>BPTQ01000006.1:234983619-235583619 GCA_019973895.1 Chrysanthemum seticuspe | reverse complement strand
GTAGGTAAATATTTATTGGAACATCATTATTGGACGATAAGAGTTGTATGCGATCAACATAACCACCGCCCTACAGTGAATCTAGAGGGTCATGCATATGCAAGACATTTATCTGATGAGGAATTCTATTTGGTAGAAGATTTGACGTGGAAGGGTGTGCCACCATTTGAAATTCTATCAACGTTAAAGTATCGAGATGAGAATAACTTGTCAACACTCGTGACAATATATGAGGCACAAAAGAAAATCCGGATTTTCCATTGCTTTTGTCTTTATAAGTGAAGAAAAGATAGACAATTAGAAATGGGCCTTGAAACAACTAAAGTTAACCCTAAATGGGTGCATGCACCAACGTGTCATAGTAAAGGATAGAGAGTTGGCACTCATGAAAGCGTGTGAAATTGTTTTTTCGCAAGCCAATCATTTACTTTGTAGATGACATATTGGTCAAAATATTTTGAAGAATTGGAAACAAACTATTAGGTCGCAGCGTGATTGGAACCTTTTTGAATCGGCGTGGAAGTTATTACAAGATTCTCCAACGTGGATATCGTACACGGAAAACTATGAGAAACTTCGAACATTGTTGTCACAATACCCCCGTAAGTCTTGTACATTACTTATTTTTCTATACATTATTTATTTTTCTATCAAATATTTAGTTTTCTTTCTAATACTTGTTTTTCTATCATTTCAGGCGTTTTAAGATATGTGCATGATAACTGGTTGGACAAATATAAAAACTATTTTGTCTTTGCCTCAATTGACCAATGTTTGAACTTTGGAAATCGCACTACCAACAGAGTTGAGATTCAACATGCCAAGCTGAAGAATTACATGTTATATCGAAGTTACATTTTGGATAAATTTGTTCTTTGTATTGATAAGATCGTAAAGTCACAACTCACGGCAATCAAAGAAAGTTTTGGGGAAAGTGAAATTCTCGTTATCATAAACACAATATACCATGCTTCAGTTTATTATGGGGGGTCGTCTCAAATGAAGCTCTCAAATTGATGGTGAAAGAGATTAATCGGTCAAACGGTTTTAAAATAGATTCCTCAACTTGTGGTTGTCAACTATATAGTGGTTTCGGGTTACCGTGTGCTTGCAGAATTTCATTGTACATGAATTCAGGTTCGTATATACAATTACTCATGATTTGATTTAATATTTTTAAGTCTTTATATTTCAAAATTTAAGACAAAATATATTTATATATGTGGGTGAGTGTATTCCCTTGGATTCAATGGATATATTTTGGAGAACGCTAAATACTTCACCGACAACATCTTTGCAAAGTGACAATATTCTTTGTGACACTGAAGTAAACCATTTTAAAGAACATTTTAACAAGTCGTCTGAAGCAGGAAAAAGAAGTTTCATAAGAAAGTTGGTTGACATATTCAATCCAATTAAAACTACCATGAAACCGCCCACGGTTAAGAGAAATACTCGCAGACGACCAAGTTTGAAAAAACAACAACAACAACAAAGACATGCTCCTCCTAAGAGTACATATTCGTGAACACGTAGTCAGTCAGCGAGAACTCTTGGAAACAACGATTGTAAATCGTCATGTCGTTACCCTTAACCTTATGGTTCCATAACTCAACCTCTAACTTCTTAACTTCATTCCTAGGACAACAAGTCTTGATCAGAAGAGCCTTAAAATGGGTACAAGTCATGATGTAGGCTATCTCACTTCCTACTGATCTGTGATAGTTGTTCCACCAAGTCAACGCTTCGTTCTTCAGGGTGAACGTTGCATACTTAACCTTAGAATCCTCATCACAGTTACTAACGGTAAACACATACTCGGTTTTCTCCATCCACCTTGTTAGGTAAACCACTCCCTCGGTTCCTCCGAACTCGATGAGACCACAGAATCGGAACTCTTTGTAGGTACAACCTCAAGCTCGATTAAGCGGTGGGGTTCCACCAGAGGTGTTAAAGTGATTAGACTCAGCTAGCAGTTCAGCTACACGCTGTGTCACGAGCTGGTCGATGTGGGCTTGATTCAAAGGCGGAGGGTTCAGTGGAACAGGACCATTCTCAACACAGTCATTAACATTCGGGTTCCCAACAGCGGGGTTATCAGTGTTCTGGTTCTCAACAGGTGAAGTGGTCGGGGTCAGACGACGACCTCAACGAATAGGATTAACCACAACTGCAGGAACTGCTCAGTTGGTCCTAGGCGGGTTTCGTCTTGGTGCCATTGATCTGAAGGTTAAAACAATAGCTTCATAAGTTCACAATTCACGCTCTATAAGACTGGGTTTCGTTCCAAGGATTACCGAATAACGCACGACTACATAATCAAGGCTAACAAGGATACACTACATCATAACGAAATAACTAGAGACCGAATCAAAACTAAAGGATGCACTTTCTAATAACCATAACTCATAGGTTTCGAAGTGGAATACATGAAAGGATGCAGAGTAATCAAAAACGATCCTAACAACGACACTAATCAAGATAACCAGGATAGATCTACATCTCGAACTAGAGACTACTCAGTTTCAAGATGGTACAATACTATGAATCTAAAACAATTTAGCCACGATCACGAACACTCCTAAATGATCTCCAAACATCGTCCATCACTCTCCAAAGTGACAAGACCTCAAGACACTGAGATTTGCTATCTTTCTTCAGATTCACGACCTCCTCCTCTAACTCGTCGACCTTGCGCTGTAGCGCTTGGTCTACCTCTCGGGCTATCGAACACTCTGTCTGTCGGTTCCCTACCTGCTCATAGAGTTCCGACACACCCTCTCTCAAGGCCATCAACTTCTTAACCATCTTATCCATATCCACTCTCAAATACTCTACACTAGCCCTCGACACTCCATCTAGTCGGTCTGAAAACTAAGTAAGACTATTATTCTGGGATATAATCCTCTCCCAAATTCGACCCGTACTTCCATACTCCTCGGGATCTGAAGCAATCTCTTATGGTATCTCTGAACCTAGTGGGCTACCTATCTAAGGTGAGTGAGGAGGTGAGCCAAAGTTAAAAGGCTGCCCAAGAGAATCAGGCTCGGGCAAAGGTAAGGGAGAGCCTGTTCCTTGAGAATGCGCCGAATGCGCAGGACTCTGCAATGGTGGAGTACCACCATCTGGGATATCCTCATTATCCTCCTCCTAATGATCCACATCCTCCTCTACATACTCCTCCTCGTCCTCATACTCCTCCTCATCCTCATCTACAGAGGGGGAGTCCATGAGTCGGCGTCTCTATGAAGGTGAATCCTGAGGTGGTACAGTAGGGGATCTAGGTCTTCTAAGACATGGTGATGACAGGAGAAAGTGAGCTGACAGGTGAATAGGTGATGATGGTGGTCGCACAGACATACGAGCAGTACTACGAGTAAGTATAGGAGTCTGGGCTCGTGCTAAGACCTGATGCAATGTGAGCTGCCTAGATGAGTTAGGGCGATCAGATGATGATGAAGTGAAACTAGAATGTCGAGAAATCACATAGGGATCACTCTGCGCAACAGTCATCAGAGTCCGTGTTGGGGAAGTAGCAGCAAGGACTTCCTCAGACACATCATAAGCTAGTGAAGGCATGGTCTGTGAGAAAGGCATAGGGTAGGTATAAGTGTTCGAAAACGACTAGTTCTAATAAGCTCATCAACTTAACCAAAACATATATCTCATAATGAAAGCTTTAAAATAGAGGTACCGCATTACCCAAAATATGAAATTAAACAAAACGCATAAGTTCCATTCTATCACATAATCCACGCATCATATAATCCCAAGTCACATCAATCATATAATCAAGCTCATAATCTCCCAAAATCAATAATCGTATCCCAAAACATAACATCTCAATAATCAATTCACAATTCATCATATCTCATCAATCAAATCGCAGTTCATATCATACTCAAATAAAGAAGCTTCGGCTTGGCAGGCTGGCATGCGTCGGTCGATGATCAATTTTCTAAAAAGTGGTTATAGTTTAGGTTTTATTAAATACCTAGTTCTCTATAACCTTGGCTCTGATATCAATCTGTAACACCCCCAAATATCGGTATAGCAGAAGACTTAAACAAGTTTTTGGGGCGTTACTGGATTGGTACATCACACAAGTATAGCAAACAAGATAATTATATTATAGTTCAAAAACCAATCCCAAATTAATTATCCAAATACAATTATCCCAAAATAGTTAAATGTAAGGCCCAACATGATTTATAAAATAGGTCCGCATAATATTATCAGAGTTTAAATATGATCCTTCAACCATGCCTCATTGCCAAGCTTCCACAGAACAAGCATTCCAAACATCACTTAGATACCTGAGAAAAACATGCTAAAAGGTCAGCTAACGCTGGTGAGTTCATAGGTTTAAGTTCAAATTCAATAGTGGACCTGTAGGAGTTTATTTGCTATGCGAGACTAAGATAGATACACAATATCACACCAATCACATACCAATATCACAATCAATAACACCATCAATAACATAATCGACGTCATAGTAGGGCCCTAAGCAACACTAGTCAGCGCAGTCGTAGCAAGGTCTAGAACAAAAGATACCCTAGACTAGGTGTCACACCCCCAAAATACCTGTTTTGTAGCGGAATGGAATTCCTGGGGGATGACTGCCATAACATCACAGTTACAGTTATATTGAACGACCTAAAGTTTCGTTTTGAAGACACATCGTTTGATATAATAAAACATTCATAGTTTACAAAAGACAGGTCCCAAAAAGGTAGTCAACATTTGCGGAAATAAGTTTGTTACAATCCAAACGATGTTTTAAAGTGCATAAAACCCATGTGAGACGCGTCGTCACTGCGACTCTATGATAAGTCCTTATGCATGCCATGAAGTATATGCCTTAGATACCTGAAAATACATTGCTAAAAGTGTCAACACAAAGGTTGAGTGAGTTCATAGAGTTTATGAAAATGTTTTATACGACTACCACAAGTATAAGCCATGTATGACAAATATGCCACATAAAAATGTTACAATTGCTATAAGCACATGACACCGAAGCTAGACTGATCATGATGTTCGCCCTAACATAGTATTTGCCAAACAACTCAAATTCTGATATTAAATGAAATGCATTTGTTTGACCAGTTGGAATCCACCAACCCGGATGGAGGAGTCACCCTCAATAGATCTATTCACTCACCCTCGCTTACCCCGTAATTAACGGTTCATGATTATGATATGGGGACATTCAATTGGCAATGAGGTAACTTAAGCAATGTAATGAATTTGATATACTTGGTATCGTAATAAAAATGATGTGCAATGTATTCCCGTAGGTTTGAAATAAAGTATAAACTTGAAAGTCGGGGCTATGAAAACTCACTTGATACAATGATTATGATGGCAAAAGTGGATACACTGAAATGAGGCGCAATCTCTAACTGCAACCTATTATGAATGATATGATCTAATATAAGTCATGATATAATGTTGTGCATGCAAACTCATATGATATCCATACCACTTGTGCATTTTGAAAATAAAGTTTATCGTCGAAATATATGTTTATGACATCTTGTCAAGTTACAAAATACTTTACAAGTATTTACGTTGAAACGACATTCTACAATAGCCGTTTAATGATTTATCAAGAAATTATAGGTTTTCGTCGCAAAACTATATACTTCGATAATTCGTGAAAGTGGCTAAGTGGCCTCGGAAAGCTAGTCGTAAATCGGTAAATATCGAGTGTTAGGAAACAAACTCAATGGTTTTAGAAAGCTTGTAACATTATCTAAAAGTCGTAACACTGAACTTTTGTCCATACGAGTCTCGATCCTAGATAAAAATGATGGTGAAGTGAGGTAGTCGGGCTAAAAATGCAGTTTCTGGGCAGTTTTCGGGAAAGTTTGAGAGGTCATAAATTACTCGTTATAAATCCGTTTGACGAACGGCAGGACATTTTGGAAAATAGGCCAGGTGAACTAACTTTTACTCAAAGATACTATTTTACCAAAACCAACTCGATCATTGAGAAAAACGGCTCCAAACATGGGTACCCGAAAAGACAGTTTCATCACTTGGAAAAATATTTAAGTGTTAGTGCTGAAGAAAAATAGTTGTGATCGTCGTATTTCAAATATGTATATCTTTAGCGTTATAGGTCCGTTTTCTACGTTCTTTATATCCTTGGAATCGTGATAGTATGTATTAATATATTTTTGATAAGTCGACTCTTCTAGTTTAGGTTTACAACTCGTTTTTGACCTTTGAAAAACCCTTGACAGCAAGTATATTTTCAGAAAATTAGTTTTCGTCGCAAAACTTGAAAATAGCATAACTTCTTCGTTATAAACCCGTTTTAACCCGTTCAAGCGGCCATGGATTCATTTTTAATTCTATTTTCTGAAAATATAACCCAAAATAATCCATGACCTGTTGAAATTTCCAGATTTTGAAATTTTGGACAGACCTCAATTTTGTGTTGTCGAAAATGATTTCTCTAGTGTAATACTTGTTCTAAACCCTTCCAATCAACACCAAAACTATTCTAAACCTACCATACACCTTCTTAGGGTGTCATGGGTTCCTAAACTTCATCAACAATGATAGGTTTCAAGGGAATAATTATAGGATGATTAAAACTTGTAATATGAAATAAAAACAAGTAAAAGTGGTATAAATACATATAATACTTGCATGTTTTTGTACTAGATCATAAAAATACATCAAGTAATAGTATGAAAGATTAGGAGAAATCATTAGAAGCTTACTTGAGTGATTGAAGAGTTTTTTAGCAAAGTATACTTAATAATCTTGAGGTTTTTATATCAAAACCCTAACTAGATTACTTCTATAACTTGTTTAACACTTGAATCTTGAAAATTTATGGTTTCCTCTTCTTGATCTTAGCTTGGACGATCCACCAAAAGAGGAGAAAGCAAAATGGTAGTTTTCTAGCTTGAAGATATTTTGTATGTGTTACTTAGTTTAGTATATATTGTAGATACTACAAATATCTAGTAAATGTGAGCATGTGTACACTACTTTAGATAAGTTATATAATAAAAAGGATGACAAGGGGGGGGGGTCGGCAAGGGTATATTGAGGATGGATTTGATATAGTTTTGATGATTAAATGTAATTAAAGTTATGTATAATGTGTATTTTGTACATATAATTAATTATTAAGTGTAGCGTTAGCTAGAAATCGATTTTAACGGAACAAAATAAAATATATCAAAGTTATAAAAATTATAAAAATGCATTTCTCGCAAGTATTGAGTGAATAAATATTTATCGAATTGAATTTACGAAAACCGTCGTAAATATATATATATATAACAATTTATATACCAAAATAAATTCAAAACATCGGGTAAACTAATAATATAATTTTTATGGTCTTAAAATGAGTATAAAAATATATCAGGATCATTGTTGGAAAAGTCGGATCAATTACTCAAAATAAATGATCATACGATAGCGTTTATTTAATAAATAAGTACACGTTAATGAAATATGCAAACCCATGCATAAATTAATATGAAGTTGATGTTACTGATGATATGTAGACTAACTCTAGTCTATATGAAATTGTTCTCAATGATGTTCCATGAATACGCAGCTTAACCCTCAAGGTTACGCGTATTTGATACTCGTAAACCTAGTTTACGAAAAATGATGAATAGTGAATCATCAATAGTGATTTTTCTCCGGGAATGAATAGTGTTTCGTGAATAGTAAAATTTTGAAATAACCTCTCAAAGTCTCAAACCGACTTCAAAAATGATAAATAGTAACCAGTGAATAGTAAATTCCCGAGATGAATAGTAAAATTTTCAAAGTTTGAGAAATGACCTGAAATTACGATTTGTCACACTAGGTCGAGGTAGAAGTCTATACTTAGCTAGGAAAGTGTCATAGCAATAAGATTGCTACCCTAGACTAAGGCAACAACTACCACATATCTATCTAAACAGTCAACACATAAGCAAATCAAAGAGTTTAAGAGGTCCAAAAGAGTAGCATGATTTCTCACCCCAATTTAGTTAAAACATAGATAAAAGTGGGGCTATGAAACTCATCTCAAGCAAGCAACGCACAAACAAACACTAGAAACGAAGATATCAGCTAACACGGCTCAACAACTACTGACTCGGCACAACCTATTAATATAAACCAATTCTTAATATATAATTCCAAATTCAACGTTATCTACCCCAATGTATTCCTTTTCTTTATCTCCAAAAACATCTTGTTTCACCGTTTAGTCCTAGCGTTTGGTATCGTCGTGTGTGTGTATCGACTCAGCAAGACATCATGAATGCACACAAATAACCACAATGCGACTCAATGCAACACAATGAGATGTCTAAGCGATAAACTCCATGGTCCAATAAGTTTCGGAATAAATAGTTAGACCTTATCGAATTCGTCAACTCGATAAACTCAATCATTTATTCGTGTCGCTTATTATCCCATAAACCGGTCGCATCCTAACGAGTAATAAGGATAATTCACCCATTAATAACGTTATCCTAAGTACCTAATGGGCTCTTATTAGATTCGTCAACCTAATAAGTCCGTTATCCACGTGGATTGACGCTATTAATGTTAGGTCATCAGTAACCCATGCACAAGACGTAAATAGTATTAAATGCTCAAAAATGGCATTAAATGCTCATAACTGGCACATTCCGATAAACGTGCACTCGAAATATTAAATACTCATTAATTAGAAAACCTTTCCGTTTTAGTCGTTAATTCTCATTTAAAATAGCGAATAACAAGACAAGTCTTGTTATCGAAGGTTTTAGTATAAAAACCATTTATTATTTATGTTTCTTAGTTTTATTAACATGTTTATATATATATATATATATATATATATATATATATATATATATATATATATATATATATATATATATATATATATAGTAAGGATCCAGTGAGAAGTAAATTAAAATAAGAAGTGGTGAGAAGTGACCAAAACCACGCATTTGAGATGCAACGACTTGCATTAGATGCATTTCTATTCATATAGATGCAACATTTTGAGTTTCGAAAGTTAATTTGATGTATAGATGGTGCAAATTGATTTTCATGATTTCGACACGTGCAGAGGAATAAAAAACAAGAGAAATCATGAAATACATCTAATATACGTATATGTATCTGATTAAAAGCTAAAAAACACATTATTGTGCATTATAATGCATCTAAGATTATAGGGATGCATCTAATTTAGCTCGGCGCATCTCGGATTTGCGGTTATAGTTCTTCTTATTACTTCTTATTTTAAGTAATCTTCTTATTTGATTATAACTCTCTCTCTCTCTCTCTCTATATATATATATATATATATATATATATATATATATATATATATATATATATATATATATATATAGGTTTGAGTTATTATGAAAAGTTTCTTATAATGAAAAGAATGAGAAGGCATGTGGAGGTGACATGTGTCACCTTTGCCACATCATCATGCCACATCACCATACCCCCCCCCCCCCCGCGCCGAAAAAAAAAATTTCCCGCCAAAAAAAAATTTTTTTGGGCAAATTTTTTTTCCCCCTAAAAATTTCCCGCCAAATTTTTTTACTGCATCACAGTTATAAAGTTACTGCATTCAATCATGATTTTAGTGCATTAAGGTTATAAATTACTTCATCACAGTTATAAAGTTACTACATCACAATCATGATTTTAGTGCATTAAGGTTATAACCTTGATTTTAGTGCATCGTAGTTGATGCACTTAACTATTAACTATGATGCAGTAACTTATAATACATATGCACCAAAACTTATTAGTGCATTAAGGTTATAAGTTACTGCGTCACAATTATGATTTTAGTGCATTAAGGTTATAAATTACTGCATCACAGTTATAAAGTTACTGCATCACAATCATGATTTTAATGCATTAAGGTTATAACCTTGATTTTAGTGCATCATAATTGATGCACTTAACTATTAACTATGATGCAGTAACTTATAATAAAGATGCACCAAAACTTAATAGTGCATTAAGGTTATAAGTTACTGTATTACGGTTATAAAATTACTGCATCATAATCATGATTTTAGTGCATTAAGATTAAAAGTTAATGCATCACAATTATGATTGTGATGCAGTATTTTAATAACTGTGATGCAGTAATAAATTTTGGCGGGATTTTTTTTTTTTTTTTTTGCCAAATTTTTTTTAGGCGGGAAAAAAAATTTTGTGGGGGGGGGGAGGGGGTGGGTGGGTGGGTGGGGTGGGGGTGACACATGTCACATGACATGGCATGGTGATGTGGCAAAGGTGACACATGTCACCTCCACATGCCTTCTCATTCTTTTTATTATAAGAAACTTTTTATTTTAACCCTACCATATATATATATATACATATGTATATATATATATATATACATATGTATATATATATATATATATATATATATATGTATATGTATGTATATATATATGTATATATATATATATATATATCTATATATATATATATATATATATATATATATATATATATATATATACATATATATATACATACATATACATATACATAGTATATATACATATGTATATATACATATGTATATATATATGTATATATATATATACATATATATATACATACATATGTATATATACATATATATATATATATATATATATATATATATATATATATATATATATATATATATATATATATATATATATATATATATATATATATAGTAGGGATCCAGTGAGAAGTAAATTAAAATAAGAAGTGGTGAGAAGTGACCAAAACCACGCATTTGAGATGCAACGACTTGTATTAGATGCATTTCTATTCATATAGATGCAACATCTTGAGTTTCGAAAGTTAGTTTGATGTATAGATGGTGCAAATTAATTTTCATGATTTTGGCACGTGCAGAGGAACAAAAAACAAGAAAAATCATAAAATGCATCTAATATACGTTTATGCATCTGATTAAAAGCTAGAAAACACACTATGTTGCGTTATAATGCATATAAGATTATAGGGATGCATCTAATTTAGGTCGGTGCATCTCGGATTTGCGGTTATAGTTCTTTTTATTCCTTCTTATTTTAAGTAATCTTCTTATTTGATCATAACTTTCTCTCTCTCTCTCTCTCTCTATATATATATATATATATATATATATATATATATATATATATATATATATATATATTACGTCAATTTCAGTATAAGTTTCAAATCGTTATTCGTTTCGAGTCCACAAGCACGAGTCATAATCTCTCGGCTTTTATTCAATCTATAGTCAAATATATACTAAAGTCCATGTTACGGCGTTGTCGGGGTCAACTATGACTAAAAAGTCAAAGTAACACCGATGTTGCACAAAGTTGACAATTTATAATATAAGTCCAAGTAAATAATCACAATAGCGCAAATCAATCTCCAATCAACCCATATCAATCTCGCCATCCAAACAAACTACCAAAAATACCCGTAACCAATGTCGCGACCCTTAATGTCTTGACACGGTCCCGGTTAAGACCACGTGAACCAAACAAGCTCTAGAAGCTTTTCGGCTCCACGCATCTCATCCAAACACCTACAACAACTACCAAAAAGTTACCACAACAACCCGACCCTGACCCTTGGTCCTCATGGGTCTCATATGCCATCAACAACCCACGTACGAAGCCCTGGTGGCTCGTACGACCTACCAAATCCATCCAAACACTCCCCAAATGGCTTCTCCAATAACCAAACACAATCAAACAACCTCCAAACAACATCCAATCACTAAACCCATCAACTAATCTAAACCAAGAACATGATACAATAATAAAAATGCAAAAACACAATAAAATGACACAACACATGATACCAAATCACTAGTTTACATGTTTCATTAGTTATAAATTTGTTTTAGACCCATATTCATCAAAACCCACTTATGTCGCCACATATACGAGCCAAAATGGTCTTGTACGAGGCTTCTCATGACTCAAACGAGTCACTACCATGTTCCTTTTACCCTTTCCAAACCCGATCTACAAAGTTACCAAGAAACCCTAGAAATTCGAATAGCTTTTGCAAGATTTGAAGGTGTTAACGGGGTCTATAGGGCGCGTGCCATATATGGATGGAAAGAGGGAAGAGAGATCTACAAGATGGTGGTGGAGGTGAGATGTCACTCGCCGGAATGTGGCCGGAATCTCGTCAGCAAGGGGCGGCGGTGGTGGTTATATTTTAGGGTTAGGATTTTTGGTGGTGAGGAGAGAGAGAGAGTAGAGAGAGAAATAGATGTGTGTGTGTGTGTTTAGTGAGAGAAATAAACTAGATAAATGAGGTGGGATGGGGGTATATATATGTGGGACTAGAGACCTCAAAAATAATAAAAAGGTGGGGAGGGGGCGCCGGCCTAGACTTTTAGGGGGCCAAATCCGTAATTTTTATAAAACTAACTCGTTTACCCGCTCCCGAGCTCATATATTGTCCTAAGAGTGTCCCACGACGTTCCTTCGACTTTCTATCGCTTTTATTTACGTTTTTCCACGAGTTTTGATTATTTATTTGTCAAGTTTCGTGTTACGGTTTAAAAGTTACGTTATTTCTCGTTATAGGATTTTATTGTGTCGAATCACATAGTGCTTAACGAAAAGAGCTAAAACTCATACGATAATAAAATAAATCATAAAAACCAATAAATGATATCAAAACAAGTCATGGCTAATCGAAATAGTTCTAAAGGCAATTACTCGGTTTAACTTAGTGTAATGCGGTTACCTAAAATGAGCTCCCTAATTGCCAGTTGTCACGGATAATAACGAACTAAATTACACGGCTATGTGGCATAATGTCGACTTTTGATGAATTCGGGACTCTGTGAATTTTAGGGGAACTGGATGTACGCCGCATGATAAATGGATGCCAGACACAGGGTTTATTATTGCTTCACTCTATAACTGGTCAGTTATACATGTTTTCCGCTTTGGTATGGTCCAAATTGGTCACAACAAAGTGGTTCCATTGTAATTGCACATGTGAGTGATGATCATTACATTAATGTGACATTAGATGAAAGTTATCCAATCCCGAAAAATCGCCACAATGAAGGAGGTACAAGAGTAGGGACGCATCCGCATGGAAATACATATATTTAAGTCGACAACTCACGTAGACTGAATATATTGATAATCGAAGACAATTGTAGCATTTTCGTTAATGCAAAAATGACTATTTATTTTATAAAGTGATCATAGTTGTTACATATTTTTTTTATTTTTTCAATAGGCAATTTATTTTATTGTTAACTATTTGTTTTTTTATAACACGGCGAGAAAACATATAATTAGAAATTAAACTAAAAGTAAAAACAAAATAATTAAGTATGGAGTATTAATAACAAAAACTATGAAAAATAAAAAAGATAATAAAGTAAAACCTAAAGGGTAAAGATACGGTTGTAACATTAATTGAGTGATTTAATGCTACCATTTACAAAACCGATACCAAAAAATTCAAATTGGTAATCATTAGTTCAAACCGTTTATGTCAGTCAAAAGAGTAAATACTGTTGGGAATTATATTTAAGTTGATAAGACAAAATACATAAAAGACGAAGGACTGTTGAAGACAAAGAAAGACAAGGGACCTACTTGTCAAAGAAGTATTTATTATCTAGTCCCTTGTAGTCATTTGTAACCCTAGTATCTTTATTATATAAAGAGATACAGGGAATTGGTTTTGGTGTGTGTCAAGATGTAAAACACCAAAGTGTGTGTGTGTGGGAAAACCCATGCGTGGGGTGCCTAGGGTTTTGATGAAGTCGACTTGTAGTGTTTAGCCCCAAGGATCATTGATCCATGTTGTATAACCGTCTTAGAGTTGATCGTCTAGGATTGGGGCTGTGGATGTGTTTTATAGAACACATGATGATGACGAAGAAACCTTAATAATAACAATGATAGTTTGATTATTCCGCTATACATATTATTGTTCATTGTTATTTGTGTTTATTGATAATCCTAGATAAGGTCTAAACAACCTCGAGCTTCGATTCTAACATGTGGTATCAGAGCGGGTTGCTCTTGATATCTAGGATTTAGCAAGGTTTCTTGAAGAGGAAGAAAAATTCGCAACTGGTTCAATTTTCGTAATGCTTCTGCAGGTCAGTTTTCAAACAGGTATAACTTTTTCGTTAACCGTTGGATCGTAACGAAATTTTGGGTGGACGTTCTTTATATATCCGTCTAACTTTCCACCGGAGGGATTGTCGATCAGAGCTCTTAATCAAAAGTTATACGCTGTCGAAGTTGGCTGCTGAAGGAGGTATTAAAGTTTCGAATTTTTATGGTTTTCAGGGTTTTGATCTTAAACTTGTTCACTTTTGAAACCCTAACACCATGAGGTTTATTTTTATTTGTGTTCTAATGCATGGTCATTTATTAAACCTCGTACTAATTAAATTGGTATTGCTGGGATAAAGCATGCGTTTGTAAGTTACATGTTTATATTGCTATCAAGAATTTGGACTGCTACGCATGAGTTATCAGTGCCTTCATATCTCGTTTCCACTGCTAGCATTAAGGTTACCACTGCTAGCAAGATTGGTTTCCACTGCTCATGAGTCATTACCATCGCTCGTGTTTACTTGTTTCCACTGCTAGGTTAACTTGTTTCCACTGCCACATTATTTTGTTTCCACTGCTAGCTCAATGGTTACTGCTTGTATTATGCCGAAGGTGACAGCTTAGTGACAGTTTAAACTATCACAAAAAGGAATGGGAGGAAGGAGTAATCATGATAGTGACAGATTAGCGACAGTTTTGTGACATAATTTGTGTTGCTAATTGCTATGGGAGGAAGGAGAATGCAAAGTTAGTGACAGATTTGTGACACTCTTGTAACAGAAAAAGTGTTGCTAACAAGCTTGGTTTGCATTGTCCGAGAAAATTTTTCTACTGCTAATGTTATCTGATATATGTTGTTTCCACTGCTTATATTACTCGATATCGGATAGTACATGATTTTTGGTTCTCGTATGGTATTGGATTTGAGGGGAAGTCGATTTTGCTTTCGGCTTGATTGGTTAACGACACACACTGTTTGGATTTTGGTTTTTGTTCTTAACAGGTTCATGGCTCATTCTTATTGTCATAATTGATTACGAAGAAAGGCGTTTATCACCTATTTGAAGATGAAGTGTAATTATTTGGGTTTGTGTTTTATCATAAAGTGGGAGATTACACTTTTAAGGTAACTTATTCGTGCTTCAATGATTGTGACGAAGAATTGACATAACACTTAAAGGAGTGACGTTATTGTGCTCAGTGATTATTGTCAAGGGATTGCGGTCTCCCTATACACTATGATTGGGTATATGTTCGATGTCATCTTTAGTGCAAGATATAAGACACAGGTTTGGGTTGTTCTGCTTCAGCATCAAGTTGGTTATACTTGGTTTTCTTCATCAATAATTATTACATAAAGCCTACATTCTTTAAATGGTTAACATATGGGTTTCAGGGGAAGCTTAATGTTAAAATGTTTAACCATTTGCATGTATCATTCGAGGTGAAGGTTTTTACAACTGCTAGTTGTTATTACTACTGCTGATTTTGATTTCTACTGTTTCAAGTTCATTTTTAGATGCGGAATACTTAATGGTGGGTAATTTGAAACATTGGAATGATGGATTTGACGTATGATATTGACTCGTAGTTGTGATTGCTCACTTATGACCCCTATTTGAAGATGACAAAAAGGGGAAGAATATTTACATAGAAGCTGCAACTTGAAGATTCTTGGTGATTGCATGTTTAAGGGGAAGTTTGTTTATCTTTCATGACATACTTGTTCGTGCTTATTTGGTTTTGTCATTATCAACTAGGGGAAGATTGTTGGGAATTATATTTAAGTTGATAAGACAAAATACTTGAAAGATGAAGGACTGTTGAAGACAAAGAAAGACAAGGGACCTACTTGTCAAAGAAGTATTTATTATCTAGTCCCTTGTAGTCATTTGTAACCCTAGTATCTTTATTATATAAAGAGATACAGGGAATTGGTTTTGGTGTGTATCAAGATGTAAAACACCAAAGTGTGTATGTGTGGGAAAACCCAGGCGTGGGGTGCCTAGGGTTTTGATGAAGTCGACTTGTAGTGTTTAGCCCCAAGGATCATTGATCCCTGTTGTATAACCGTCTTAGAGTTGATCGTCTAGGATTGGGGCTGTGGATGTGTTTTATAGAACACATGATGATGACGAAGAAACCTTAATAATAACAATGATAGTTTGATTATTCCGCTATACTTATTATTGTTCATTGTTATTTGTGCTTATTGATAATCCTATATAAGGTCTAAACAACCTCGAGCATCGATTCTAACAAATACTAATGATTGTTTTACTAATTAATGGTAATCATTAGTCTATATGGGGTGGTGGTGGGGTGGTCTTCCTAAATTGACGGGGTATAAACCCACAAAGCCCAAAATTATTCACGCAATTAAATTGAAAACATTGAAAAGCGTGAAAATAGTAGTTTTGTATTTATTAATATGCAAATAAGTGATATGTTAGATATTAGTTGTTAAAATACAATAGTATTATATACTTAACAGATGTATGAATAAAAAATAATTATGCTACATAAACATAAACTAAATTTTAGAAACGATACAAAAAACATAAAATCATTTTTGATAATGGTTTATTTCAACTCCTCCAATATATTTAAAACCATGACCACACAAAACGCAGACTAGTTGTGTTGTTACTTATAAAAATAATAAAAAGTAAAAAGTACCCCTGTAACATATTAGTTATCATAAACACACACGCACAATACAAGGTTCGAATCAATGAGAGTCTGGAGAGAAATGGGGACTTCTAGTGAGAGAAAGTGAAAGTATATTATGAAGCTCCACCATTTGCCTTGGAAGGCAAAGGGTATTTATAGGTGTCTTACAAATACACCACCTACGGGCTGTGGATCAGGCATACAGTGGGTAAAGACCCGTCCGTCCTCCACGGTGTTACTTAACTAACTACTAACAATAACTAAATGACTACGACTACGAGCTTTCTAATGCTACACATACTTGAGGTGACCGAGTCTTTAACTTACGGATTTTCTAAATCCTAACAATCTCCCCTTAAGGGAGGTCACCTCAATTGCAAATAGATATTACATTTTGAGTTCTAGCATTCTGTAACACCCCGAAAATACAGTCTAGCGGAAGCATACGAGCCTTTGGGTGCTACACTTAATATAAGCTAAGTGTTATAGATTTAAGGTTTGGGACTCCACACTCTGTGAAAGGTATAGTGCGTGCGAAAACATGAGGACATGTTTTCTGTGCACGTATGAGCAAGAGGACATGCTTACTGTGTGTGTATAAGCATGTGAAATGCTTATAGTGAACTACTAAGATAGGCAGACTTAAATCGTCTACTAACAGGGCACACACTCAATCAAGTGTTTAATCAAACCGTTCATCAATTAAGCCATAAACATCTCATCAATCATCTATATCCTTAAATTAGTCATACGCAAAGGCTTCAGCTCGGCAGGCAGGCACGTGGCGGTCATAGGGCTAGGTTTTCAAAAAATGGTTATAGTCTAGGTTTTGAAAATATACCCAGTTCTCTATAACCTAGGCTCTGATACAAATCTGTAACACCCCGAAAATACGGTCTAGCGGAAGCATACGAGCCTTTGGGTGCTACAATCTTGGTATCGCAACATAAGGTACGAAGAATGGTTTTTATCCCATTTATTTAGAATAAGATTCATTAATTCAAAATGTTAAGTTTACATTAATGAAAGTAGTGCGAAAATAGGCCCAAAAGAATATTAAAGCGGTCCCGTTTATTCATCAGAGTCGCCTATGACCATGCCCCTTGCCAAGCGTCTTCCAGTAGTGAGCTATCGCCTTAAACCTGAAAACACATGCTAAAAAGGTCAGCTTACGCTGGTGAGTTCATAAGTTTAAATTCAATAAAACATAGTGGACCTGTAGAAGTTGATTTGCTATGCAAGACCTAAGATAGATAAACACCATTCACAACCGATCCTAACCGGATCACCAACCGATCCTACCCGGATCACAATCCATATCCCGCATCCAGGGATCACTCGGGCCCAGCGACTCTAGTCCAGCACTGTCGTGGCAACCTCTAGAACAGTTGCCAACCCCGGACTAGGTCGAGGTAGAGGTCTATTCTTAGCTAGGTGACGGTACCCTAGTCTATGGCAACAACTACCGCACATCTATCTAAACAGTCAAGCACATAAGCAAATCCAAATAATTTTAAAGGTCCAAAAACAGTAGCATGATTCTCACCCCAATTTAGTTAAAAACGTAGATAAAAGTGGGGCTATGAAACTCACCTTAGCCACAACAATGCACTATTCACTATTGACACGACTGGCATCTAAAGCTAATCTCCACGGCATCAAGATAGGTGTACGACGAGTACGATAGAATAGAAGTGACGCAACCTAATGCGTATACGATAATCTTAAAATACAGCTCATATGATAAAGAAGTTGATAAACGATAATGTGTCGTAGTTTTCGTGGATCATTCATGTCATTACTTTCAAAAGTCCATTATCTTTCCCAAAAGTTTATAATTAATATCTTAAAAGCTTAGTTTTAACGTTTCGTGTGGTGGTAAGAAACATAGACGTGACGTACAACTCCCGCGAAAGAAGAGCAAACATCGACAAAATCGAGACATACAGAACATAACTCACGCCAAAAAGGGAAACGACATTGACCAAGTTAAGAAATACCGACAATACTCAAGCTAGTCAAAGACTAGGAAACGACGACAACTATTTATATAAAATAAATAGGTTAATTAGTGAGTTTCGTTAATTTACCCAACAATCCCCAAACGTACATGTTTAATAATAAAAGACAAGTTTCCATCTATCGCTCAATTAATAAAGTTTTCTCAATCGTTATTCGTAATTATACAAGTTTACCCGAAAGTACTTCATATAAGGTATAGTAAATAGTGTACTATAAATGACACGTTTGTTTATTCTCAAACCATCACGACTTAAATAAGTTATCTTATCAAAATAATATTTCCAAACAAATTTATAAAAGCTAACATGTTTTATAAAACACGTGTTACCATCGTATTTAATAAAGGTTTATAATAGATTAAACCATATCCGTAAATAGTTTATAGTTATGTAATTCAATATTAGCTTAAATGTGAAACGGAATATTTAGCTTATCGCAAAACAGATATATTAAACTCATTTAAGCCAAAACGTTTAATAATGTAAAACATACTAATCACTATAACTTGTTATCGATAGTTATTTCAAGTTCATAAACCGTATTTACACTTATCATGTATTTATAAAATGTGAGTTATTATCGTAGTAAATAAAGGTTTACAATTAAACAAAACCGTAATCGTTGATAATATATATCTAATTATCTCGATATTAGTGTGATGATGAAATATTTGGACCCATTTAAGTCAAAACGTTTAACGAAATGTAATTCAATACCAATATAACTCGCATAATAAACGTTATTCCAAATTTATAACCCGTAATTGATTCTTATAACGTATACAAAATATCAATATATGTATATACGATTTGTCCGTTACATATTTAAAATAGCTCATTGTTACCATTTGCCATTTTATCCGTTTCGATATTCTATTTTATCAACACTCTACGACTTATCAATTAACATTTATGTCAAACCACTTAATAATACTAGATTGTCCATAGTTTCATATTTGATAATTGCAGTTTATTATTAAAGATATTAACACTACTTTGGTTAAATTAATTTTAGCTCGGAATTTATTAGTGTGGTCCGATCCAATTTAAAACAAGACACATTCTTTTAAACTTTTGTCGGACTTAACCCAATATTAAGACAACCAACCCAAACACCAATACGAGAATTAAAAGTGACCCAACTAAGCACTTCAAATTACGCAACACAACCTATTTTGTTCATTTGAATTTAATACATATATTAGTTATGAGATAACTGTATATACCGAACATGTGTTAATAAATAAATAATTCTGTTTAATAAACTATTATTAGTTTAGTATATCTGTTAGTGAAGTAAATATAGTACGTAGCCAAGGTAGAATGTGATAGTCGTATCATTCTTGCTGAGTCAACTTATTACACGAGAGTCAATATATCCAATGTAAGTCAGACCCGGTTCGAGTCGAACTTGACCCGATTACACATCCACCACAGTCAACAAAGATCACCACACCAATCTATTATTAACCTCACACGAAACCATTGAAAACGATTTTATATCCTGTTTTATGAATTTTTAACTCACGAAATCATTTGTAATTTGTTTTATAACCGGTTTAATCCATGACTTAAATCCGAAAACGTTTTTAACGACTTTCATACTCACGAAACAAAACAATTAACCTCTATACGAATTAATAGATTCGGTTACCCATCCAAAAACAAAAAACAATTACTCTTAATCCCTATACCACACGAATCTGTTAACCAAATTATTTTGTAAATTCGTACTATGTCCATAAGCTTACTAACTCGTTTTTATCAATTTGCTTCCACGAAAAACAACACAAACTTTATATGAATTGCTTAGAAACAGAAAATAAAAAATAGTAATGGGGCGTTTAGGGTTTACCGAGAGGAGAAGAGAAGAAACGAGTGGGTTGGTGTCCCATACGAGTACAACTCATATACCAAGCTTGGAATCCCCAAAATAAAACGTAAAACCTCACAAAAATTTATAGCCGAATCTTATTTTTAAGATATATGGCGCGTGTGTTTGTTTCGTGGCGTGTGTGATACAAAAGCGTGACCACAATAGCCCGATCTACCATTTGGGATAGGTGGTGTAAGTAGAAGAGGTCGCCGGAAAGTTGGCCGGAAAATATGACGGCGCCAGAACCCTAGGAGGAAGGTGGCCGGATTTTATCTTAGAGAGAGAGAATGTGTGTGTGATTTTTAGATAGAGAAAGAAGTAGTAAAAATGAGGGAAAGTGTAAGATGAAACAAGGACCCTAGATGTAACTTCGTAACACAAGGGTGAAGATGAAACATAACACAAGGACCCTAGATGTAACTTCGTAAAACTTTCGTTATATTTGATTTGGGGCTTGTTTGGACTAGCAATCGAAGGATTCGTGACTCGAAAGTTACACAATTGCTCTTAAAATATTATTTCTAATAAAAATGATATATAATATGACTCGTATCTCAAATTTAATTAAAACGATCGCTCTAATCGATGTTTCTCCAATTACGACGCATCGAGGAATTTACGAGTTGTCACACATTCTATGACATGCTCTTTACTTTGTAGCTCGTAATCTTTGATTCTTCAAAGTCCGCATGCTTTGTACTTTAAGTGGAGGTCTTTAACTCATCCACGAGTTGGTTATTCTTTGAGCCTTCTTAGAGATCATCAGCCACCGTAAATATCTTGACTCATCCTTTGTTATTTTGCCTTCATGTGATGTTTGTGACTTTTAGACCGACATGCTCACACTATTGGATCATGACATCTTTTTATCAAAGTTGTGGAAGCTTTGTTGGATCATGATATATGCATTAGCGTAGCGGAAGCATATCATGATGGAAACAGATCAAAAGCAAAAGTATCATGATGATATCTGAGCAAAAGAGTGTAGATGTGCACTTGTCATGATTTCTTCGAACTTGAGTCTAATGTGTGAGCATGTGGTTATGGATTGACTTCTCAATTACGATCAGCTGCAACCGTCTGATGTTTCTGCAAACAACAGTTAGCAATAAAACACACGAAAGTGTCTTTGTTCACTTTCGTTGAATACGGTTGCAAGAACCACGGTTCCCCGTTGATCAGTATAAATATTGTCTGTGATTAGGTAGAATTGCTAAGAATCTCCTTGACAGGGTTTCACAGCTTGATCTAGCCGTTCTCAAACCGGAGCGTCCCAAAGTATACAACACGGAGTGAGTGAACCAGCGAATTAAGATTCACTGATTGATGAAAAATTGATTTGAAAAACAATCGCGTATTGCTTAAGAGAAAGAGTTTTGCAATACGACGAATGTTTTATGAGAAAGATCAATTTTCAATCATAAATACTCATTTTTTTTGAAAAATTAATTCACAGTCGATGTGATAGAGAAAAGAATTGAAGTGCACACCGAGAGGTTTTTCAAAAGTATTTGTCAATCCTTTTCGTGGACCAAGGTTGATTCATGAGAGAATCGCCCCATCGTTTCTATCTAGTTGTCACAAGTTTGATTCATGGAGAATCTCACATGTCACCCACCAAGAGCTTGTTTGATGTTGGCTCTAGAAGGATTTTCATCTTCATCGTGAATATTTTACATATCACTCAGATGTTCTGGCAATAGCACAAGGATAATGCGTAGGACTCTTAATGTATATATTCTTACTTTCCACATTGTGTGAAACAACAATACTTCATAAATTGTGTGTCCTAATGAGATTTTGTGGATGATCTCTTGACTCTAGACTCAATTGTGCACCTTGGTTTCCTATTCGGAGACTAGGGAGAGGTTCTCCTTCTTCAATATCAACTATCTCTAAGAGAAAGTCGATAGATTATGTAGGTTCTCCGTGAGAATGAAACAAGTTCTTTTAAGAGAACTTGAGTAGTGATTCGTGTAGGTTTAGGGTGGTGTGTATGGAGAAAATAATATAATAATATCAATATCAAAATAAACACAAGAATCGAATTGAAAACTTATTAGGAAAAAGGTTAGTCAATCAAATCCCGTGAGTGAGATATGTGATACCGGATAAGGATATCCGGGTCGTTTCCCAACGAGGTGTGAATTGGCAACGTCGTTTTGGGTTTGGTATTAAAATGCTCGATTTTTCGGGTTTTTAGATTTTTGATTACGATCTAAGTTCAAATTAATCAACTAAAAGGTAATTAAGGCATGTAAAAAGCAATTAAATCAACTAAAGCAAGTAAACTAAGGAAAGCAACCTAAATCTACCCTAAATGCAATAAAAACGCAAATTACGATAAAACTAAAACGTACACTTAAATGCAAATTAAACTATTTAAACCCCTAAAAGTGACCTAATATTTTTCTACAACTAAAAAGATGATTTAAAAATTATCTAAAATCTAAAACTAATTTTTTTGGTTTTTCTTGATTTTATTTGAATTAAAAACTATTTTTGTGTTTTTAAAATTGATATAAAAAGCTAGAAATTATAAAAATTGACAAGAAAATTATCAAAATATTTTTCAAAAATCTAAATTAACTAAAAATAATTTTCAAAACTGAAATTATATTTTTCTGACTTTTTCTCAATCTATTTTGAATTTAAAACTGATTTAAACTAATTAAATGTCTAGAAAATACTATTTTAACTAGGAAAAATCTGGAAAATACTTTTTCTGACTTTTTGATTTTTCTAAACCTAATAAAATTAAATTTATATTTTTTTTGAACTTTTCTAATTTATTAGAAATAAAAGCTATTTAAAAATGCTAAAAACTAATTTTAAATCTAGAAAAATAGTAAATGGCTATTGAAAATTATGAAAATCTGCAGAAAAATCCTAAATGAAATGGAGAAGCTATGAAAATTATCAAATGCAACTAGTGAACACAGATTAAGCTATTTGAATACAAACTGCTATGAATAAGCAAGTGCAAATAAGCTAAAAGCCATAATAAGCACCCAGAAGCTGTAATAAGTTAAAATAAGCCTAAACTTACTAAAATTAGTCTAATGTAACTAATTTCAACCAAATAAGCAGAGGCTATAAGCAATTTAAGTACTGATTACAATTTGAATGAAAACAGCCAAATAGCCTGATGTACCTACTTACAGCTTATCAAAAAGGCTTGAAAATAAGTACTAAATGAAAACCAGTAATTGGAACCTCAAAATGACCTGGCCTAGTGCTTAAAAACCAAATTTGAACTACTGAGGACTTGTTTTGAGCTTTTTAGGAGCTTTTGAAAATGTTGTGACAAGATCAGTATATGTTGATCTTGTGCACAGGGCATTCCTTTGAAAACTGACCAAGTTTGAGCTTGAATTCAACTGACTTAGAAAATTTATAAAAATAATCTAAAAATACCTTTACAAACACCACCAACCAGAGATGTTAAATCCAAAATTACAACCAATTTGGACTTAAAATGAAGATTTAAAAAATCTAAAAGTGAAGGCAGTTTGCAACTGATGTGGAATTTTTGACTTTTTGACAGATTATCCAAATTGACTTTTGTGAATTTAAATCCTTCTTAACAGACTATAAATGATGTTTTAAGATTTATGAGGTTCTAAATAAGCTAATCTAACTAATTCTACACCTAGATTGAAGCATATGCAAGCCTAGTTCTAACTGATAAAATTGTGACAATGGATCAAATGCTATTTTGACTTTTGTAAGTTTGCAAGTGCAAATTTAAGACTAATCTAAACTGAATAAACCTAAATGAGAGTGATGCACCTAATCTTAACCACTGAACTATCCTACAACTCAGTTTACAATCTGATCCAAACACTACTTTAGCAACTGCTATGACAATTATCAACAACAAAGTAATGATCCAAACTTAACCAACACCAATCTCAGATTCTAACATCCAAAATAGACCTAATTGATGCAAAGTTGACAGCAATATTACACTTAAACTATGAACTACCAACTACCACAGATCACCACAGAAATGTGCAGAAATGTAAAATAAGCAAAACAGTGATTAAGACTAACTAAATAAGCTAACGACATATTATAATAAGCTATTTAAACTGAATTAATCTAAGTCTAACAGATCAACACTAATGAATCAGTAAATTGCAAAATTAAGCTAAAATTAGAAATATAAACTCACTTTTGCCTCAGCTGAACAGAGGCTCCCAATTAAGGGCAGCTACAAGCTCCTAGCTTATAAATAAGCTAGGTAATAGTCCATCTTGCCCCTCCATTGCAGGCAACTTTCAAAAGCTTTCCACTAATTTGCATAGGATTTGATTATTTGGACTGATTTGAGTGAATTGAGTATGAAACTGATTATCAAACTGAAATGAGCTTATAATAAGCTATGATGAGCTTATATAGGCCCTATCTAACAGAAATCACAGCTTATTGAAGCTGATATACTAATTTTCTATGATATTTTTATTTTTAAAGTATTTTTTTTTTTTTTTTTTTTTTTTTTTTTGATTTGAACTAACAACAAACTGAAATTAAAGTGAATTA
The DNA here is from genome assembly GCA_019973895.1 of Chrysanthemum seticuspe. Classification (NCBI taxonomy): domain Eukaryota; kingdom Viridiplantae; phylum Streptophyta; class Magnoliopsida; order Asterales; family Asteraceae; genus Chrysanthemum; species Chrysanthemum seticuspe. Next base: position 235,558,387 of record BPTQ01000006.1, on the reverse strand, counting down.
ATGTAAACAAACTTTAAATGAAAACTTATGAGAAGATTATGAATGCTTAAAACAATAATAAGAGCTTTTGAGAATTTCACAAGAAAAGTAAACTTTCATTCATATAAAAACTGATTACAATCTAAAAAACTGAAATACAAAATTACTTAACAATTTGAAAACATATTAAAAGCATAAATAAAATACTACAATTCACTACTCAAAACCTACATACAAGCTTTGTGAATTTTGGGGGTATTTATAGCTGAGCTAAGCTCTTAGAAGCTTCAAGAAGGAGTGGAATTTGTGCTTCTTTGCTTGATTATCAGCCCTTGATCACATCCCATCAATTCATCACATCATCTCAGCCCTTGATTTGTACTTGACACGCATCATTAGCCAATGAGAGCTCACCTTGGCACACGAATTGCCAAGGTGGCATTCCCTTGTGTCAGTTGATTAGACCATTGTACCCTTAATCTCTGTAATTTTGTACGGTTAATAGTTAGGGTTCATGTGTTCTGGGTAAATTGGGGATAAGATTGGGCGCGTGTTTTAGCTGGGGGAATTTTTTATTATGTTTGACCGGTTTGACCAAGGGGTAAAAGGAAGGGCCATGGTAATTTGACAAGGGGTTCGTGTGGGAAAGGTCCAAAGGGAATAGGTGACTGGTTAGAATTATGTGAAAGGGTTAAATGTAGTTTGGACTTCTGGATTTTATTAAAGGTTTAAAGGTTTTATTAAAAGGGTATAAAGTGTAATTTGTGAAAGTGAAAGGGTAATTAAGGATATTTGGGTAAAATGAACACAAGGGTGTATTTTGTAACTGTGGGAAAAATGAGGGACTAATCTTGACACTTCTGAATTTTCAAGGGTAGAATTTGCCAGTTTTGCAAACTTGAAGGACTGATTCCGTATTTTCTTCAAAGTTGATCCGAACTTTCAAAAATCATCCTTTGAGCATCAAAATCTTCAAATTCACTCAATTCTGATTTCCCGGCTTCAACTTTTGCACTCTCTTCCTTCTCGTGCTCGGTTTTTATCTGATTTGTCTTTCTTTTGTGTGTTTTGCCATATCCGTACCTGCACATGCATAAACTCAAGAAACAAACAAATATTAGACAATAATGGCTCTTTTCTGGTTATTTTGGGTCTATTTTGGTAAAGAAATGGTATGTGTTTTTGCACATACCAAGTAGCTTGGGAAGTTTAGTGTAGTGCGTCACTGGGTCCATGACGTCTTGTCTTCAATACCGGTATTACTTTAGTAACGACCAGTAGCATATGTATTGAACCTGGTTTCTGCCATAAGGTTGAATTATTGGACGGCTATTTCTTTTAACCCTTTTCATATTTCATTTTTTTTATTCTTCAACCCCTTCAGTGCTTACCGAGACCTCATTACTATAACCTTGTTAGGTTTGTTCCAGTTCTAGTTCTATCTCAGTCGGCACTCTTCTCTTATTCTCACTTTCCTTCTTTTTTTTATCATACCTAAGGACTTCTACACTAACTAGTGGATTGTCCATGGGTAGATCCCTCTGGCTCTGGCGGGATCGTGGAAACTAATACCTAACCTTACCATCCTTATAACTCCAACGCATAAAGTAAAATGGTCGGTCTTTGTGGTAGAGTTCTTTCCGCTTTGAAACCAAATGAGAAACCATTTGTCGTTAATACTCGTTAATTCTAACTTTCCTAATTAGCTTCCCAAAGTCCCAATCTCGTAAGCCTTTGTCGTGTAATGTATATAACATACATATATTCAAGTCAGATATTTTGTTCCTGTAAGCATGTGACTCCATAGACCAATGATATGATTAATAGCGTGTACATAACTCCATCAACTAATAGAAAAATAAAAATGAAAAGTCTTTAGTTCGACCCGTGCTAAGCCCCGACTGGATTGAATCGGACTACTAGGTCTGAACAAGCTTAATATTTGGTCACAAGCTCTGACAAGCACAACTTAACCCCTTTTCTCTTTCAAGTATAACCTTTCTAAGGCTAAGTGTAATGGTGATCGCAGATGACCGCGGTCACCACTGCCACATCAACGCCAACTCACTACAACATTCTTCATAACCAACTTAGTGTAATAAGAAGACCGCAATCACTACAAAAAACATACCTCACAAAAATCAATTAAATAAAACAGTCACACAAAAACATACTCAAACGACTCAGTTGATATTCATTGTCATAGAACTAAAAATTGATAACAAATATTATAATAAATCAATTAATTAATTTACTAATAGAAAATAAAATTAAACTAGTGGAATAATTTACTAAAAGAAAATACAAAATGAAAAAGCTTTAGTCTGACCCGGGCTAAGCCCTGGCTTAATTGAATTGAATCATTAGGACCGAATAAACTTAACAGTTGGCCACAAGCTCTGATTAACATAACCCAACCTCTCTCAATATAACTAGAGGTGACAAAATGGGTTGGCGAGACTGGCATGGGCCACGGTCCAAACGAGCTCATGTTATACGAATTGCTTTACAAAAAACCAAAAACGACGAAATAAATTTCACAAACGTAACACCTCATTTATATTTAAAAAATTAAATATATTATATCTATATTTCTTTTAAAAACAATTGTAATGTTTTCTAATTGAGAAAAAATATGCGCCTTAATGCCCATTTAACTTTTAAATAAACCATACATGGTTATTTCAGAAAAAAAAGAAAAGAAAAGGCTAAATATGCCTAAAATCTTTTACAAATTAGCCTATATTAATTATTTTTTGATTGTAAGCACGAATTGCGATCGCTAAAACTATCTTTATCAACAATCTATCACAACCTCTTTTATTAAAATATTATTTTCTTATTCCTCCACCTATACAACGAAAAATATAACCAATCTCAATTTTTTCATCATTTATTAACAACCCAACCTTACATATAACATTACTTCTTTTATGTTTAAGTTAATTACAAAGAAAATATGTATAGCCATTTATATCATGACATGTGACAGATTGGGTTAAAAAATGAAAGTCATCAAATGACCAGGTTGTAGCATTCTTTTTCAACTTTATACAAACTTAATATTATATCGAGTATTTATTTGATTTTATACTACAACCAATTGGTGACCCTCACCGATAAACATAGTCTAAGTATAACCTTTCTAAGGCTAGTCCCAGTCGCAACCTGGGACGACCTGCGCCACGTCAGCTTTCTCTCTCCATCGACCTGAGACAACCCGGATGCCCCAGTCGACGACCCGAGGAATTTATTTATTTTTATTTATTTTTTTTATTTTTTTTAATTCAAACATTTTTAACATTAAATTTAAATTTCATTCAAATTAAAAACAAAACATTACATTACGAAATTAAAAAAAAAAAAAAACATTACACTACGAATTAAAAAAAAAACATTACAATACGAAATTCAAATAACGTTAAAACATTACAAAAACTCTTCATCGTCTTCGTCATCGTCACTATCGACTTGATTCACTGCTTCGACATGATGTCGACGATTTCTCCAAATGTGTTCGACCAAATCAGATTTTAAGTTTTGATGAGTTGTTGAGTCCATTAGCTCCTGAGTAACCACCATTGATTCTGCATGCGTTCTTAAGGGATCATGATCTTGGTGTCCCTCATCTTCAAACCATGTAGGACATATCGCCCGCTGCTTGTGTCGGATGATCATATTATGTAATATGATACATGTATACATAATATCTTAGATATCATTTCTAAAAAACCCTCGAGCAGGAACTTTAAGCATTTTCCACTTTTTCTTCAACACACCAAAAGCCCGTTCCACATCTTTCCTTGCTGCTTCGTGCCTCCTCTTGTACAAACATCTTTTACGATCAGCCGTGGGAGGATTTGAAATAGACTTCATAAGAACGGACCATTGTGGATATATCCCATCAGTGAGATAATATCCCCTTTTATAAGCCACATCGTTAGCCTCAAACTCAAGGTCTGGTGCTCTCCCAGATTTGATATCATTGAAAACAGGTGAACGACGTAAAACGTTTACGTCGTTATTCATTCCGGAGACACCAAAGAACGCATGCCAAATCCATAAATCCTGGGAAGCGACCGCTTCCAACAAAATGAATGGATGTGGCCCGTGATCACCCCTACAATGTTGAGCTCTCTCACTATTCGGGCAATTCTCCCACTCCCAACTTGTACAATCAATGCTTCCCATCATCCCAGGAAAGCCATGCTTATGCTCGTGATGAGCATATATTCTTTCAAGGTCAGAATACGTGGGCCTTCGCAAATACTCACGACCATATAACTCCATGATAACCTCGCAAAACTTACGAAGACATTCACGGGCTGTGGATGCAGCAATTGCCAGAGTCTCGTCAAGAGAATCAGGAACGGCCGCGTATCCCAATTGACGAATGACAGCAGTACACTTGACCAATGAGCTAATACCAGGTACGCCTCTAGCATCAAGAGTTTGTCGAAAATAAGTAGAGTGATCGGTTATCTCTCGAACAATTTCTGTGAATAACTCTCGGCTCATACGGAACCGCCGAGAGAATGTTCTTTCGTTGAACTGCGGGTTTTCGGAGAAGTATGCCGCCACTAAACGATTATGAGCACCCTCATGATCCCTACGTATGTACCTTCATCGGGTTTTTGGCTGTGATGCTTTGTAAGCCTTCCAAGCAAACTCCGCAAACTCACTAAAAACTTCTTCCTCGTCAGAAGACGAAGAAGAACCGAATAAATGCTCGAATGACGACATATTAAAATTTGTGTTTCGTGGGTATTTCGTTAGAATGGTTTATTGAATATAGATGAGAAATGTTGAGTTGTGAATTGTGTTTGAGGAGAAGTTGGTATTTATAGATGGGTAGATTTGGTTTTAAAAAAAGTTTTTTTTTTTTTTTAATGTTACAAACGGTCTATTTTTGAAATTATAGAAACGAAAGTGAGAAAATGGAGTGAATAACATCGGTTGTCCAAGCACTCGATATTTGTTTTTTTCCTAGTTCGACCGATGTGGAGACCGAACTCCACATTCGACACAACCGACCTGGACATCGGTCGAAGCTCCTAAAATGCGTTGCCCAACCGATCTCGACCCCTCCCACTGCGACAAGCCTAAAACCCAACCCAAAGACCACATCCAAGTTGCATTTTGCACATGGCTTCAAAACTCCACCCAAAGCCCAAATGAAACCGACTTGCTCACAAAGCAAAAGGACAGAACCGTAATTAACACACCAAAAACACACCTAGGGATAAAAGTCCTCCCCCATCCTTCTATAAATACCCCCCACCCCCTTCATTCCCATCTATTGATACCACGCTCTCTAGCGGTCAATCCCTAATCAGAGAGCGAGCGATCTCTTCACTCTGTGAAGCAAAACCAAAAACAATCATTTTAACTATCAGATCAAATCATATATCGAATTCGTATATCAAAAAATTTGAAAACTTTTTTGAAACCCTAATTTTTGTTAAATTATATATATACTGTTTATTGATTTGTGTTTTGAGTAAGAGGTATGGATATACGGTTTCCGCATTCGCCGTGCGAAGTTGCGAAAGTTCGGCTGGTTCAATTTGGAATACTCAGTCCCGATGAAATTGTAATAATCATTTACAGTTTTTGTTTTTGAGATTCTGTTATTTGTTACGGTTGTGGTTTTTGTGTTGGTGTAATTGATAGGCTAGTGTTTGTTTGTTTAAGTTTAACCGCACGGAACAGATGGTTTTTGCCTTAGAAGCTTTGTTTTGTGTGTTCGGTTTGTTTACAGCTCTAGTGATTGAGTTAACTGGAGTGGGTGAAATGTTTTGTAACAATTAATATGGCTGTAAACGAACCAAACTACGCGGCTTGCTATAAACTGACACGAATACTTGAATGTTTTTGTCTTCGCGGTTTTTTATTAAGAAAAAGAAGCTTGTTCGTTTTCATTTATGTTTGTTCATTAACATGCTGTAACAATGAACAGGAATGAGCTTGTGGTCCTTGTGTGTTTGTTTGTTAAACTCATAGAAGCTTTGTTTTTTGTGTTCGGTTCATTTACAGCTCTAGTTAACTGGAGTGGGTGAAAGACTTTGTAACAATTAATAGGGCTGTAAATGAACCAAACGACCTGGTTGCTATAAATCGTTTGTTTAGGTTTGAATGGACGGAAATGAATAAATAAAAGGCTGTAAAGAAGCTTGTTCGTTTTCATTTATGTTTGTTTGTTAAGGAAAAAATGTTTCTTGCTGTTCGCTTTGCAATCAAGATGCTAAATAAACGAACATAATGGTTTTCTAAATGTCGCCTTAGTAATCAAGTTAAGTGGAAGTACATGTAATTGATAAGGCTGTAAATGAATTGAACTTAAGTGAACACAAATAAATTTTCTTGCTCATCTTTTTTGGTTGTAATATAAGCTTCTTGGTGTTCCTTTATGTTTGTTCATTTAGATACTAAACGAACCAACGTAAACGAACACAAAGTAACTTATGGGCTACCAATTTATTGCTCGGTTGGTTTACGGCCCTATTAATTGAGCTAACCGGCCGCGGTGAAATGTTTTGTTGTATTTGTATAAAAGATTGGAAGTTATCGTGGTGGGCTTATTATTGTTTTTTAACGTTGTTGCAGAGACAAATGTCGGTTGTGCATATAGAACATGGTGAAACGACGGAAAGAGGGAAACCGAAGATAGCCGGACTTAGTGACCCGAGGCTTGGGACGATTGATAGGAAGATGAAATGTGAGACGTGTATGGCGAATATGGCTGAGTGTCCGGGTCATTTTGGACATCTTGAGCTTGCCAAACCTATGTTTCATATAGGATTTATGAAGACCGTGCTCAGTATTATGCGTTGCGTGTGCTTCAATTGCTCCAAGATCCTTGCCGACGAGGTACTTTATATGCAGATTTGATTTGGTTATTTGATATCATGGATTTTTTGAAGCTTTAATTATATGATGTGCATCATTAATTAGATTGAGTTATACCAAGACTGGAATATGAGCTCTTTTATGATCTGTTTGCTTTTTATCATTTTGGTTGTACTGATACTCTGTGAGATAGTTTATATGGAAGCCCGTATCTAGGTTATAGAGGATAGTGAAATTACTTGCGAAAACTGTGGATGGTTGGCAGGATCTCTTATTTCGGATGAGCAACATTGATAAGATTTGTTTATCCTAGTTCAGTACTTTCCTATATACCATGAAGGAAAAAGATACCAAAAGCCAAGAGCTAAGCGCTGTGTACATGACCATTTCTGGCATCTTTCATATTAATTGAATAACTTGATAAGAAAAGTGATTCTAGTAATAATTATTAGGCCGTTTATTCTTATCAAAATTTGACTTCCATATTAGACTGGTTGAAATTATGTATAATTTATCGATAGGACGTGGATTTTAAGAGTGTGGATAGCTTCTCAAGTCGATTGTATTTTTTAATTGAATCTGTGCATTCTCTTTGATACTTGCTAGCTGCGTTCTGTCACTATTTTTTTAGCTACCTTGTAAATTTGTAACTCATTTATGCAAGCTTGTCTGCACATAAGAAAATTTCTTACATGTCTCATCATCGTGTGTGCTTTTTCAGGAGGACCATAAATTCAAGCAAGCCCAGAAAATAAGAAACCCAAAAAACAGACTAAAGAAGATTTTAGATGCTTGCAAGAGCAAAAGTAAATGTGAAGGTGGTGATGAAATCGATTCCCAAAACCAGGACGGCGATGAACCAGTAAAGAAGAGCCGAGGGGGCTGTGGGGCGCAGCAGCCGAAGATTACCATTGAAGGTATGAAAATGGTTGCCGAATACAAGCTGCAGAAGAAGAAAAATGATGAATCGGAACAGCTTCCTGAGCCGGCTGAAAGAAAGCAGCAGCTTTCTGCAGAAAGGGTATGATCCTGGATCTCCTCTCATATATGTTCACCTGGTGTGTTTCTTTCTTTCTAATTGCTAATAATCGTCGATGTTTTCCAGGTTCTGAGCGTATTAAAGCGGGTAAGTGATGAAGATTGCTTGCTCTTGGGGTTGAACCCCAAATATGCTCGTCCAGATTGGATGATCCTGCAAGTACTTCCAATACCACCACCTCCAGTTAGACCATCTGTGATGATGGATACATCCGCTCGGAGTGAGGCAAGTTTCCTTGTTTTATTCATTGGACGTGTTCAGCTGTGCGGCCCTCATGATTTAACAGGCCTCCCAGAAAAATGAAAAAGAAAACATAAATTTTTTTGAGCATATGGAAGGAATAGAGGAGAGCTGCTCATATGATTTGTTATGTGTGTGTCAGCATTTTGTGCCTAATGTACAGTATAAATGACAAAATGCGTGGGTCGAGCAGGTTCGGTAAAATGTTAAAACACATTATATTCTGATGTGGACTCAAAATTGGCCGGGGCAGATTGATCCAAAATCTTACAAGTAATTTGAGTGTTTAATATGTTGTCAGAAGTTTTTCATTACAACATTAATCTAAGTTTTTGAACAAAGCGATTAGTAGGTTGTATGCAATAGAAATATTATTTGCATACTTTTGACCAGTTTGAACCGTTTCATTTTAGCTATTTGTTCTTACCCATTTCACTATGGGACATAACCTGAATAAACCTACGTGTTGATTTACCACCTCTAAGTCAGTAAATGAGAAATGCTTAACTTTGTGAGCTTCATCTCACTTTTTGTATTCTACTAATTTCTGGAACAGGACGACTTAACTCATCAACTGGCCATGATAATCAGACACAATGAGAACCTGAGAAGGCAAGAAAGGAATGGAGCTCCTGCTCACATTATTTCTGAATTTGCCCAATTGCTGCAGTTCCATGTTGCTACGTATTTTGACAATGAGCTCCCGGGTCAACCAAGGGTATACATATGCTTCCAGTCTTATCAAATTATAAACAGATTGTAGTATTGTTATACTCCCTTCTGATAGGATTATGGCTATTCCTCAGGCTACACAACGTTCAGGTCGTCCTATCAAATCCATATGTAGTAGGCTCAAGGCGAAAGAGGGGAGGATCAGAGGCAACCTGATGGGGAAGCGTGTTGATTTTTCAGCACGTACAGTCATCACCCCAGATCCAACTATTAACATTGATCAACTAGGAGTGCCATGGAGTATTGCTCTTAATCTAACGTATCCTGAGACAGTCACTCCTTACAACATAGAAAGGTATGCACACATTTTGGAATAAATCTTTTTCTAGTTCTTTATTTAATTTGCTTCTTGGTTGTTGACTTCCATTTTATACTTTATTAGGTTGAAGGAGCTTGTTGAGTATGGTCCCCATCCTCCCCCTGGTAAAACCGGAGCCAAGTATATTATAAGGGAAGATGGGCAAAGGCTTGATCTTCGATACTTGAAGAAAAGCAGTGATCATCATCTGGAGTTTGGATATAAGGCATGTTTCTTCCTTGTAAATTTGCGATCCTACTTTTGATTAATTGGTATATTATTGTTAACTTGTCGTCCTTGATACTTTTGTCGTCATAAAGGTGGAGCGGCACCTGAATGATGGAGATTTTGTGCTTTTTAACCGACAACCAAGTCTGCATAAAATGTCTATAATGGGGCATAGGATTAAGATCATGCCGTACTCCACCTTCCGGTTGAATTTATCAGTCACTTCACCATATAATGCTGATTTCGATGGAGATGAGATGAACATGCATGTACCCCAGTCTTTTGAAACAAGGGCAGAAGTTCTGGAGCTGATGATGGTACCTAAATGCATCGTTTCACCTCAAGCAAATCGTCCTGTTATGGGTATTGTGCAAGATACACTCTTAGGTTGCCGGAAAGTCACCAAGAGAGACACCTTCATTGAGAAGGTGATAGTTACAACCTCGTGATATATGATTTTGGGTTTACTTGTCTTTTTATATAGTCTGTGAGTTGATCCTTTCTACGTATGCAGGATGTTTTCATGAACATATTGATGTGGTGGGAGGACTTCGATGGAAAAGTGCCAACACCTACCATTTTGAAACCTAAACCTTTATGGACAGGAAAACAGGTGTTCAATCTCATCATTCCAAAGCAGATTAATCTCATTAGAACAGCAGCTTGGCATTCAGAAACAGAAACTGGACATTTAACACCTGGTGACACTCAAGTTCGAATAGAGAAAGGAGAGGTCATCACTGGTACTCTTTGTAAAAAGACACTTGGTGCCTCTACGGGGAGTCTTATACATGTCATCTGGTTTGTTTTCTAGACTCCTATCATGTTTTATATGTCAATTAATCAAGACTTATCTATAATTGTCGGTTATACTATTTCAGGGAGGAAGTTGGTCCAGATGCTGCTCGCAAATTTCTTGGACATACCCAATGGCTTGTTAATTACTGGCTTTTGCAACAAGGTTTCAGCATTGGCATTGGGGACACAATTGCTGATGCATCAACTATGGAAACAATCAATGACACCATCTCCAAAGCCAAGAATGAGGTGAAAGAACTTATTAGGGCTGCTCAAGATAAACAATTGGAGCCAGAGCCCGGTCGAACTATGATGGAGTCCTTTGAAAACAGAGTGAATCAGGTACGTGGTTATACAAAGATCATGAAAGTCTAGTGCATTGTAGACGCCTGTATTGTAGACATCGCAAATTCTGAATGATTTACATATTAATGGGTCTGTTTGGGTTGTATTTTCCCTCTCCAAGTCAAATTAAAAATGTTTAGCTATTAGGGGGATCTGAATGGTCGAATGAGTTGCAAGTTGACTAGACATTATAATTAGTCTATAAGACCTCCTAAATAACATTCAAGAGCAGACTATTATCATGGCATTTTTTTTTTTTTTTTTTAAATTTTATAGTTAAGTAGTGCACCAATAATTTATTGGCCGGGGACAAAAGGTGTTTGTGAGTCAACTGATCCATCTCATTTTGACCCATACTAGGTGACCCATTACAATCTGTTGCCCACCCAACCCATCTAGACACCTATAATATATCAGTAAGTCCATTGACATGCTGTTCTTTCAGGTGCTGAACAAGGCTCGTGATGACGCAGGAAGTAGTGCCCAGAAAAGTTTATCAGAGAGCAACAATCTTAAGGCAATGGTCACAGCTGGTTCAAAAGGAAGTTTCATCAATATATCTCAAATGACTGCTTGTGTGGGACAGCAGAACGTTGAGGGTAAACGAATTCCGTATGGTTTCATAGACCGAACTCTTCCTCATTTCACAAAAGACGATTATGGGCCTGAAAGTCGTGGGTTTGTGGAGAACTCTTATCTACGAGGGTTGACACCACAAGAGTTCTTTTTTCATGCCATGGGTGGTAGAGAAGGTTTGATCGATACTGCAGTGAAAACATCTGAAACTGGATATATTCAGAGGCGGCTGGTAAAAGCTATGGAAGATATCATGGTGAAGTACGATGGTACAGTGAGGAACTCTCTTGGTGATGTTATCCAGTTTTTATATGGGGAAGATGGTATGGATGCAGTTTGGATTGAGAGTCAGAAACTTGACTCTTTAAAAATTAAGAAAAGGGAGTTTGATCGGCTTTTTAAGTATGAGATCGATGATGATGACTGGAATCCAAGCTATATGCTGCCAGAGCATGTCGAGGATTTGAAAACTATTCGGGAGTTCCGTAACGTGTTTGATGCTGAAGTCCAAAAACTAGAAGCTGATCGATTCCAGCTTGGAACTGAAATTGCTACTACGGGTGATAATTCGTGGCCAATGCCGGTAAATCTCAAACGACTTATCTGGAATGCGCAGAAGACATTTAAGGTCGATTTGAGGCGGCCATCAGATATGCATCCAATGGAAATTGTGGAGGCTGTTGATAAGCTTCAGGAGCGGCTGCGGGTGGTTCCTGGTGATGATTTGTTGAGTATTGAAGCTCAAAAGAATGCAACACTGTTCTTTAATATTCTTCTTCGTAGCACGTTTGCTAGTAAGAGAGTGTTGAGTGAGTACAGGCTTACTCGTGAGGCGTTTGAGTGGGTTATTGGTGAGATTGAGTCGAGGTTTTTACAGTCACTTGTTGCACCCGGAGAAATGATTGGCTGTGTTGCGGCACAGTCTATTGGTGAGCCTGCAACGCAAATGACTCTAAACACTTTCCATTATGCTGGTGTTAGTGCTAAGAATGTGACTCTCGGTGTTCCTCGATTGAGAGAGATTATTAATGTTGCCAAAAAGATCAAAACCCCTTCGCTTTCTGTCTATTTGAAGCCTGATGTCAGCAAAACAAAGGATCGGGCCAAGAATGTTCAGTGTGCTCTGGAATACACGACTCTTCGTAGTGTGACTCAAGCTACTGAAGTATGGTATGATCCGGATCCAATGAGTACTCTTATTGAAGAGGATGTTGACTTTGTGAAATCATACTATGAAATGCCGGACGAAGAAATCGACCCTGATAAGATATCTCCGTGGTTACTTCGTATCGAACTAAATCGGGAGATGATGGTTGATAAGAAGCTGAGCATGGCAGATATTGCTGAGAAGATCAATCTTGAATTTGATGATGATTTGACCTGTATATTCAATGATGACAATGCTGAGAAATTGATTTTGCGAATTCGCATCATGAATGATGAGGCCCCAAAAGGCGAGTTGCAAGATGAATCGGCTGAGGATGATGTGTTTCTCAAGAAAATTGAAAGCAATATGTTGACGGAAATGGCCCTACGAGGGATTCCTGATATTAACAAGGTTTTTATTAAATCAGGGAAAGTTAACAGATTCGATGAGAACGAAGGGTTCAAGCCAGAAGTTGAATGGATGCTTGATACTGAAGGTGTAAATTTGTTGGCTGTTATGACTCATGAGGATGTAGATGCCTTGAGAACAACCAGTAATCATCTGATTGAAGTTATTGAAGTCCTTGGGATAGAAGCTGTTCGAAGGTCGTTGCTTGATGAGCTTCGAGTGGTCATTTCTTTTGATGGATCCTACGTCAATTATAGGCATTTGGCTATATTATGTGATACTATGACATATCGTGGTCACCTTATGGCGATAACACGTCACGGAATCAATAGGAACGATACTGGGCCAATGATGAGATGCTCATTTGAGGAAACAGTTGACATTCTTCTTGATGCAGCTGTGTATGCCGAAACAGATTACCTTCGGGGAGTTACTGAAAATATAATGTTGGGCCAGCTTGCTCCTATAGGGACAGGAGATTGTGCTCTTTTATTGAATGAGGAGATGCTACGACAAGCTATTGATGTTCAACTCCCGAGTTATATGGACGGTCTCGACATTGGAATGACACCTGGACGCTCTCCAATGACTCCTTTCCATGATGGTTCAATGTCTCCAAGCTATCCCTTCAGCCCGAGTATACGGTTTTCACCGGGTATGGATGCACAGTTTTCTCCTTATGTTGGTGGTATGGGCTTTTCTCCCGCATCATCACCTGGGTACAGTCCATCTTCTCCTGGTTACAGCCCGTCATCTCCTGGATATAGCCCGACATCGCCTGGCTATAGCCCGACATCACCGGGATATAGCCCAACCTCACCGGGTTACAGTCCAACATCACCGACTTACAGTCCGAGTTCGCCGGGATATAGTCCAACCAGTCCTACGTATTCCCCTACCTCACCCAGCTACTCACCCACCTCACCTAGTTACTCACCCACCTCACCTAGTTACAGCCCAACTTCACCAAGTTACTCACCCACATCGCCTAGTTACAGTCCGACATCCCCTGCCTACAGCCCGACATCACCAGCATACAGCCCGACATCACCGGCCTACAGCCCAACATCTCCATCATACAGCCCAACCTCGCCATCATACAGTCCAACTTCCCCGTCATACAGCCCAACTTCGCCATCATACAGCCCGACCTCGCCATCTTATAGCCCGACTTCACCTTCATACAGCCCAACATCACCTGCTTACAGTCCTACTTCTCCTGGGTACAGTCCAACGTCACCAAGCTATAGTCCAACTTCACCAAGCTACAGTCCAACTTCACCCAGTTACAATCCATCATCGGCTAAGTACAGCCCTTCTCTGGCATATTCACCTAGCAGTCCAAGACTTTCTCCTTCAAGTCCGTATAGCCCTACATCTCCCAATTACAGGTACGTGTGTTGATCTCTTTTTTCTGAGGCTTGCTGTGTGTTTGTGTGTTCTGGGAAGCATGTCATATCTTCTGGTTTCTACTTGACTATACTGAATAATGTTATTAATTTTCTTGTTGCAGTCCCACATCACCATCATATTCTCCAACGTCTCCATCTTATTCTCCTTCAAGCCCTACGTACAGTCCCAGCAGGTATGTCCATATATCTTGTGTTTTCCTTTAGTTGTTTTTGCGAGGGCTGCAAAATTCATAATGCTGACTGGTAAGTAGTGGGTGGTTTTGGGGGGTCGGATCATGAGCCAAACAGGTAGTTTTCTTAATAAAGTCGGGTCAACCGTCAACAAGAAGTACTTTGATCAATAATTTTGCAATCTTATAGAAGTAACTAGTATCTTAAAACAAGTTTGACCCGATTCCTTGTTAGCCGAGTTTTTAATACTAATCGTTGGATATAAAACATAACCTTTTATCGACCCATCCATAATTATGTGGCCTGAAATTGCCATCTCAACCTTTTGTGTGAGCATTTTATATGGCACCTTTTTGCCCATTGGGTCCATGAGGTGCCTGCTTGACTTGGCCTGGCCAAACTTCAGGGCCTTTCAGATCCCGGTGACATTGGAACCTTGGTTATCATGAGGCACTCAGTCCTAATTATTGTTTGCTAGCCTAACCCCTAATGGTTGTGTAGCGGCTTATTTAGATCGCATTATCTCCTGCGTTTTGTATTATATGTATCTTGAACATTACTTTAGGACTTCCCGTCTAAATTTGAAGTTTTAATGTTGATTCAATAGCCTGTTTTTTATTAAGAGAAACACTAGTGTTTATGGACTCTCGTAGAGTAGTATTGTTAATGCCGTGTGATATTTTAACTTCAATTGTATCATGACAATGAAATCTGTCTCTGCAGTCCTTACAGCTCTGGTGCGAGTCCTGACTACAGCCCAAGCTCTCCACAATACAGGTAATTTCTCATATAATCGTGGTTTTCATTTAGTTCAGTGTTACTCACATTTACCAAAATACTTGAAATCCCATCGGGTACAAAAAAACACAAACTCATAAAATACTCCACATCATTTCTTTTGTAAAGAGATATTAAGTAACCTATTTTACATGTTAACGGTCAAGCTGGTTCACGAGTTTTATGTATTTTGTTTAGTTATTAAGTGTATGGTCATGACTCCAGACTATTAAAATTAGCTACCAAGGCTTTTTTATAACTTATTGTATGTGGGTTTTTTTCAGTCCAAGTGCTGGTTACTCCCCTAGCGCACCTGGGTACTCACCATCTTCAACAAGCCAGTATACTCCTTCAATGAGCAACAAGGACAAAGATGGATCGAGGAAGTAAAATGCTTTTTGATATTCAAGTAGAAGAGATGCTGCTTCTGTTCTGAACATCTTGTATCCATCGATTAATTGTTAGATGGTGTATGATATTGTTTTGAGAGGACATTGACTTCAACTTGTTTGGTATAAAAAGACCAGACTATTGTTGTTTTGTTTTTTACAATTTAGGTCTGGGTTGTTCTAGATCAAGTGAAACTGGTGTGACTTTTGTTATGTCTATCAGCTTGTAACATCTGTTTAGTTAATTTGTAACGATCAATTTGGTGTTAATGGGCCTGGCAAGTATGATTAATGTGTATATGCGAAATACAAAATATAATTTATCCAGGCAAAATCACGTTATGTTCAAGTATTCTGTGAAATGTAAATTGACGGTATTAGCAGCTTTGCTCTATTGCGAACTGGCTTGGAGCATCTCCATTGTTGGTATTGTATCTCAAAGTAACAAAAATCACCTCTAAGAGATTTAAGACCTGAGAATTTTTAAAAATTTATAAGTAGCATAGAAAACGAAAAAAACTGATAAGCTGTTTCTGCTTAACCTGTTAGGCGTTTTGCGTTTTGACAGGTAGATAGTTGAAAACGGTTCAAAAGTTATGAAGGTTTAATATTTTGTTTCAAAATAGTCAAAGTTTTTATCAATTATCTTGAAGATACTCATCTTTTTTGAGCATACAAGATCGGACCCACCACTACAAAAAAAATTTTTTTTCTACAAATTTCTAAATAAACTAAATTTATTTCATTAATAACTAAAATATATTAACAACATAATAATAACAAAAAATAAATACGATACGTAAAAAACGACATGGGAAAAAAAAATACAACACATCCTAATGGATCGGATCTTCGGCATCTTCAAAATCTCCCAAGTGTGAACATACTTGAACTCCTTCCCACTAAAGCGTTGCTTAAAGTTTAGTTTCGGATTCTTGAGATGATCGTGGTCATTTTCACCACTTCGACGCTGCAAATGTTTGTAAATAGCGTTGAATTTTTGGCAATCAACGTTAATTCTCGACCATTTACCCGTGATTTAATTTTTGGTACGATGGTCATCGGTAGTCTGATCATTGAACATCTCCATATCGTCGTTCCAAAATAAATTTTCGGAACGGTTATTTCCCATATCTCGAGCTTGCGAAATTTCTATCCAAATTTGCACAAGCAACATTTCTTCAAACTTGTTCCATTTCGGATTTTTAGACATTGTTTTTTTCTTTTTTTTGAGCTACAGATATAGAAAGTTGGAATTGATGAAAATGAGAAAAAATGGTGGTTATGGTTTGTTATTTATAGGGGTGGTATTTTTATTTTTTATTTTTTTTTAAATAAAAATCAGATTCAAAATTCAAATTCAAATTCAAAATAAACGGTATACTTTTGAGCGGGATTATTTAAATTCATATTAAAATTTAAATTCAAAATCAGATTCAAATAGGAGCGGGATTATTTAAATTCAAAATTTTAATTCAAAATTCAAATTCAATTTAAACGGTATAGTAAATAGCGGGATCATATGTGCCTATATATACAACTCTACCAGACACAACTGTCACAATTCTCAATTTTTGGTCATTTCTCACACTCTACATTCATCATACTAGTCATGCATGGGTTTTGCATTTCACATCAAACGCGTAAATTTCATATTAAATAAACGTTATCGCGTAAGTTATTATTTTGAACATTTAATCCGATACTTCCAAAAACTATCCCGATATATTTTTATACTTACATTTAGTTTATAAAAACTATATTTTGAGTTTACCTAGTGTTTTAAATTATTTTGTATATAAATCGTTAAATTTATATTATTACGACGCTTTTCTTAAAAACTACACGATAATTATTATATCACTCAAATTTTACAAGGAATGTATTTTTACAATTTTTATGATCTCATTATACTTTACTTTGATCTATTAAAAATTTCTTTTACCTAAAACTACCTTAAATACACTAATGTATATAAAACCTTACAAGTTATTATTACCTACACATTTTTCTTACACTTATTACAATTATACACAATATATATAAAAAAAAAAAAAGTATTTTCACATATACTTCCCCCCTTGGCCGACCAAGGGGGGGGGGGGGGGGTTGCATTTATGGGTTGGTAAAAATTTTCTTCTTACATATATAAAACTACACTCAATCTTACTTACACATTTCATTCACAATTATTCATAGCCTTTAGTCAAGATCTTTTCCTCCTTTTCCTTCTCTCTAAAACCGGCCAACATAAGAGGGTAGCAAGAGTTCATCAAAATTTTCAAGATCAAGTTTAAATCAATCTAGTTACACTCTCATTCAAGGTTTTGAAATAAAAACCTAAGGTGTTTAGGTTAATCCTTTGTTCTAATCACCTCATCATATCACTAGTAAGCATCTCATGTTTATTTTTCATCTTACATATTCATTTCATCATATTTGAGCCAAAAACATGCAAGTCATATGATGTTGTACCACTTTTTCAATGATTTTCAAGAGTTATATATATATAAGTCATCCTATAATTATTCCTTGTTATATATTAGTCTTGATGATGTTTAGGAACCCATGACACCCTAAGAAGGTGTATGGTAGGATTAGAATAGCTTCGGAGTTGTTTTGAAGGGATTGGAATAGGTTTAGTACGAGAAAAACTCATTTCGACACGTATAAAATAGGGTCTGTCCATATTTTAAATTCTGGGAAAAACCAACAGTAGACACGAATTTTTGGCCTAGATATTTAGAAAATATACTTTAAAACGAATCCGTGGCCGCTTGAACGGATTAAAACGGAGTTATAACGAAGAAGTTATGAATTTTTCAAGTTTGACGACGAAATATATATTTTCTGAAAATTTCAGCAAACTGTTTTTGTATTGTACGAGTCAAAAACGAGTCTTAAGCTTTATAAATTATTTCGACTTATCAAAAATATATTAGTATACTTTGATACGAAGCTAAGGACGTATAATACGTAGAAAACGGATTTGTAACGACTAAAATATACACGTTTTCATAAAACTGCCGTAACTTTATTAGTTAAGAAAAACTATAATATTTATATTTGACAAGCGTTACGGTAAACAAAAGGACCATATTGAAGGCTATTTTTAACGATGACGTAGAACTTTTTGTAACGAGATGTCTTCTAATAAAATTGAGATCACCAAGCATATTTTTCAAAACGACCAACCGTTTGTATAGCGGAGTTGTAATAAATTATTTACGGTTGCTTAAACTTTGCCGAAACTCACTTTTAAACAACATTTTGGACAAAATCACCCTACTTAACCTATATTTTTCTCTATGAACGAGACCTCTAGGATAAGAACTTAAATGACAAAACTTCGAGATTTTGATACAAGCTTTCCAAAACCGTTGAGTTCGTTTCCTAACGTTCGAAGTACACCATTTTACGACTAACTTTTCAAGGTCATTTTAGTCACTTTCATAAAAATTTCAACGACATTATTTTACGACGAAAAGTTATAATTTCACAATAAATCATTAAATGACTATCGTGGGATATCATTTCAACATAAATACTTGTAAAGCATTTTATAATATGACGGGATGTCATAAACATATTTTGACGATAAACATTATTTCCAAAACGTACAAGTGGTATGGATATCATATGGAGTTGCATGCACAACATTGTATCACGCATTCACAACAACATATCATAACTCAAGTCATAACATTCATTTAGGTCGCGGATAGTTTCCGAGCCTCATTTTAGTGCACTTCATTTTGATTAGCATATCAATCACACCAGGTGAGTTCATACCCCGCTTTTACTCATTTAAATTCCTATAAACTATTTGGGGCGAGATATATGCTTATTTATCCAAACATTTAAACTCTTTTGCCAAACGACACTACTTGTACTTTAGACTTGATTGCGTTATACACTTGATTGGGTTATACTTGATTTCATATGCATATTTGGAACAAACATACAAGAATTAGTGGCTCCAAATTAAGTTGTTGGAAGGCTATTAATTTACAAACATACAAGAATTAGTGGCTCCAAATTAAGTTGTTGGAAGGCTATTAATTTACAAACATACAAGAATTAATGGCTCCAAATTAAGTTGTTGGAAGGCTATTAATTTACAAACATCCCAATATTTATATGTTGGAAGACCCTTGTGGTGACACTTATACTTTTAACTACCTTAATGCGCATATTCATGATTGTCATTCTATTTTAGGCAATGGGTTGTGAACACACAGGTTGCAAGTTTTGTATGGGCGGAACTTGGAACTGAGTGGATTTACAATGCCTTTGCTGTGTGAACATTTCTCTAAGTATTTCAAATCATTTTAACACAAACTTATGAACTCACCAACCTTTGTGTTGACACTTTTTAGCATATTTATCTCAGGTTGTAAGGCGATAGCATTTCATGGAGCTTTTGGGTCTCATGGCATACATTGGAGTCTAGTGTTTTTATCTATTACCATTCGACATATTTTGTAAACCTTTATGTATTATCAAACTTTGGGATCTCATGTGTTGTAAACTTTAACTTATTTAATCGAATGGTAAACTCTTTAAAACGTCTCATTATAGAGGTCGTTTTCTTTATCCATACTTTGTGCTATGACGTCATACCCCAATGACACTATCGTTCCGCTGCGATATTTTGGGGGTGTGACAACAACTCACACACAAAAGTTACACACACAACTCACACACACAAAAATGTCTCGCAAGGATTTCTCTCAACCATTCTCAAGTCCACAACAACTGTCGGAAACTACATTTCCAACTCCAACACAGCTGTCGGAAACTGCCTTTCCAACTCCACCAGAAGAAGTTGAAGTTTATTCAACACCACGAGAAGATGTCTTTCCGTTTTTCCAACCGGAAAATGTATTTTTAAACACTCCACCTCTTAACAATCCAATTTTTAACACTCCACCTGTTAACAATCCACCTGCTAACAGTCCACAGGTGGACCTTGAAAACAATCCATTTGGGTTAAGTGAGGCTTCCCTTCGTCGTGAACAGAAAGCCAGGGAAGCTCAATATCTTAGGGAGAACTACTTTGACATCATGGAAAGAAAGTACTTTAATGGCGAGTTTTATTCCTCTTCGAGTGACGAGGGTTGGAACTCAGATGATTCATATTCTTAAGTTTTAGTAGTTTTATTTTCATCAATCTCGTTGTAGTTTTAATGTTTAAGTGTTATGTATTTGATGCTTTCAATTAATCTTCAATTAATGTAGTGTTTTAAGTGTATCGTTGTAGTTTTAATGTAGTTTTAATCTCATTCATCTTCTATTATACAAAAAACTTCACCTTCAAAAACAATTTATATTTTTTTCCTCTAAATATATTCATATTCAAAAACAGAAAAAAAAAAAAAAAAAAAAATACAAGCCAAATCTTCATTGTGCAGACGAAGAGGCAAGTGACGGCGAGCTAAGGCGAGAAAAATATTATAAGCATAAATTAAATTGTTTTTGAAGGTGAAGTGTTTTAAAATATATAAATTAAATTTATATATTCATATTCAAAAACAGAAGAGATGTAAAGGATAAATGGTATTTGTTTATTTTAAAAATGGTTTATTTTATTTATTTTAATCAAACATATTTAAAATAAACAAATACCATTTATACTTTATACCTCTATGATTTTCTTTAAACAACATGTATTATTATAAGCATAAATTAAATTTATATTTACGCACATGATTATAAATATCAAAATAAAAGAACGAGTTATTCTGATATGTAATAAATACATGATATTGTACATATATGAAGAATTCATGTTATTCATTTTTATGAACTTAAGTAACAATATTCGGCAATGTACTTTTTCTTTCTTTCTTTTTTTTTAGTATATGCGCTCAATAATGATTAATGCTATTCCTTTAACTGTACACATGAATTATAAGTAAACACCTAACAAATATGGTTAAGATATAATACTTAGTTTTATTTATAGTATAAACCTCGTGCGTGAAATATCACAATTACAAAATATTAAACACGGCCATATTTTTATATGCCGGTATGTAAAACTTAAATTTTATAATAAATTTGATTTATGTGTAAACTACGTTGTGCAGTGACTTATAACTAGTTTAAATGGAATAAACCTTATGGAGTATAATCGATATATTTTTGTAACTTCTTCATTAAAATTAGGGCAAATATCAAAAAAAAGTACTATACTTGCCACCTATTCCTCTTCAGGGTAGCGAACAAATTTTTTTGCTTCTGCGGGTAATATACTTTCAAATTCATCCTCTTTAGGGTATTTTCATGAACAGTTGGACAATTTTGCCCCTATTACCCACAAGAGGAAATGGAAAGTATGATACTTTTTTTTATCATTTGCCCTAGTTTTTTATTATGTTAAATTTTGGATATGTATTAAGATAAATTATTTAATGATTTATAATTGTGTTAAATCTATGATAAAAATGTTTTGTTTTAAGTTTACACTATTTACTTATTAAGATAATTTAGTTCCACCAGCCACTTTCATTTGCAAAGGACATGAGTTTAAATAAGTATACGCGTGCATGGCACGTGTGGGGTTCAAATAAGCAGTTTTAACCCTTACCATTTAGGCGGGAAAAGCCGTTACAGCCATTTCATCATTTCATTTGTATATAACACAATTCATTTCACATTTGTAAGCGGTTTTGATTTTGTAATTCTCTCTTGTAATAAACTTCTACAAGTCAGTAAGCCATAACAAATCCTATTAACTAATTCTTGAGCTCAATTCTTATTTGAATCTCGTTGATTCCTGTAAGAGTGTATCAACCGGTATCAAAGCAGTCAATTCCGGCATCTTAACCCATAAACCTATTGAGTTTGATCGTCGCCGATCAAATTCTGGCCAAAATACATTCGTTTCCCTATCACAAATACGTTACCCTTGTTAATTCTTATTCCGTTTTCTTAGCCAAAACACGTTTTCCGTACGGCTAGTACATTATTTATTATTTTAAAAAAAAAAGTATCATACTTTCCATTTCCTCTTGTGGCTAATAGGGGCAAAATTGTCCAACTGTTCATGAAAATACCCTAAAGAGGATGAATTTGAAAGTATATTACCCGCAGAAGCAAAAAATTTTGTTCGCTACCCTGAAGAGGAATAGGTGGCAAGTATAGTACTTTTTTTTTATATTTGCCCTTAAAATTATTGAACTAAGCCAATATTGGTATATGTTTATTTTTTTTTCATTTATTTAAAAATAGTATATTTAAAGTTTGTTAAATTGGATTTAGTGCACATATTTGGTAATTAGTATACAAATATGTTATTAAAGAGAGTGTGATTTTTTTTTTTTTTTTTTTTTTTTTTTTTTTTTTTTTTTTTTCATATAAGTTAGTTAAACTTTATAAACCCGCTATTAGAGTGCGCGGTATGGGTGTGTTAAAAAAGGTTGTCACAATTCTCATTTTCCGGTCATTTCTCATACTCCATATTCATCATTTCATAACGGTTCATTCATGATTTTACATTTCACATTAAACGCGTAAGTTTTATATTAAATAAACGTTATCGCGTGAGTTATTATTTTGAATATTTAATCCGTTAATTTCAAAAATGATCCCGATGTATTTTTATACTTACATTTAGTTTATAAAACTATATTTTGAGTTTAACTAGTGTTTTGAATTTATTTCGTATATAAATCGTTAAATTTATATTATTACGACATTTTCTTAAAAACTACTCAGTAATTATTTTATCACTCAAATTTCACAAGGAATGTATTTTTACAATTTTTATTATCTCATTATATTCTATTTTGATCTATTAAAAACTTACTTGTACCAAAAATCCACCATTTACCTTTACTTATACATTTTCCTACATTTATATCATTTACTTACATTATAATTACACAAGTATATATAAAAAAAAAAAAAAAAAAAATATGAAATTGTGAAACACCCTCCCCTAAAAACCGGCCAAGGGGAGGGGTTGGTATTTATGGTTGTGGTAAAATTTTCAAATGTATAGATATTCACATTATCTCATTCATGCACTTCATTTTTCAACTCAATAATTCTTCAAGTGTTAAACTTTTCTCTCTTCTTTGTTCTTCCTCTATCCAACCGGCCATCTAAGTGTTTTTCAAAGGGATCCTCAAATTTTTCAAGTTCAAGTTATAAACAATCTAGTATTACTCTTAATCAAGGTTTTGAAATAAAAACCTAGGGTATTTAGGATAAACCTTGGTTCTTTGCACCTCATCATAGTACTTGTAAGCATATTTCTATCATTTTACATATTTCATCTTCATTTTATATTCATCTCTTCATTTTTGGAGCAAAACATGCAAGACTTGTGTTGTTTATACCATTTTACATGATTTTTAGAGTTATTTATATATATGGTCATCCTATAATTATCTCCTTGGTATATGTTGGTCTTGATGATGTTTAGGAACCCATGACACCCTAAGAAGGTGTATGGTAGGATTATATTAGCTTTGGAGTTGATTTGAAGGGATTAGAATAGGTTTTGTCCGAGAAAAACTATTTTCGATAAGTATATATTGTGTTCTGTCCTTGTTTTGATTTTCTGGAAAAACCAACAGTAGGCACGACCTTTTGGCCTTGATATTTAGAAAATATACTTTAAAACGAATCCGTGGCCGCTTGAACGGATTAAAACGGAGTTATAACGAAGAAGTTATGGATTTTACAAGTTTGACGACGAAATATATAATTTTCTGAATTTTCAGCATCCTATTTTTATTTTGTTCGGGTCAAAAACGAGCCTTAAGCTTCACAAATTATTTCGACTTATCAAAAATATATTAGTATACTTTGATACGAAGCTAAGGACGTATTATACGTAGAAAACGGATTTGAAACGACAAAGATATGCACGTTTTCATAAACTTGCCGTAACTATTATTTTCTGAAAAACTATATTATTTTACGATACAAGTGTTACGGTAGCTGTAACGTCCATGTTGAGGGCTGTTTTTATCAAGGTTGTGAAACTTTTTGGAACAAAATGTCTTCTAGTAAAATTTAGATCACCGAGCATATTTTTCAAAACAACAAGCCGTTTGTATAGCGGAGTTGTAATAAATTATTTACGGATGTTCAAACTTGGCCGAAACTCACTTTTTACACCACAATTAGCTAAAATCACCGTCTTTAACCTTTATTATCTTTATGTTCGAGACCTTTATGACGAAAACTCCTGAACTGAAACTTCTAGATTTCGATACAAACTTTCGAAAACCGTCGAGTTCGTTCTATAACGTTCGACGTACACCATTTTACGACTAGTTTTCCAAAGCCATTTTTATCAATTTCATGAAAATTCCGACGACATTGTTTTGCGACGAAAAATGATAATTTCACCAAAAATCATTATAAAACCATTGTAGGATGACATTTTGACGTAAATACTTGTAAAGTCATTATTGAAGGGTCAAGACGTCAAAAGAGTATTTTTCGACGATAAGAATTATTTTCAAAACTCGCAAATGGTATAAATAACATACGAAATGCATGCATAACATTACATTGCAACTCATTGCATATCATATCATTTGTAATAGGTCCCGGTTAAAGCATCACTTTATACCTCAGTGTAACCACTCTTGTCATCATTCCAGTTTACCGAGTGAGTAATCACAAACCCCCTTTTTCCGTTTTTACTATAGTTTGGGGCGAAATGCATGAACTTTCTTGAGCTAAATTGTTTACTACTTTTATTAACTAGTTTGACTAGAACTTGTGAACTCGAATCAAATCCTTGAACTTAATTACGAAACTATTACTTATTTGAACTTATTGAACCGTGCATGCTATGACCCTAAAAGTCTCGCCTTATTGGTGGAGCGTACAAAGTCTCCCATGTTCGGAGCATCACTATAAAGTCTCCCATGTTCGGAGCATCAACTTAAAGCCTCCCCGGTCCGGAGCAAAATGTCTCCCTATGGGAACGGAGCATTTTCAATTTAAGTCTCCCCTGTTCGGAGCAGTGCAAAGTCTCCCATGTTCGGAGCATCTCTGAATTATTATATACTTGGTACTATATTGTGAACTATTATGATCACTTATACTTGACTACCTGACACGCTGTATTTTTGTGCAATGGGTTGTGTACACACAGGTTGCAAGTTTTGTATGGGCGGAACTTGGAACTGAGTGGATATACAATGCCTTTGCTTTGTGGACTATTTCCGATGACCGAAACCTTTGACTATTTCTTACGAGTTTTCTTATTTTGCTAAACGTGTTTACTCACCAACTATTTTCATAGTTGACCCGTTTTTCTCTCATGCATTTCAGGTGATCGTTAGTAAGCTTTTTCTACCAGGTCTTGCATAATGAAGTTTTCACTTGTCACTACAAATCATTATGTAATAGAACGCAATATTTTGGGAGCTAAACTTGTAATATATTTGCCGATGACGGCTAAACTAGTATTGTAATGGTGTACTCTTTCTTTTAAATATTAATGTTGGTATGTTCTATTATCTTGTGCTTATGTTCCCTTCCGTTACACCTCGTGTTTCCGCCTCCGGCGAGGGTGTGACAGATTGGTACCAGAGCCAAAGGTTATAGAGAATGCCGATTTTTCAAAAATAAAAATCACAGCTATAACCGGAAAATTTTTTTTATTTTATTTTATTAAACATTGAACATCATCCGAGTCAACTAGTCCTATCGTTGCATCGTTACTCATAAATTATACATAGCCTGATCAACTATGTCTAATTTATGAAGAACCATGCAATGATAAGAGTGGTAGTTTTAAATCATGTTTAGTCGAGTCTTTAGAGTCTGGTCACCTGAAGTTGCATTGGTCGGGTGGGTATGCATGGCATGTTTTTACGTTCACGTCTACATTACCGTACCTTGTTCATATCTTCTCTTTTCCATCTTTCGACTTGTTAGACATAGCATGCCTCTGTTCCTGTCATGTTTCGATCACTATAACACATTACCACCGTTCTGCACCTCATCTGACTTCGTTCGAATGTCGTTTACTCAACCCGATGTTTTGGCCCTCTGTAGGATCATGGCTGCAAGAAACACACGTTCAGGAGGTAACAACAACGGCAACCCAAACAACAATGACAATCCAGACAACAACGCTGCTGGAATAGCGGATCTACTCACCCAAATTATAACACATCTCGATGCTAGACGAACCAACAACGGAGAAGGTACTTCAAACACTGGTCAAGGATGCAGCTACAAAACTTTCATGACATGCAAGCCAATGGAATTTCATGGTACTGAGGGTGCCATTGGACTGCTAACCTGGTTCGAGAATGTTGAGTCGAAGCTTAGTATCACGAAATGTGCTGAAGGTAACAAGGTTGAATTCTCTGCTGGTCTACTACAGGGTCGAGCTTTGACCTGGTGGAACAACCAACTACAGATCAGAGGAAGAGGGGCTGCAAATGCATTATCTTGGGAAGCATTCAAGAAACTACTAACTGATGAGTACTGCAGAAAAGACGAAGTGCAGAAACTGGAAGAAGAATTTTGGAACCACTTGATGGTAGGAGTAGAGATCGACAAGTACACGATCCGGTTCCACGAGTTAACTAGGATGGTTCCTCACATGGTTTCCACTGTGGAGAAGTTGATTGACCGATATATATGGGGATTGATACCAGAAATTAGGAGGGATGTCACTTCGTCGAAACCAACCACTCTGCAAGCCGCTGTGAGTATGGCGTATCGCTTGACAAATGATGTGATCAGGTCTGGAGAACTAACAAAAACAAACGACAATGGACGAAAGCGACAGGAGGATCGCCAGGGAAACCGAGACCAGAATCAGCAAAACAAGAGGCAGCGAATAACTCAGAACTATGGAGCGACCACCCAGGAGCGCAAAGGATATGCAGGTCCACATCCTTTGTGCACTCGATGTAATTACCATCACTTAGGAGACTGCCCAAGGTGCGACAAATGTGGACAGACGGGCCACTTCGCGCGAAATTGCTCAAACAGAACTGGAAATCAAGGACAGAGAAAAGCATGTTACGAGTGTGGAAGTCTAGATCACCTTCGCAATACCTGTCCAAAGCTGAAAAGGACTCCCAATCAAGGAGGTAATCGTCCAAACCTGGCATTGGAAATAGAAGGCCCACAAGATCAGAACATTGAAATTCCTCCCGCACGTGGTCGAGCATTCTATCTGGGTACCGAGGAAGCCCGCAACGCGTAACGGGTACATTCCTTTGATCAACCACTTTATTTCTGTGCAACATGATTTTGAGTGCATAATTTCCTTCCGATTCTTACCACGTTCACGACCTTGATTAATTTGAGACCTATTGATATCGACCTTAGTTGTTATATATTTTGTTGATTTGATTTGATTGTGTAAGCAAATCCAATATCGAGCGAATCTTTCAAAAGACTTCATTCAAGGATGTTGATTCCTATCTTTCTAACAACTTGTTTCCTAGCTTGATCTAGTGACAGTTCTTGTTTGATGAGTTGCGAAAATCAAGCTAAGAGACAAGTTTACTCAAGTCGGTTTAGTTTAATCTCATGACAGTTCTTGTTTGATGAGTTGTGGGATTAAATTAGAATCGACTACCTAAAGGTCTTTTGAGAGCTACGTTCGATATTGGGCAAGTTTACCCTATCCAATCTAATCACGGGCACGTACTTAGTTGAATGGGGAACCTGTACGCATGGGCATTGATATGATCATTTAGACTGTTCGTACGAGCATGAACTTTTAGAACTCTTGTCGAGGTTCGGACCATAGTATCGTTAATTGAATCACGGGGACGTGATTCCGCTGACATGGGAAGAATGTCACAATTCTCATTTTCCGGTCATTTCTCATACTCCATATTCATCATTTCATAACGGTTCATTCATGATTTTACATTTCACATTAAACGCGTAAGTTTTATATTAAATAAACGTTATCGCGTGAGTTATTATTTTGAATATTTAATCCGTTAATTTCAAAAATGATCCCGATGTATTTTTATACTTACATTTAGTTTATAAAACTATATTTTGAGTTTAACTAGTGTTTTGAATTTATTTCGTATATAAATCGTTAAATTTATATTATTACGACATTTTCTTAAAAACTACTCAGTAATTATTTTATCACTCAAATTTCACAAGGAATGTATTTTTACAATTTTTATTATCTCATTACATTCTATTTTGATCTATTAAAAACTTACTTGTACCAAAAATCCACCATTTACCTTTACTTATACATTTTCCTACATTTATATCATTTACTTACATTATAATTACACAAGTATATATAAAAAAAAAAATAAAAAATATATGAAATTGTGAAACACCCTCCCCTAAAAACCGGCCAAGGGGAGGGGTTGGTATTTATGGTTGTGGTAAAATTTTCAAATGTATAGATATTCACATTATCTCATTCATGCACTTCATTTTTCAACTCAATAATTCTTCAAGTGTTAAACTTTTCTCTCTTCTTTGTTCTTCCTCTATCCAACCGGCCATCTAAGTGTTTTTCAAAGGGATCCTCAAATTTTTCAAGTTCAAGTTATAAACAATCTAGTATTACTCTTAATCAAGGTTTTGAAATAAAAACCTAGGGTATTTAGGATAAACCTTGGTTCTTTGCACCTCATCATAGTACTTGTAAGCATATTTCTATCATTTTACATATTTCATCTTCATTTTATATTCATCTCTTCATTTTTGGAGCAAAACATGCAAGACTTGTGTTGTTTATACCATTTTACATGATTTTTAGAGTTATTTATATATATGGTCATCCTATAATTATCTCCTTGGTATATGTTGGTCTTGATGATGTTTAGGAACCCATGACACCCTAAGAAGGTGTATGGTAGGATTATATTAGCTTTGGAGTTGATTTGAAGGGATTAGAATAGGTTTTGTCCGAGAAAAACTATTTTCGATAAGTATATATTGTGTTCTGTCCTTGTTTTGATTTTCTGGAAAAACCAACAGTAGGCACGACCTTTTGGCCTTGATATTTAGAAAATATACTTTAAAACGAATCCGTGGCCGCTTGAACGGATTAAAACGGAGTTATAACGAAGAAGTTATGGATTTTACAAGTTTGACGACGAAATATATAATTTTCTGAATTTTCAGCATCCTATTTTTATTTTGTTCGGGTCAAAAACGAGCCTTAAGCTTCACAAATTATTTCGACTTATCAAAAATATATTAGTATACTTTGATACGAAGCTAAGGACGTATTATACGTAGAAAACGGATTTGAAACGACAAAGATATGCACGTTTTCATAAACTTGCCGTAACTATTATTTTCTGAAAAACTATATTATTTTACGATACAAGTGTTACGGTAGCTGTAACGTCCATGTTGAGGGCTGTTTTTATCAAGGTTGTGAAACTTTTTGGAACAAAATGTCTTCTAGTAAAATTTAGATCACCGAGCATATTTTTCAAAACAACAAGCCGTTTGTATAGCGGAGTTGTAATAAATTATTTACGGATGTTCAAACTTGGCCGAAACTCACTTTTTACACCACAATTAGCTAAAATCACCGTCTTTAACCTTTATTATCTTTATGTTCGAGACCTTTATGACGAAAACTCCTGAACTGAAACTTCTAGATTTCGATACAAACTTTCGAAAACCGTCGAGTTCGTTCTATAACGTTCGACGTACACCATTTTACGACTAGTTTTCCAAAGCCATTTTTATCAATTTCATGAAAATTCCGACGACATTGTTTTGCGACGAAAAATGATAATTTCACCAAAAATCATTATAAAACCATTGTAGGATGACATTTTGACGTAAATACTTGTAAAGTCATTATTGAAGGGTCAAGACGTCAAAAGAGTATTTTTCGACGATAAGAATTATTTTCAAAACTCGCAAATGGTATAAATAACATACGAAATGCATGCATAACATTACATTGCAACTCATTGCATATCATATCATTTGTAATAGGTCCCGGTTAAAGCATCACTTTATACCTCAGTGTAACCACTCTTGTCATCATTCCAGTTTACCGAGTGAGTAATCACAAACCCCCTTTTTCCGTTTTTACTATAGTTTGGGGCGAAATGCATGAACTTTCTTGAGCTAAATTGTTTACTACTTTTATTAACTAGTTTGACTAGAACTTGTGAACTCGAATCAAATCCTTGAACTTAATTACGAAACTATTACTTATTTGAACTTATTGAACCGTGCATGCTATGACCCTAAAAGTCTCGCCTTATTGGTGGAGCGTACAAAGTCTCCCATGTTCGGAGCATCACTATAAAGTCTCCCATGTTCGGAGCATCAACTTAAAGCCTCCCCGGTCCGGAGCAAAATGTCTCCCTATGGGAACGGAGCATTTTCAATTTAAGTCTCCCCTGTTCGGAGCAGTGCAAAGTCTCCTATGTTCGGAGCATCTCTGAATTATTATATACTTGGTACTATATTGTGAACTATTATGATCACTTATACTTGACTACCTGACACGCTGTATTTTTGTGCAATGGGTTGTGTACACACAGGTTGCAAGTTTTGTATGGGCGGAACTTGGAACTGAGTGGATATACAATGCCTTTGCTTTGTGGACTATTTCCGATGACCGAAACCTTTGACTATTTCTTACGAGTTTTCTTATTTTGCTAAACGTGTTTACTCACCAACTATTTTCATAGTTGACCCGTTTTTCTCTCATGCATTTCAGGTGATCGTTAGTAAGCTTTTTCTACCAGGTCTTGCATAATGAAGTTTTCACTTGTCACTACAAATCATTATGTAATAGAACGCAATATTTTGGGAGCTAAACTTGTAATATATTTGCCGATGACGGCTAAACTAGTATTGTAATGGTGTACTCTTTCTTTTAAATATTAATGTTGGTATGTTCTATTATCTTGTGCTTATGTTCCCTTCCGTTACACCTCGTGTTTCCGCCTCCGGCGAGGGTGTGACAAAGGTGTTTTAATTATTGGTGTGTTATTGAAAGAGTGATAAGTTGACGCTAAAATGACATATGAATAACACATTATTCGCATTTACTGCACCTAGCTCTCGTAGTGAAGTATTTTGAACTGTCTATAGCATGTTGATAATGATGATGCGGCTGTGGCGAGCCTTTAGAGCACAAGGTATGATAATGATTGGCGAGCTTTTAGAGCACAAGGTATGACAATGATGAATAACACGTTATTGGAATGTCACATCAGCGCCACATCATACACTTTCCAATAACACACCAATAACTGAAACACCCTTCCTCATAACACACCACTAACATGTTATTGGGTCTCACAAAATACCCTATTAGAAATACCCACTCACTCACAATACAAAAAAAAAAGAAAAAAAACACACAACATCAAATGGCGTGAGGCATTCAAATGGCTTTGGAACATTTGGTTCACGAATAACACAAAGTGACGGTATGATTGGCATAAGTTTGACACGAAAAATGGTGCATTTGACATGTAGCACTTCCGCGCAATAATTTTACCAAAGGCGATCCTATTACAGGAATAGCGTCAGGTACACTTGTTACAATTTTAACTGCCCAATAACTAATTTGGTCCCGAGGTAAGGAATAACCAGTTACACCAAAAGATGCAGTCAATACAGCCAGAACCACACCTGTAACCCAAGTTAATTCGCGAGGTTTTTTAAATCCACCGATGAGATATATAAGAAATACATGTAGGATAATCATTAGGACCAACCCTTGAATTCAGAATATGGTAAAGTAGCTTCTGAGTGGGAAACGACCCCTTTGATTGGGTTGCAATGGCTTTATTTGCGGTATTTCTATCTATTATTTTGGAGATTTATAATTCTTCCGTTTTACTGGATGGAATTTCAATGAGAAACCCAAGTTTTATCGTGTGCTATTAGGCTATGTTTATCAATTAGGTTGCCAACTCAAATAATACACTATTTATACAAATTAATAATTTTTTTAATACTCTCATCCAAACTTTCCTTTCAACCTAAGTCGTATGACAACTCAAGATCACAACCCTAATCTGCCACATGTTTTTATTTTAATGGTTGTTTGTTTTTGTTGGTGATTTTGCATCACCGATATTATTTAAGTGTAATGGATTAACTTAGTTGACCAATGTGTAATTGTGATAAATGTTAAACAAGTCGGGGTTGTGCGGAATGCACACTTGTATGACGTTATTACGATTATCATTCGGGGGCGAAGCCCCGAATGACGGGGGTCCGGGGGCAGCGCCGCCGAAATACTTAAATTTAACTTATTTGGCGGTTAATAAAGCTGCTATAGCAGTTATAAACGACAACCAGTTTTTGGTCATATATTCGTATTATGGTTCTGTTCATAACATACAAAACATATTCTCGGTTCAAAATATGAGTTTTATCCGATTTAAGATTTCGATAGAACCACCGAAATACTTCAATCTGAAAGTGTTTACACGACTCTCAGATTACTGTGATCCAAATTTCCTAACAGTTTTTTTCTTTACTTTTTATTTTTAATACTTATATTATTTTAAGTTGGGTTGTTGATAAATGTTATATATTGGTTGTATGTATTTTGTGTAGATGGAGAGAAGAAAAATAATATTTTAATAAAAAATAGGTTTAAATTGGGTTACAAAATGAAAATATATAATTTTGTTTTTTTTCCAAGAAAAATGGAAACTTATGGCTCGTTTGGTTTGTTGCCAGGAATGACAATTGGTATCGGATTTGGAATGAGGTGGAATGATAATGGGTATGAAAAAGTGTATCATTACGATTGTTTATGTTTGGTTGATAAAATATGGTATGAAAAAGTGTATAGATATTTTAATTTTGTAGTGGAAAAAAGAGGGGTCCACGGGAATGAATTTCATAGACACCAAATTGGTGTGTAATGAATCTATGACTATGATATACCTATTTCATTACCGGGCCCACAAAACAAAACAAAACAAACACCGACTATGACTTTGAAAGTCATAGTCTCATTCCCATTAACGCAAACCAAACGGGCCCTTATAAGAAAATATATAAATTTTCTTTTCGCCAATCTCGAACCCTCTCCCTCTTCTTCTCTTCATCATTCATATAAAACATCATCACAATTCAAACAATTTTGAATCTTCATTAGCGCCTGTGAAAAGAAATAAAAGAAAAGAATTGGGTTGGGAAGATCAGATGGTGTTGGAAGTGGGGACACGTGTCCTATGCCGGTGGAGGGACGGGAAACATCATCCGGTGAAAGTAATTGAACGCCGGAGACTTAATTCCGGTGATTACGAGTATTATGTTCATTACACCGAATGTATGAATCATTTCTTTATTTTTATTTTTTCATTTTTATCAATTAGGGTTTGTTCGAATAGTAGCACTAATTTTAGGGCTTTATTATTCATCTACCTTATTGCTCTTCACTAACGACTTCAAAAGCCTATTATTAGATTGGGATGTAAAACAATAGCTTTTCTAAACATACGTGTGTTACTCATAATAGTTGTGCTTAGATTACATATAGTTGACTGCACTCAGCAACAAATTACCCCAAAAAAAAGCACTGCAAACAATAGTGTTTAGACCCTGTTTGAATTTTATAGGGCAAATGATTTTAAAAGGTATCGACTTGCCACCATGGGTAGCGAACAAATTTTTTTGCTTTTGTGGGTAGCGAACAAAAGCAAAATTTTTTGTTTGCTACCCATAAAAGCAAATGGTCGCAAGTATGATACCTTTTAAAATTATTTACCCAATTTTTCTAGTCCATCCATTATATTAAATCATCATATTTTGATCTTAAAGATGACCGTTTTGTTTAGAAATTACTCTACCACCACATATTATTCAGCAGTTGAACTGTTGAAGTTTTCGGTTGTTTTAAAACATGGATTTAATATGTTTCACTCTGAGGACAATTTATGTTCTTATAAGGTGGGTTCCTAGTTGGATTGAATATTTTTATATAATTTTTGAAATTATATGTATGAAATGTTGATAGGACGATAGAAAGAAACATTAACATCATTGTTCAAGTACTTCAAACCGAGTTTGTGTTTGATTGAGTCGATTACTCGGCCTTGTAACCCTTGTTATACAACACTGCGCTGGGTTAGTTATCTCGATTATTCTAGAAAAGGGGAGAGTGTTACTATGTCTCGATATAAGTGTTGAAAAATCAGAAAGTGTGATGCTATTCAATTTTTCATTGTAGAAAAGTGGAACATTGCAAGGATAAGTGTAGCATTAATCATGTTATTTCCCTGAAAAGTTAAAAAAAAAAAAAAAAAAAAAAAAAAAAAAACTCGGTTTGAACAGGATCCTGTTATCTTAGCAAAGTTTCCCGGAAAAGAGCCTCGTTTTGCAGACACTATACACATCCTTAGCCGTTCTATTTATTTTGGTGAAAAAGGATATTGTTCAGATTTCATTAGAGTTGGCCTTGAAAACTGATGGGACATTTGATACCTAGGTAATATGCTCTTAATGAAAGAAGGGAACGAAAAAACGTAACCTGATGTTTTGATCTCACGTATATGTATGCTTTTAACTGCTGATAATCATTCGCTTTGTTCAATGGAACATGGACATGTATCACTGCAAGGAGGATGTTTATTAAACTAGTAGTCATATTTGGTCGTGTATTAGTAGCTCAAGTTATTATTTAGATGTAAATAAGAGAAGGAATCTTGACTTATCAATCTTCCCGGATTTATAGATAGCCT
Organism: Chrysanthemum seticuspe; assembly: GCA_019973895.1. Taxonomy (NCBI): domain Eukaryota; kingdom Viridiplantae; phylum Streptophyta; class Magnoliopsida; order Asterales; family Asteraceae; genus Chrysanthemum; species Chrysanthemum seticuspe. The sequence continues at coordinate 235,523,323 of BPTQ01000006.1, read as the reverse complement.
TTTTGAGCCTTGCTTCTCTCAAGGCTACTCTTGAAGCCAATAGCTATTATGTCGTTTAGGTCACTAATGATGCGTTTGTGGTCTCATACATAATATGTTTGTATCAAATATAGATGGATGAAGAACCAAAATTAGGTGGTTGATACTTTGGCATTTTGGGTGGCAAGAGAATGAAGGTGGTTAGAAATAGCATTTTCAACCACCTCTGTTCTCTTTCTATATTTCATTCTGTTGTGACCCAAAAGTATCTTAGAATACTTTTTATGTTCATATCACGATCGCAACAATTTGAGCAGTTTGTATATACAGAGAACACTGACTATAATCAAGTTGCGTGTGTGGGGCTGTAGGATGTTAAAGTATCTTCCACCTATATGATGATTTGCATAGACGATACTGAAAGACCTTTGGCTAGACGGCTCTAGCCAGATGGTATCACTGTTTAGATATAGGTTGGGATAAGTCCTGACGTCCTGTATAGAAAGTGAGTCAAAAGTAGGTTCTAGTAATCACAACAAACAGGAAGGAAGGGGGTACAAACAACACAAGTGGATCTAATGTGGATAACTGTATTCAGTGAGGAGAGGATTGCTTTTGGAGCTTTGGAAACGCTAAATCTATGGCTGGGTTAAGGTTCCATAGTAATTTTCGCGCTCATAAGTGTTTTCTGTCACCTCTTTTTTTTTTTCCCCCTCCAGAAAGTTGCTACTGTTATGCTCGCAGATTGCACCATCGCTCATCTTCCCTCAATGTTTTAATATCCTATATTTTAGGTTGTTCCAACTAATATAGTCTATATATACTCCAACTGATCATTCTTACATATTCAGATGAATTCATATTCTTCTTTAACATTCTATAGCCGCTACTTTCTTTAAAGAGAAACCATCGTTTTATTCTCTTATCTATGTGAGTAGCTATGTATGTTATTTGATTCCCACAAGATAAGTTATGGATGCTCTTGGCTTCTTGACAGTCAATAGGAGGCTTGATGAATGGGTTAGACTTGAACAGCTTGACCTTGATTCGGTAGAAAATGATGTAGATGAAAAGGTGGAAGACAAGGTAATATATGCTTACTTTGTTCCTGCTAATAGTTTTTATAGTGTCTTGTAAATTGTAGTTTTGTTCATACACATTTATTCATGGACTAGAGTTTGAGAGAGTACCTGATTATCTTCTCTCTGTATTGATGTTCTTTTAGGTAACAGGTTTGAAAATGACACGCCACCAGAAACGTAAGATTGACGAGACTCATGTCGAGGTGTGTTTTACCATGCTATTTTTTTTCTTTCTCTTTTCAGTTACTGCTGAAGTTATGGTATGTTCATCGTTAATCTGTTTAGGTTGAATTAGTAATTGTTTCTGTGACTTGAGGTCTCTCACCACAGAATTACAAGAACGTTAATTGCTTTTGCTACTGCAATTTAGGTAGTTCGCACCAAATGTATCTGAATATCTTAATAGTCAGAAAATGATGTTTGAAATCATAATCAACCTTCTGTGAACCTGCGTTAAATAATTGAAAATGGGTTCTGCATATACTTTATTCCCTGAACAAATTTTCATAGTATAAATTGTTTACATTTGAGAAGGATGGCTTTCTGCATTCAAGTGTATTGAACTTCTATCAGGGAGGTTATTCTTGTTCGGCCCATACAACTTTGGAGGTTATTAACATTTCAAGGAGGCTCTTGCTGTATATTGTTGCTTGATGTTCGTACTGGAGTTTTTTTTGTTGATCAAATTCTTATAAATTACTATGGCTTTGATGGTGTGGGAATATTGGGGTTTTTTTTTTTAAACCGATTTTGAGTGATGCAATAAGAATTGGGTAAATTACAAATGCCACTAGGCTAAGTTTTTAATTTACCGATTAGTTTAACAACTCGCAATTGGAATCCCTAAGCAAACTGGATTTCTTTCTATATGTGTACAGTAGAAATTCGATTAATTGATAAACACTCTAATTTAATAATTTTTGCAGCCCTGATTATTAATAACTCTTTTAATTAAGAGAAAATTACCAAAAGAGGCCAAATATCTAAGGTTGGTCCATTTTCTAGACACTTTTATCATCTCTTTCCCATTTAGGTCACGCTCAACTGCTCGACTCCACCCAAATTTTGACACGTGTCATTCCTTTGTACTTTTTTTTTTTCAGAAAAAAGTACAAAAGAATGACACGTGTCAAAAATTGGGTGGAGTCGAGCAGTTGAGCAGTCAAAGGAATGACACGTGTCAAAATTTGGGTGGAGTCGAGCAGTTGAGCGTGGCCTAAATGGGAAAGAGATGATAAAAGTGTCTAGAATATGGACCAACCTTGGATATTTGGCCTCTTTTGGTAATTTTCTCTTTAATTAATTATTTTATAGGTGGTCCCATGAGTATTAATTTGTAGAGTTTTTACTGTAGTCAGTTTTCTTCAAAAAATCTAATGTGCTACAGACATGGGTTTATTCATTGTGAGTTTGTGCTCATGCCCACCTTCCCTTTTTGCGGTACTTTCTTCGTGTATCTGGTTATAGTGTGAAGAGTACTACATGTCCTTAAATATAATTTTAAGCTATGTACCTGACATCTTTAATGATTTTTTGCTTTAAGATAAGCGTATAAGCAGTTACTTCTCACCTGTTTAAATCAGATTATAGATTTATGGAGTGCAACAATGCAACATAAGAACGACTGTATCAATTTGTTGTGCTTTGTTACACCTTTAAACTAGAAGAAGCTGCTTGCTTTTGTTGGACAATATACAGTATTATGCTGTTGAGCCTTTACCCTTTCGCCTTTAGCTCCAACATAAATTGAATTTAAAAAGGTTACTTGATGTTACACACTTGATGGTCATGGACTTTGACTAAAGTTGTTGGAGATTACAAAACTAGTGTCTGAACCTTTTCTTTGCATTATCTTCTGTAGGGTCATGAAGAGCTTGATCCCGCCAGCTTACGTGAACATGAAGAGTTCACCAAAGTTAAGAATATTGCAACTATAGAACTTGGAAGGTACCAGATTGAGACATGGTACTTCTCCCCCTTCCCACCAGAATACAATGACTCCTCGAATCTATACTTTTGTGAGTTTTGTCTGAACTTCATGAAGCGCAAGGAACAGCTGCAGAGACATATGGTGAGCTATACTCCCTTTTCTTCCATTTACCTAATGAAATTTCGAAGTATTGATCATGACATGCCATGCTTGTGAAGAGGAATAGCTAGATATCAACCAGTATGACCAGAAAGTTCAAAAATACTAAACGAGCACGTTATATCTAGTTAAGGTTAAATATATACTGTTTGTAATGCAGCTTATGGGTTGTTTAATAATTAGTCTAATGAAATGCAGCCTCTGGCTGTTTGATAATTTACCTTATCAGCTAAAATGTTTCGGGGAACAAGGACATTGAATAGGTTTTTAGTTTGTATGGATGCAAATTAGGGAAGTCAATTTGACCAGAAAAATGAATCTGGAGTTATGTGCGAGGATGATATGTCATGAATTTAGCCTACATTCCCTAGCAGGAGATGTTTGAACACGTATGTGAAATCAGTTGTAGAAACTTCAGTCTGGCTTTTAGAAGAAACGACAAGCATTTTGGGGGTTACCAAGCATCATGATGTCCTCACAAGAGGTCTCAGGTTCGAATCTCCCTTGGTGAACATCTTGGGGTGGCCATGGAAAGGGTTAGGAAACGGTCACGGGGATAACCCTGTTAGGCCAAATACATCTTAGTCGAAGACTCGCTCTCCCTGAGTAACAAAAAACTTCATCCATAAGAGGAAACAGTAGACAATGGCACATTCGCTTATGCATAGCCATCAGTATATTTCATTTTACTCTATTCATCTCATGTATTCTTCAATATGACATTTGTTTTCTTATAAGGATGAATTTAGATTATTCTTAATACTTCCAGTGTCCTAGTTTTGCACTAACAAATGATATTTTCTCGTGTCCAAGGCTTTTCACTTCATATTTGTCCCCTTCCCCTATCATTTGTATTGTAGTAGATTTAAATTCATCCCCTTATTTTTTTTTACTGTTTTCAAACTTAACTCATGAATATATCTGTCTTGTTTTCGTATGTGTAGAAAAAATGTGATCTCAAGCATCCCCCTGGTGATGAGATATACCGGAGTGGTACCCTGTCAATGTTTGAGGTATATTTCTTGACATTTTATCACCATGCTAACACTTATCACCATGCACCGTTCTAGAGTAGCTCACTCATCGATTAACTTATTAACCTTCTAAAAAACTTGCAGGTGTATTGTTTGCTTTTCTTAACAATCTTAAAAACGTCATTTTTTTGTTATTGCATTATATGACGAATTAGTTATGGTTGTACCTTATGGTGCATATAAATAATGTGATTTGTGACTTGTGTTTTAAACAGGTTGATGGGAAGAAGAACAAGGTGTATGCCCAAAATCTTTGTTATCTGGCAAAATTGTTTCTTGATCACAAGACCCTTTACTATGATGTTGACTTGTTTCTATTCTACGTGCTCTGTGAGTGTGATGAACGAGGCTGCCACATGGTTGGCTATTTCTCCAAGGTAGGTTATCTCTGCTGCTTTTGATATGACACTTTTGACCAATAATTAATGGATCTGACTTTACAAGTCGATTTCGACTGGATTTAGTGTACAAAGTCATGGCTTGGTTATATACTTGCTCATTCCTAAAATTTTATCTGGTATGTTGAACTTTCAGACCAAATTAATGAAGATTAAAAGTTAACAAGTAGGATCCACTTTTTATATAATGAAGACAAATATACAGATTGACATTGATTACTAGTCTAGCAATCTGTCAGTATCTCTTATTACATCACCTTATAGTTGATGCCTTTACCCTGAAAGTATATATTATATCCTTATCCCAGGCCCTTGTTACTGAAGATGAGATGGATTATGATTGGTTGAGATTATCACTTGATGCAGATATAACGTGTATTATAGGAATTTTGTGGTCAACATATTTAACAAGTTTCTGAAAGTAGCAGTCAACATTGTGGGAATTCAAGACATAATTTCATTCTGTTGTCAATATTGCAGGAGAAGCAATCAGAGGAATCCTACAATCTTGCATGCATTCTAACTCTTCCTCCCTATCAGAGGAAAGGCTATGGAAAATTCCTAATTGCATTTTGTGAGTCCCATAACTATTCACTTTTTGCGACTGTCTTGCAAGTGTCTATTTTATACATTTATTATCACTTTACTATAAAAGTTGTAATATATTATGGATTTACTATTACTACAAATATAGCTTTTCTCACATGATTACAATATTATAGATTTACAATCTCTTGCAACTTCTGTTAAAGTGGTTTCTAATATTGCATGTTCCTGAATATGTGACTTACCCAGTAATGAAAGACGTATCTATACTGGTTTGTATTCTCTTGTTTATTGACTATATCCAAAAATTTCTAAAGCAAAATTACATCTAGTAGATATTAGCATTTTCTGTTTTCTGGATATGAGAAAGTGCACGATACTTTTCTTGTTTTCTAAATTATAAGATGTGATCTAGGTAGTCAAGTGTTTAGATATCAGATAACTGAAATGGCTTGAAGTTATGGGTATAGTTAACTGAAGTGACACATAACTGTATGTTTATATAAATTTTTGCTATGAAAATATAGAAAATATTCAATTTAACAATCATTACCTAGGTATTTAACATGGTACTAACATAATGTCATGAAAGCAAATTGAGGCATTCGGCAATGACATGCCACTAAATGGTTAAAGCAAAAGTAAAAGAGAACCGGCTCACCTGTATGACTGTATGGAGAATATAAAAACAAATATTTTTGGTTTGAGAATATAACCTGCTTATGTTCTTTTGTTCTAAATCTTTGTTTTTGCATGTGAATGATTTGATGCCCTTTAACATTGTGCAGCGTATGAGCTTTCCAAGAAAGAAGGCAAAGTTGGTACACCTGAAAGACCTCTTTCTGACCTGGGATTGCTTAGCTACAGGGGATATTGGACCAGGGTTCTTCTAGACATTTTGAAAAAGCACAAAGGCAATATTTCAATCAAGGTTTGTTAACAAGTTTACCAGAGCTTGTATTTTTTATACGGCTATTATACATTTCTTATTGTCTAGACTAGCCACCAGTTCTATGTTTGCATTGTAAAGACCAAGGGGTAAAAATGAGGCATAACCCAGGGAAATTAAATTCATGATATCATACTCAACAGTTCTCTTTTCTGATGAAACTGCATTTGTCTCTTTTTTTCAAAATTAGGGTGTGTTTATTAGTCAATAAAAAAAGTTGGCTTTCTTTTAATCGACTGTATTAGTATTTACTACTATACTAATTTTCCAGCAATCAGTCTTTAAACTCTGATACCACACTAAGCGAGTCACTTGAAACACATCAGTGATGGATTTTTTTCCTGTTGCTCACAAAAGACCGACTTAACATGATATATTAAAGTTTAGTAACTCACATGACATGTTAATTAGTAGACTACTCATATTGGGAAAACAATGAAAGAACAGGATTAATATAGTCAAATTAACCATTTTCTGTGAGTGCCAACTTATATGATGCCTTGAAAAAAAAGAACTTATATAATGCCTTGTGTTTGTGCAGGAACTTAGTGACATGACGGCCATTAGGGCAGAAGACATCTTGGCAACTCTTCAGGCCTTAGAACTGATACAATACAGAAAAGGGCAACATGTGATTTGTGCGGATCCCAAGGTGTTAGATCGTCATCTAAAAGCTGCAGGCCGTGGTGGTCTTGAGGTCGATGTTAGCAAATTGATCTGGACTCCTTACAAAGAACAAGGGTAATGATTCCCGACTTCTCAACTGCAGTGATGATTGTAGGTGGCTAGAGAACATCCATGTACTTTGACATATAGTTCTCTCTTTTGGTGTATGTAAAGTTGATTAATACTGTCGGTTTTTGTCCTTTAAATGTTTAATTGTGGAAAATCTTTGATGCTCGCATATGGCCATGGACTCTGCCCTTGTTCAATTGCACGAAGAATTTAAAAAAGGGAGAAAATCATGAAATAGTAACCTAACTTTGAACTTTGTTCCAATTTAGTCACTCAAATTTTGTTTTGATCATAAAATAGTAATCAATTTTGAACTTTGTTCCGATTTAGTCACTCAAACTTTCTTTTGATCATAAAATAGTAATCAACTTTGAACTTTGTTCCGATTTAGTCACTCATGTATGCATAACTTGGTTGTATAATAAGTTGGTTGAGGTTAGTGAAATTCAAGGGGTGGGTATTTATTATAAAGGTACAACAAAATAATGCACATATGAATATTTTAAACATAGTTTATTGAACATTTACACAACAATGAAACAGTATTGCAACTTGGATGGTTTTTCAGTTAATTTAAGTTTGAGTGACTTAATTGGAACAGTCATCAAACTTCGTTACTATTAAGCAACATTTTCCTAAAAGGAAAAATTGCTTAAATAGCAACTAACTTTTGTCTCATATCGTACTTTCTTTTATCTCACAAAATATACTTTGTTTATTACTCCGTATTACAAAAGTTCATTTATGTCACTTGACATAACCTCCTTATAGGGAGGCAGTAGATTATTTGTGACGACCTAAACCAGTAGCGGACCCAGCCGAAAACCTAAAGTGGTTCCTTGATTTGGACGAGTCAAAAAATATACGGATAAAAAAAACCGGTTAATATTTCGGTTCGGTGTCTAACTAAACAAAACGCATCAAGTAAACAGTAAACATTACTAATAAATTGTAATATATCACTTTTTATATAGGACAATAATTATAGCCACAACATTAATTTTTATCAAAACACTGTGTAAATGCGAAATATTAATATAGTAACAAAAAAATAAATATTTTGTAGCATTATCTTAGATAATAGAATAAATATTGTGTTATGTTAGATACTTCTGTGTTTTCGGTTTTTATCTAAAAGCAACTATATATTACATCATGACTGAATTGATAATAATATGAAGTAGAGGGGTTAAAGTAAAACTTGACTAAACATAAAGGATCTAGTAATAAGTTATATGTCTTTGAGTCATGATCTCTGTAAAACTCAACTTCTTCCATTGAAGCCATAACTTGAGCTTTGTTTTCTTTGTTTAAAAACTATTACGTACACATCTCTTCTTTCGTTTCCTTTTTCTTTTTACTCAAAGGTGGTTCCTAACTTAGTTTTTTTTTAAGGTGGGTTCTTATTTTGTCCTCTATATCACTTCTATATTTTTTAATCTCTAAGGTGGTTCCCAGAAAGCACCTTGGTTCTACATGGGTCCGCCCTGCCTAAACAACCCTATTTAAATCTTATGTACTAGGTCTCTACCCGTCCGATGGACGTTTTTCTCAATAATTGATCAAAACTGTAAAACGGTATATTGAGTGTCAAGGTTCAATAATGTAAGTCAAGGTTCAATAATGTAACACCCCAGTTTTTCACGGTAATGATTTATTACTATTTTATACACTTTTGTTAGCAAAGGACCCTTCCCATGAAATAAATTTTAAAGCAAATAAGACTAACCTTGAAATGGTCCTACAACCAGGGACTACTCTTGCCAATTGACAAAACTTGTTTTAAATATCATATAACACTTGAGATAAATCTGCGAAATCCTGGAAAGTTCGACACATCTCTCCCTCCCTCTCCAAACATCATGACACACACACAAAAATTATCAAAAAGCTAGGGTTTGATTGTTTACTTGTGTCACACCCCCAATTTACCTGTTTTGCAGCGGAATGGAATTCCTGGGGGCAATGACTGTCATAGCCCCCAGGAATTCCATTCCGCTGCAAAACAGGTAAATTGGGGGTGTGACAGATTGGTATCAGAGCTACAGTTATAGAGAACTAGGTTGCATCATTGACCCTAGACTATAGCTACATTATCATAGCATCTCATCATTTCATCTTAGTACATATTTATTTTGATCATGCGGATTCACTTACACTTTGTTCGAGATTATTTACATTTATTTCATATCGGTTGTCACAGACATGTCTTCAGATTCTCACCCTATTACCATATCATCGGATGATGATCCATCACATTCCACTGAGGTTGTATCTTCTATCGGATCCACTGCAGCCTTCCCACTGATCATGACCGACACCGAGACAGAACCCTTCGAGGAGGGTGAAGTCGCACCTACACCTCACGTTAGCCCAGCTTTTAACCCATTGCTCGCACCATCACCACCACCAGCACCACTACCAGCACCATCACTACCACCATCATCACCATCATCGTCATATTTTCTTAGAGATCCTGTACCCGCATCGGACTTGCCGCCCAAAAAGCGTGCACGTTTCGATATCCCTACACCAGCATCGACTGAGCCCGAGCCGCCCGTTAGATTTGAGATAGGCGAGAGTTCTAGGGCAGCTACTGCACGTCAGCCTTCCACAGAGGCATTAGGTGCCCGTATCGATGCACAGCAGTTACAGATTGATAGTTTGACGCGTCAGTTAGGGGAGCTATCGGTTGACAGGATTGAGCCCATCGCCGAGGAGGTCGAGGGTTTGATATTAGGCAGGGTTAGTATTGACTTAGAGTTTCAGGGTCTTCAGCACCGACAGATTGAGGATAGAGAGCACATCACAGAGTTGAGGCAGGAGATGCCCGAGCTGTTTGACCGAGCCGAGATGACTCAGGATGAGTTTCAGCGACAGTCACAGGAGTTAGCTTTAGCCCGTGAGCGTATTGTGGCACTGCAGGGTCAGATGGATGAGATGAGGAGTTTGATTGATAGTTTGGTTATTCAGGTTCGCGATCTTCAGGATAGGGCAGGCGGAGCACCATGAGGTGCCTTATGTAGACTTTTGTCATTGTATAGTTTTGACCATTATTATCCTAGTCACAAGGTGTGTGACGTAGTTTAAAGAACTTGTTGTATTTTGGTTGTTGTACAAACAAATGTATCAAGTAGTGACTCTACTATGTAGGAATGGTTATTATTATCTATGATATCGGTCCATGTAGGCCGAAATTTTCATGTATATTATCCACGTGTGTTGTGATTATATTTGTGATATTTCATTATTGTTCCGTTGTGATTCCATTTATCTTTATGCATGTTGTGGTTGTGGATATATTTGTATGATGGTTGTTTCTACTTACGAGATCTCATGATTGTTTCATCTTGTGATTTTGAAGAGTTATGGCACCGAAGAAAGCAACAGTTGAGATGACTCAAGCAGCAATTCAGAAGTTGGTAAATGATAGCATTGCTAATGCATTAAGAGTTGAAAGAGAAACAGTAGCTGCTGCTGCTGCTGAAGCCGCGGCCGCTGCTGAAGCCGCAAGATTAGCTGCTGCAACTGGTAATGCTGGAGGATCTGGGGTTAAGAAATGTTCTTACAAAGATTTCAAGAGTGGTGAACCCACTAAGTTTCGAGGTACCGAGGGAGCAACAGCAATGGTTAGATGGTTTGAAAAGTTGGAATCGGTATTTTTGCTTTGTAACTGTCCGGATGACAGTAAGGTTAAGTATGCTACGAGCACTTTGCTCGATGGAGCGTTATCATGGTGGAATTCATACGCGCAACCAATTGGTATGGAGAATGCTTTTAAGCTTACGTGGGAGGAATTTAAAAGCTTGGTGACTAAGAAGTTTTGTCCTCGGACAGAAATCAAAAAGTTAGAGACGGAGTTCTATGAATTGGTCACTATTGGCTATGATATCGACACATACATTCGGAGATTCCAGGAATTAGCTGCATTATGCCCGTCGATGGTTTCTGATAATGAAAAATTGCTAGAGGCTTTTATCGGGGGACTTCCCGAAGTGATTCAAGGAGATGTGACATCGTTCGATCCGCAATCAATCGAAGAAGCTATTCGAGTTACTCAAAAGTTGATGGCACAAGTGGTGAAGCGAGGCAAATACACCACCACTAACCGAACCAACAACAACAACAACAACCTCAACAACCGTTTCAACAACAATAACCGAGGCAACTACAACAACAATAACAAGCGCAAGTGGGATAACACAAGGGGTAGGAATGCTACTCAACAACCGCCCAAAAGGCAAGAAGTTGCTAAGGTTTATGCCGCGGGTCAAAAAGAAGGAAAAGGATATTCGGGGGTTTTGCCGAAGTGTAATAAGTGTTTGAGTCACCACAATCCGGGTCGATGTCCTGATCCGTGTGAGAATTGCAAGAAAGTTGGTCACCGTACTAGGGATTGCACGGCACCGAAGGTTACATGTTTTGGTTGCGGGGAACCTGGACACTACAAGAGGGATTGCAAGAAGGGAAAGAATCAAGCAAATCCGAATCAAGGAGGTATGGCTCAAGGAAGGGTTTATGTTATTGGAGGCGGAGAAGATAGGGAAGACCCGAATGTCATAACGGGTACGTTCCTTCTTAACAATCGTTACGCTTCAGTTTTATTTGATTCGGGTGCCGATAAAAGTTTTGTGTCCATTGCATTTGCACCTTTGCTCAACATTAAGCCAACTACACTAGACATATCATACAACGTCGAATTAGCTAATGGTAGCGTAGTTTGCACCAACACCATTGTTCGCGGTTGCACATTCAATTTTCTTAATCATCCTTTCAACATAGACCTCATGCCCGTAGAGCTTGGTAGTTTTGACGTCGTCATAGGCATGGATTGGTTATCTAAGCATCGCGCAAAGATCATTTGTGATGAGAAAGTTGTTCATCTTCCCTACAATGGCGAAACATTGATTATTCGTGGGGAACGAAGTGGAACTCGAATTAGTATCATATCGAGTATCAAAACGGAGAAGTACATTAAGAAAGGTTGTCTTGCTTTCTTAGCTCATGTAACGGAGAAAAAGTCGGAGGAGAAGCGACTTGAAGATGTTCCTATTGTTCGTGAATTTTCTGAGGTATTTCCCGAGGATTTACCGGGACTTCCACCGGCACGACAAGTAGAGTTTCAAATTGACTTAGTGCCCGGAGCTGCACCGATTGCACGAGCACCGTACCGTTTAGCGCCATCCGAAATGCAAGAGTTGTCTAATCAATTGCAAGAGCTTCTAGACAAAGGATTCATTAGGCCGAGTTCCTCGCCTTGGGGAGCACCGGTCTTGTTTGTGAAGAAGAAGGATGGATCCTTCCGAATGTGCATAGATTATCGAGAATTGAACAAGTTAACGGTGAAGAATCGTTATCCACTCCCCAGAATTGATGACTTGTTCGATCAGTTGCAAGGTTCAAGTATTTATTCCAAGATTGATCTTCGTTCGGGTTATCATCAGCTTCGAGTTCGGGAAGAGGATATTCCTAAAACAGCATTTAGAACACGTTACGGTCATTACGAGTTTCAAGTGATGCCGTTTGGATTGACTAATGCACCGGCGGTATTCATGGATCTTATGAATAGAGTATGTAAGCCGTACTTGGACAAGTTTGTGATTGTGTTCATCGACGACATCTTGATCTACTCCAAGAGCAAAGAAGAGCATGAAGAGCACTTAAGGACGATTTTAAGACTACTCAAGAATGAGAAGTTGTATGCTAAGTTTTCGAAGTGTGATTTTTGGAACCACAAAGTGCAATTTCTTGGTCACATCATTGATAGTCAAGGACTACAAGTTGATCCCGCAAAGATTGAAGCCGTGAAAGATTGGGCTACTCCAACAAATCCTACAGAAATTCGACAATTTCTAGGACTAGCCGGGTATTACCGAAGGTTCATTGAAGGTTTTTCGAAGATAGCGAGACCTTTGACCAAGTTGACACAGAAAAACAAGAAGTACGAGTGGGGAAAGAAACAAGAAGATGCTTTTCAATGGTTAAAGCAAAAGCTTTGCAGTGCGCCGATTTTGGCACTACCCGAAGGCATTGAGAACTTTGTTGTATATTGTGACGCTTCGCATAAAGGACTTGGGGCTGTTTTAATGCAAAATGAGAAGGTGATTGCGTATGCTTCTCGACAACTTAAGACTCATGAGAAGAACTACACCACACATGATCTCGAGTTAGGAGCCGTAGTTTTTGCGCTCAAGATTTGGAGACACTACCTTTACGGTACCAAGTGCACAGTGTTTACCGACCACAAGAGTTTGCAATACATTCTTGATCAGAAGGAGCTTAACATGAGGCAACGTCGTTGGTTGGAGTTACTCAGCGACTATGATTGTGAAATCAAGTACCACCCAGGAAAAGCCAATGTTGTGGCTGATGCTCTTAGTCGGAAAGAGAGGCCTAAACCTTTAAGAGTTCGATCATTGGGAATGACAATTATTTCTCCTTTACCATCAAAAATCCGTGAAGCACAAGCAGAGGCACTTAAGGAGGAGAACCGACCAAGTGAAAAGCTTTATGGTATGCCCGAAAGCGCAAATGGTTTTGTGAAGAGAGCAGATGGAGTACTATGTTTCAAAGATAGAATGTGGGTTCCATTGTATGGCGGAATACGAGAATTGATTATGCATGAGTCGCATAAGTCAAAGTATTCTATTCATCCAGGATCGGATAAGATGTATCAAGATCTTAAGAAGCTTTATTGGTGGCCGAACATGAAAGCGGAGATTGCCACGTACGTTAGCAAATGTCTTACCTGTGCTAAGGTAAAAGTCGAATACCAGAAGCCGTCAGGATTGCTCCAACAACCGGAAATTCCTCAATGGAAATGGGAACGCATTACGATGGACTTTGTTACAAAACTTCCTAAGACATCGGGAGGTTACGACGCTATTTGGGTAATTGTTGATCGCCTTACCAAGTCAGCTCATTTCATACCGATTAGAGAGACTTATTCCATGGAACAACTCACTAGACTTTATGTCAAAGAAATAGTCTCGAGGCACGGAGCACCGATTTCTATCATTTCCGACAGAGATAGTCGATTCACTTCAAACTTTTGGAATTCATTGCAAGATTCATTCGGAACCAGATTAGAGATGAGCACCGCATATCACCCACAAACCGATGGTCAAAGTGAAAGGACCATTCAAACATTAGAAGACATGCTGAGGGCATGTGTGATTGATTTTGGAAATGGTTGGGCTAACCATTTGCCATTGATTGAATTCTCGTACAACAATAGTTATCACACCAGTATCAAGATGGCACCATTCGAGGCACTCTATGGTCGTAAGTGCCGATCACCTGTTTGTTGGGCCGAGGTAGGAGACGCACAACTCACCGGCCCAGAAATGGTACGGGAAACCACCGAGAAAATTGTTCAGATTCGTGATCGACTTAGAACTGCCAGGAGTCGACAGAAAAGTTATGCGGATGTTAGACGCAAGGATTTGGAATTTCAAGTGGGTGACAAAGTTATGTTGAAAGTATCGCCTTGGAAGGGCGTGGTACGTTTTGGAAAGCGTGGAAAATTGAACCCGAGATACATTGGACCATTCAAGATTTTGAGCCGAGTTGGTCCGGTAGCTTATCGACTTGATCTTCCTTCAGAACTCAGTCATGTGCACAACACGTTTCATGTTTCAAACTTGAAGAAGTGTCTTTCAGACGAATCGCTCGTTATTCCATTGGACGAAGTTCATATTGACGACAAACTCAACTTTGTGGAGGAACCTGTAGAAATCATGGACCGCGAGGTCAAGCAGTTGAAACAGAGTCGTATTCCTATTGTGAAAGTTCGTTGGAATTCTCGTCGAGGTCCTGAGTTTACTTGGGAACGGGAAGACCAGATGCGACGCAAGTATCCACATCTTTTCGCCAACACCGTTACACCTAACAACGTTTGAATTCAGGGACTGAATTCCTTTTTGGATGGGCGAATGTGACAATCCGTACTTTCAGGTCATTTCTCGACACCGTTCATGTTTCATTATTTCAACATTTTAGTAAACTTGGTTTACTTGTTTCAAATTCGCGTAACCTTGGAGGTTTAGCGGCGAATTCATGATCATGACATTCACGTACATTTCATATGGACTATGATTAGTCTACATTTCATTGACATCATGTGCATTTCATTAGTTTATGCACGACATTTCATTTCACCCTTCAACGCGTAATTTTTATGTTTAATATTTTTATCGCGTGAGTTTTATTTTGATTATTTAACCCGTTACATTCAAAAATGATCCCGAGGTATTTTTAAACTCACATTTGGTTTATAAAAACTATATTTTTAGTTTTCCTAGTGTTTCAAATTTAATTGGTATTTTTATCGTTAACGTTTAATTATTACGTCGTATTTCTTAAAATTTTACGATAATTATTTTATCATCCGATTTTCACAAGGAAAGTATTTTTACAACTTTTATCAACTCATTACATTATATTTTGATCTAACAAAAACTTACTTGTACCACAAATTACCATTTACTTTAACTTACACATTTATTCAAAATCTTACAAATTACACAAAATATCTACAAGTACAAGTTTAAAAGAAAAAAAAAAAAAAAAAAAAAAAAAAAAAAAATAAATGGGAGACAACCCTCCCCCAAAAACCGGCCAAGGGGGGGGAGGGAAGTCTTAATTGTGGTATGGTTTTCTTATCACTTGTCTCAAATAATTCACTTCATCACTTAAAGTCTTACTTGAGATAATAATTCTTCACACACAACTCATTTCTCAAAGGTGTAAAAATATTTTCTTCTCTCCTTCTTGAGTCCAAGAACCGGCCATCATCAAGCAATCCAAGGGATCAAGATTTTCATCAAGTCAAGTGTTATTTACAATCTAGTTATACTCTTCTAAGATTTTGAAATAAAAATCTAGAGTATTTAGGTAAACCTTTGTTACCTACACCTCTTCACTTGCACTAGTAAGCATGTTTTTATCATCCTTATGTTTCCTTATCATTTTTATATGTTCCTTATCATTTTTGAAGCTCATATGCATGTTATGTGGTTTATACCATTTATTCTTGATTTTTAAGGTTTTATATATATATTAGTCATCCTATAATCATTCCCAAGTTAATCTTTGGTCTTGATGGTGATTAGGAACCCATGACACCCTAAGAAGGTGTATGGTAGGATTAGATTAGCTTTGGAGTTGATTTGAAGGGATTAGAATAGGTTTTGTCCGAGAAAAACTATTTTCGTAAACTATATTTTGTGTTCTGTCCTTAAAACGAAATTCTGGAAAAACTCACTGATGGTACGACATTTTGGCCTTCACATTTAGAAAATATACTTTAAAACGAATCCGTGGCCTTTTGAACGGATAAAAACGGAGTTATAACGAAGCCGTGGTGAATTTTTAAAGTTTGACGACGAAAAGTATTTGTTTTCTGAAAAACAGCTTGCTGTTTGTACATATTTCGGGTCAAAAACGAGCCTTAAGCTTCACAAATTATTTCGACTTCTCAAAAATATATTAGTTTACTTCGATACGAAGCTAAGGACATATTTTACGTAGAAAACGGATTTAAAACGACAAATATATGGCCATTTTCATAAAGTTGACGTAAGTATTAATTTCTGAAAATTTTATTATTTTTTTTGACGTAACAAGTATTTCATTAGCTATATCGTCCATGTTTGCGGCAGTTTTTAACCATGATGCAAAACTTTTTAGAACAAAATGTCTTCTAGTAAAATCAAGTTCATCGGCCATATTTTCCAAAACAAAAAGCCGTTTGTCAAGCGGAGTTATAGTGATTTAATTACGGATGTTCAAACATTGGCCGAAACTCATTTTCTGCACAACATTAGCAAAAACCACCATCTTTAGCCTTTGATATCTCTATGATCGAGACCTTTTGAACGAAAACTCCTGAACTGAAACTTTTAGATATCGATACAAATTTTCCAAAACCGTCGAGTTCGTTCTCTAACGATCGACGTACACCATTTTACGACCACTTTTCCGGAGCCATTTTTGTTGATTTCATGATTTTTCCGACGACATTGTTTTGCGACGAAAAGTGGTAATTTCACCAAAAATCATTATAAAACCATTGTAGGATGACATTTTGACGTAAAAACATGTAAAGTCATTTTTGAAGGGTTAAGACGTCAAAAGAGTATTTTTCGACGACGAGTAATATTTTCAAAAACCCGTAAATGGTATAAATAACATACGAAGTGCATGCATAACATTACATTGCAATTCATGACATATCATATCATTGATAATAGGTCCCGGTTGACGCATTACATTATAAACCTCAGTGTACTCACTATTGCCGTTATTCCTGTTTATCCAAGTGAGTTTTCATAGCCCCGTTTTTACATGCTTTCGATTATTTTCAAACCCACGGGGGAGAATACATTGCACTAAATTTTCTTTGTACGATACCAAGTATGTTAAATTCATTACATTGCTTAAGTTACCACATATGCCAATTTGAAAGTCCCCAGTACATGAACATGAACCGTTAATCTTTGAAGCGAGGATGAGTGGATAGATCTATCGAGGGTGACGCCTCCATCCGGGTTGGTGAATCCCAACCAGGCAAACGGATGCATTTCATTTGATGGTATTACGGAGTTGTCTGGCAAACACTCTGCAGGGGCATACATTATTGAACAGTCTAGTTTCGGGGTCATGGGCTTAGAGCAATTGTAACATTATTTTTACGTGACTGGATTGTCATGCATATTCTATACTTGTGTAGTCGTATAAAACATTTACATAAACCTATGATTTCTCACCAACTTTATTGTTGACGTTTTTAGCAATGTATTTTCAGGTAACTGAGGCATTCGCATCATGACATGGTTAGGGACCTATATTTTGAGTCGCGGCGTCGACTTACATTATGTACATTATGGCTTTATCTTCAAAAACATCGTTTGGATTGTAACATATTTGTATTTTGGCAAACTTGTTAAACCTTTTGGGACCGATGTTGTACTCTGATTATGTTTTTATGATATATCCAACGATGTGTTTTTAAAACGACACTTTAGGTCGTTCAATATAACTGTGATGTGGTGCTATGACAGTCATTGCCCCCAGGAATTCCATTCCGCTGCAAAACAGGTAAATTGGGGGTGTGACAACTTGATTTCAAGCAAGTTCAAGGCTAGGAGACTTCATATACAAGCTTAAGAACTCTTATTCTAAGGTTTTCATCAATTAATTTAAGGTAAAGATCATGTCTTGTTGTTAACCATGTTTTTGAGCTACCCTTTAGTGGGTAAAGCTTAAAGATGATGTCTTTAGGCCATATATGAGGTTTTTTATGAAATTCATTTAGTTAAGTTAAGAGGCGATTTTCTAAAATCACCAAGAACTCATGTAATGATTTAGAAGTATGATGGGTACCTTGTTAGGGTGCTACAGCACCAATTTGTTATGTTAATTTTCAAAAGTTATCTTGGTGTAGTTATATAAGCCAAGAACTAAACACCCCATTATGGCTTATTCATCTTTTAGTGCTTATTATGATAAGCTAAGATTTTTTCTTAATAAGCTCCATGTGAATTGTATGTTCCTAGGTTATAAGTGTTAGCCGGGGACGTCTTTAAGGGAGCTTGTGTTAGTATTCAACATATTAGAGGTGAGTGACATATATAAGAATAGAAACGGGACTTTAGTAACCCATTGGATGTACCATCTACTTTGTGGTACTCATGTTATGTGTACATGATATACTCGTGTTTCGAGTTCATGTTAGTATAATTTCATAATGTATGTTTTAATGACTTACTTGTTATTGTGTTATTACTCGTTAGACGTCCTAAGTGGATGACATGGTTAAAATAGACATCCTGTAAGATCCCATATCTAATCAACTTAAACACAAAAGGTGGTGACTTGATGGTGGTGGAGGTGGTGTCGTGAAGTAGAGAGGAGAGGAGAGGAAGAGAGAAAGATGAGAAGGTTTCTATTTCACACACTTAGCTTACACCTACAAGCCCGCACACACACACACAAGTGACACACTTGTGTGTATATATCTTCCTAACGCCATCCCTACATGGGCTTGGGCTTGGGTTTTGGTTCGTGGGCTACAGACTAGGATACATAAGGCTATGTTAGCTAACCTATGACCTATTAGTTTATGTAATCCCCGTTAGCCCAATACTAGATTCTTACATATTCTATAACAACGTTACATGGTTCCTAAACGTAGAATGACCATTACTTCTAATACTATAAGTAATGCTAACAATCTCGCCCTATGGGATGTCATTCCTTAGATTACTCGAATGCTTTGTCGTGAATTAGTCTTCTTTTCTCTTGATCTTTGAACCTTGATTGTTGAAAAATACGAGTTTTGATTCTTTGTTCTTTTATGCTTTGTGATCTTGTGATATAAATATTTTGTATTTTCTTGCCTTTGATCAATATCTTCATCGTGTCCTTGTTCCGTTCTTTCCAACATACTCACACGTCTTGTATGACTTTGATCTTCATACTTAAGCTTTCCTTCCTTGACATATTAACTTGTTCTTGACGTTCTTTGATTAGATCTTGACTTTGATGAAATACTTTATCTTTATCTTGATTTCTTGTCTTGAACTTTCTTGATTTGAGCTTTGAATAGGATTATATGTGTAAGTATGAGTATGTGGAAGTGAAGATATCGATTTATATGGTGGTGCATCTCAAGCGGTTAACATCTTTTGTACATGCTTTACTAAGGTTGATAATAATAATGTTAAGCCAATTGATTATTGTGAATCTCTTCTAAGAGAATTGATACTACAATTATTCTACTGATGAATGTCCTGACTGTTGGTGTGTAACTCCCAGAACATGGTTAGATAATCAATGTCAGCAGAAACAAATACCACTAGGTGGTTATCGGATATCACTTGGAATCGTGTGATCACTTTCCAAAGTAAACTATTCGACCCTAATGCCTGGGTTACACGAATATCTACTTGGGATAAGACCAAATGTAGTTATAGAATTAGACACAATTCAATAACCCTTTTGCTTAGAAGTGTTTACCGTTTTCTGTGTCTCTCTCATGCATAATCAGATCTCCTATTTATAGGAGGTTACTCTGAGCTAGTCAAATGGAATTATGAGAATTAATCGGCCCATTAATTGCCTCATAATTATCCCCATTATAGCCGTTAGTGGTTACATGACCAATTAAACGTGGTCATTATGCAGTTGTAACTGCCATTTAGCAGTACTTTCATCAGTAGTTTCATAGAACTAGCAGTGCTTACCACTAGCAGTACTTTCCACTAGCAGTGAAAACACTGCCTATCAGTGGAAACACTGCCTATTAGTGGAAACACTACCTATCAGTGGAAACACTGCCTATCAGTGGAAACTGAGCACTATCAATACAAACCACTAAAAGAGTCAGGGTGTTCAGGGACCTTATGGGTGTACACTCCGTACCTCCTAACCAATTACAAGGTGTGAACTAATCCCACAAGTGCACTAAATTTTCCAACAATCCTCCCCAAATTTAGTTCACTTCCTTTGCATGAAAACAAACATTAAACAAAACATGTGCATAAACGAAAATGTCCTGAGGATTGAATTTTCATCTTAGTAAATTACACGTTCAAATATTCGAGAATCAGGGTGTTCTAAGAATTGAACCCTTCAACCCATTTGAATACCTGAAGATAAAATACACACAAGTTTTCAAACACTTATCAGCTCCTGACATTATACAAGCCATGTGTCCATATCCAAATTCATAAATGTTGCAAAAGATAAAAGTCCAAAAGCTCCCTGAAGCGGCAAAACTTCAACATTTACATAGGTGGTTCCTCTTTATTCATGCTCCTGCCAAGCACTTTTTCAAAGAAAATTAACCATTAAGAAGTGAAGACTTCATCCTCCTTTCAGTAGGTTCTGAGCACAACCTTGGGATGTAAATAAAACACGTGCTCCAGTCCACTGAATGTTCAGCTTTCCACATTGAACTCAGCTCCCAAGTTTCCTCAGGAGGGAGTTGGGTGTCCTAGCATTCAGTGACTAAGTTGGACTTAAACCCATCCCTTTAGCAGACTTTATAACCAAGTCTCTAGCCAGACCCTTCGTCAAGTGATCAGCTAAGTTCTGTTGAGATCTAACAAACTCTATAGATACCACCCCATTCATGATAAGCTCACGAATCATGCTATGTCTGACACCTAAGTGTCTAGACTTACCATTGTACATCTGGCTATAAGCCTTAGCCAATGTAGCTGCACTATCACACCGGATAGAAACAGGTGCTATAGGTTTAGGCCACAATAGAATCTCAAGAAGCAAGTTTTTCAACCATTCAGCTTCTTTACCAGCAGCTGCTAAAGCCACAAATTCAGATTCCATTGTTGAACTGGTGATCCAAGTTTGCTTCTTGGATGCCCAAGAAATTGCACCTCCACCAAGTAGGAATACCCAGCCACTGGTAGACGAATTGTCTTCAGTGTTAGTGATCCAACTTGCATCAGTGTATCCTTCCAACACTGAAGGATAGCCAGTATATGAGAGACTATATTCCATAGTTCTCTTCAAATACTTCAGTACCCTGTGAACAGCTTGCCAGTGATGAGCACTAGGATTACTAGTATACCTGCTCAATTTTCCCACTGCAAAACCAATATCAGGTCTTGTACAAGTCATGGCATACATCAAGCATCCAATTACCCTAGAATGCTCAAGTTGAGATACAACTTTGCCATTATTAGGCATCAGCTTCTCACAAGTATCCATAGGTGTACTCATAGGAGTACAATCAAAGTAATTGAATTTCCTCAACACCTTCTCAATATAACGAGACTGAGAGATAGAAATTCTTTTACTTTCATGTTTAATCCTTATACCAAGGATAACATCAGCCTCCCCCATGTCCTTCATGGAGAACCTTGATGACAAAAATTACTTTGTCAGTTCAACCTGATTTTGGTCAGTGCCAAATATCAACATGTCATCAACATATAGACAAATGATGACTCCTTTACCAGATTCATCAAATTTGCTATATACACATTTGTCAGCTTGGTTAAGAACATAACCACTAGACAAAACCACTTCATAAAATTTTTGATGCCATTGCTTAGGTGTCTGTTTCAGTCCATAAAGAGACTTAATCAGTTTGCACACCTTGTTTTCATTACCAGGAATGATGAAGCCCTGAGGTTGGTTCATATAAACCTCCTCTTCCAATTCACCATTCAAGAAAGCTGTTTTCACATCCATCTGATGAATAATCATATTGTAAATAGATGCCAAAGCAATCAGCAGTCTTATGGTACTGATACGAGCCACATGGGCATAAGTATCAAAGTAGTCTATCCCTGACTTTTGTTTAAAGCCCTGAATGACCAGTCTAGCCTTGAACTTTTCAATAGTTCCATCTACCTTCATTTTCCTTTTGAAAATCCATTTGCAACCCAAAGGTTTGCAACCTGGTGGTAGATCAACCAACACCCAAGTGTTTTTGCCCATGATGGAATCCATCTCATCATTGATTGCTTCTTTCTAGAAAGCAATGTCATGGGACTTCATTACTTCTTCAAATATTTTGGGATCATCCTCAACAATAAAGCAATAGGAGTATTGGTCTGAGACCTCATCCCTGGTTCCTTCAACTAAGTATAGTTGAAACTTAGGTCCAAATGACTTTGGAGTCCTGACCCTTTTACTCTTACTGAGCACAGGTTCAGGTTGTTGAACCACAACCTCATCAGGGACCACTGATGGTTCATCATCAGGGACCTCTGATATACCATTTTCATGAGTTCCATTATGAATCCTCTGACTTGGTCTAGGGACTGATGAGAATCTATTCTCATCAAAGTTTGCATCCCTGGATTCAATTATTGAGTTAACTGAAACATATTCATTATGTTCAATAACATAGAACCTAAAAGCTTTGGAATGCTCAGCATATCCAACAAAGATGCAGTCAATGCCTCTTTCACCCAAAGTCTTCAGGTTTGGATCAGGGAGTCTTACAACAGCCCTATAACCCCAAACCCTGAGATAGTTCAGGTTGGGTTTCCTTTTAGTCCAGAGTTCATAAGGGGTAACCTTGTTCCTTTTTTTGGAAACCCTATTTAATAAATAGCAAGCTGTTAACATAGCTTCACCCCAGAACCCTTGACTCAGTCCTGAATAGAACAACATGGAATTAACCATCTCCTTCAGCACCCGATTTTTCCTTTCAGAAATACCGTTTTGCTGAGGAGTATAAGGGGCAGTCGTTTCATGGATTATACCAACAGACTGAAAATACAGAGTATCCATGTACTCACCTCCCCTATCAGTCCTTAATCTTTTGATCAGGGACCCAAGTTGTAATTCAACTTCAGTTTTAAACACTTTGAATTTATCTAATGCTTCATCCTTGGTATGTAACAGATAGACATAACAAAACCTTGAAGCATCATCAATAAATGTCACAAAGTACTTCTTATACCCCAAAGAGGGAGTGACATGCAAATCACACAGATCACTGTGTATAAGCTCCAAAAGCTTAGTCTCACGACTAACACCCTGAAAAGGTTTCTTGGTAATCTTGGTCAACATGCAAGTTTTACACTTTTCAGTGTCCATGTCAAATGCTGGGATCAACCCATCCTTAGACATATCTTGCATCCTTTTATAATGAACATGGCCAAGTCATTGAGAATTAGACCTCTGCAAATGTAGTCATCATTCTCCCATTTGCTCCTCCTCCTGATCTGCTCAACAGTGGCATCATCCCCATCATCCGGAATAGGAGTGGTTAGCACATACACCACACTCATGCTTGACAGCCAAAAGTGCATCTTCTTCTGCCATCTCCTAAAGTCCACCCCTTCAAACTTATCAAGCTTGGCAAAGTTTGAAGCCATGTGTTTCATTGCAGCAGCAGCCATTGATTATCACAAATAGTTTACTTTGATTGTTGGTGTGTAACTCCCAGAACAGGGTTAGATAATCAATGTCAGCAGAAACAAATATCACTAGGTGGTTACCGGATATCACTTGGAATCGTGTGATCACTTTCCAAAGTAAACAATTCGACCCTAATGCCTGGGTTACACGAATATCTACTTGGGATAAGACCAAATGTAGTTATAGAATTAGGCACAATTCAATAACCCTTTTGCTTAGAAGTGTTTATCGTTTTCTGTGTCTCTCTCATGCATAATCAGATCTCCTATTTATAGGAGGTTACTCTGAGCTAGTCAAATAAAATTATGAGAATTAATCGGCCCATTAATTGCCTCACAATTATCCCCATTATAGCCGTTAGTGGTTACATGACCAATTAAACGTGGTCATTATGCAGTTGTAACTGCCATTTAGCAGTACTTTCGTCAGTACTTTCATAGCACTAGCAGTGCTTAACACTAGCAGTACTTTCCACTAGCAGTGAAAACACTGCCTATCAATGGAAACACTGCCTATCAGTGGAAACACTACCTATCAGTGGAAACACTGCCTGTCAGTGGAAATTGAGCACTATCAATACAAACCACTAAAAGAGTCAGGGTGTTCAGGGACCTTATAGGTGTACACTCCGTACCTCCTAACCCATTACAAGGTGTGAACTAATCCCACAAGTGCACTAAATTTTCCAACACTGACTCCATTCACCTTCGTCGGGCGAATCAACCGTCCTAATCCCGTTAGGGACAATTATCAATACATTGGATAAATCCAAGTAAAGACCTACATCTTTAGGAATCGATTCGTAATATGAATCTCCTTAGTAGGATTTCTAGTGCCTGCAAGTTTGGATATCGAGAGTATTTGCAGCATAGTGTGTAAATATGTTTCAAATCTTTATAAGGGCTATTCCAGAATTAGATGCCTCAGGAGTGCTTACAATAATTTCGGTGAGTCGCTCAAGTATACCAAGATATCACTCCATGATTGTAGACCGTTATATGCATAAGTGACCATCGTAACACTAAGCTTAATTCATAAAGAATTAATGAACTGACTTGCTGTCAGTGTTGTTTGATGTTGATAATGACAGGAATTTCCATTCGATCACTATAGATCACAAGTGTGATTCCACTCATGAATGTTCTGGCAAGATTACTAAGATCTGCGAAGAACTCTAAAATTACAATTTGTGTTCTTGTTTATGAACAACAAATGTATATTGGCATGTATCCTAAGAGATTTTATTTGTGAATATCATTGGGCTCTAGACTTAATTTGTGCGTTTTGGTTTAGTGAGTGGAGGCTGGAGTAAAGTGCCACCTTTTCAATATCAACACATCTCAGAGTGAGAGGCCGATAGATTACGTGTTTAATCTCGGTGAGAAATGAAACAAGAATCTGCTGAGAGAAACTTGAGTGGTTGGGAATGGGTAGTTCATTGCATCACTGGGTCCATGATGTATGTCTTCAATATCTTAACCATCTTTGTGATTAGAGATAGTATATGTATTGCCCCGGTTTCTCTCCTAAGTTTATGGAGGGTTCATTTCTTTTTATTCTTTCATTAACTTTTATTTTTCATTCTTCAACCCCTTCTTTCCCTTTTTCTCAATTACTACTTTTTTCCATACCAAAAGACTTCTACTCTAACTAGTGGAATGTCCCTGGGTAGGTCTTTCCGGCTATGGCTGGATAATTGGATAAAACCTAAACTTAACAGCCTTATTTTTTCACGAACATAAGTGTTGGTTTGGTTGGTTTGGTATAATATCTTAGCCCTAAAACCAATTTGAAAATCAATCAAAGTGTTTAAGAAAAACTTGTTTTGATAACACCTTGAGAGTTTTCGTTTTGAAGAACTACTCCCCCTGCACATGTGCTTATGAAGTTTTTTGTAAGCAGACGCTTTACGATTCACGTATAGATTTTGATACCAATTGAAAGTATTTTGCACATGGAGGAATGAGTAAACACCTTTGAAATTAGTAAATCATTCTAAACATGCTAGACTTTGTAAGACAAGTTTACGTCGCTGGAGACAAGGTTACATCATCAGCTTTTAGGTTACAAATAGCCCTAATAACCAACTTGAAATTATTACCTGTCACGGTGCAAGTCTATTCAGAATAATCACTTTTGAGTCGAGCAAAACATTGAAGATTCAACAACGATCTTTGAACATATGATTACATTTTAATCATGTTTTATCCCCTTAATAAATAGCATATCTGTGATATTTTTTTATATTAACTGATTAAAGACATGTTTTTGAAAACTTTTGGAGAGACAAACAGATGTAGCATAAAATTGGAACATTTTGCATTTTATACTCCTTAATAAAAGCATGTTTTCAAACTTTCGTTCAAAATAAAAGGTTTCGGAGGGAGTTATTTTGAGCACATAAGGTTTTGAAAGATTTTGAACAATCTTTTTGATAAATCTTGAAAAGGTGTTCAAGAATACGATGATTTCTCACCATGTATAGATGTAATGTACTGAAATGTACACTAACCACTTTATGAAAAATCAAGTTGCGTATGAAAATGTACACAATTCATTTGTAAAATGAGTTTTTGTTTTAAAATCTTTACATTTATTTATACTCGAACTATTTTGAAAAAGATGTTATATATAAAGTGCAAGTCCTAAGTTGAAATACTTAGAAGTCATTGATGTTTTGAATAATTTAAAAGACTTTTGAAAATCTAAAAAATTTGAGAAAGTTTTTCAAAAATGATTTCTCTTCTTTTTGCTTAGCAAAACTACACTGACACGTACATTTTCACTTTAATGAAGTACGGGTTATACACTGTTATGTGTGCATAGGGATGGCAACGGGTCGGGTTCGGGGAGGGTTTTAGTGAACCCGTACCCATACCCGTTTATAATATCCACACCCAAACCCGCCCCAATACCCGATGGGTACCCGATTATTATTATCCATCGGGTTATCGGTTTTCCCCGCGGGTATCGGTTATCCCCAATTAAATCATAGTTGTACAAATTTGCGAGTATCAAGTTAAAAAACTCAACCTAAAAACAAACCAAAACACTCTAATAAATTCAAAGTTTTTAGAAGTTAAAGAAAACGACTTCAATATTTGTAAAGTTTGAAGATTAAAGAGTTAATGTGTCATGTATATGAGAATTAAAGCTAGGGATGGCAAAAGCACCCGAAACCGATGGGGAAAACCAAAACCCGCACCGGTTGGGTCGGGTTCGGGTACGGGTTGGTGGGTTTGGATGCGGGTTTGGGTATTGATAAAAAAATTTAGCCGGGTACGGGTTCGGGTTCGGGTACGGGTTCTGGTAATACCCGCCCGATTACCCGTAACCGTACCCGTATCCGTTTACCCGAATCTATAACCGCTTTATTGATATTATAATTAACTAGAATATATATACATATATATAATTTCTTCCCATTATATATTTTTATATAAGTATTTCTATTAGATAACACATTTTATTTTGTACATGAATAATTCAAAAGCGTTAAATTGTTTGATACGATATTCATTTTCTTTAAAATTTTTGAATATATTAGGGTGTTTTCCTTTGTTTTTTCGGTTGATTTTAGTGTTACTTAATCTTAATATTGCCATTTTGTCCATATAATATTTAATTGGGTATAACCGATACCCGCGGGGAAACCCGAAAAACCGATGGATAATATTAATCGGGTATCCGACGGGTAACGGGGCGGGTACGGGTTCAGATATTTTAAACGGGTACGGGTACACTAAAACCCGCCCCGAACCCGACCCGTTGCCATCCCTACACTCCACCATCTTGCACTGAATTCCCTTACCAAAAGAGGAGGAGAAACTCCTTCTGCATCTTGTTTTTTATAATTCCATGACATAATCCATGGAAGTCTAAATATAATCATAAACTGTAAAGTATATTCAAACGGAGGGATACTTTCTTGAGAAAAGACTGATTTATATTTTTGATATCCTTGTAGAATCTTTGGGGGGAAAATCTCTGGAATTCCTCCCATGTATCTGAACCATTTAACGAACCATCTTGGGTATTTATTTGGGAATACTTCATTAAATCAAAAAAACCATGTATGACTATGATTTCTCAGGAAAAATGCTTTTGATCAATCTTCTTGATAATCATAGTAATTATATGCTGGATATTCTGGAAAACGAGGTAAGACTCTATTAACATAAGGTTTATTTCCCCAGTCTTCTAAGGATAAAACTTTGAGAATTTTGACTTTAGTACTGCTGATAAGACCTTGTATTTACTTTCTAATAAGCAGTACTAAAGTACAAGGTCTTATCAGCAGTACTAAAGTCAAAATTCTTAAAGTTTTATCCTTAGAAGACTGGGGAAATAAACCTTATGTTAATAGAGTCTTACCTCGTTTTCCAGAATATCCAGCATATAATTACTATGATTATCAAGAAGCTTGGTCAAAAGCATTTTTCCTGAGAAATCATAGTCATACATGGTTTTTTCGATTTAATGAAGTATTCCCAAATAAATACCCAAGATGGTTCGTTAAATGGTTCAGATACATGGGAGGAATTCCAGAGATTTCCCCCCCAAAGATTCTACAAGGATATCAAAAATATAAATCAGTCTTTTCTCAAGAAAGTATCCCTCCGTTTGAATATACTTTACAGTTTATGATTATATTTAGACTTCCATGGATTATGTCATGGAATTATAAAAAACAAGATGCAGAAGGAGTTTCTCCTCCTCTTTTGGTAAGGGAATTCAGTGCAAGATGGTGGAGTGCAGTTTCAGAAGATCAAGCAGATGAAAAAGCAGTTATAAATTATTATAATAATCTTGTCAGATCACCAAGTCCAAGTCCCTCCATCTCAAACAAATCTTATACAGATGAAGATGCAATCAAAAGAATTCAAGAATGTAAATCAAAAGAAGAAATCCAAAAGATTCTAGATGAAGTTCGTAAATCGCCTACTCCAAGTGAAGAGTTATATCAAGATTCTCAAGTTCCATATGAAGATGATGACTTTGAATTCCTAAGTTAAATTGTTATATTCAAGTTTTATATTTTATATCAAAAATGTAACATAAACGTGTCGAGTCTTTATATTCAAGTAAAATATATTAAAGTAAGGTAAGAATCATTAATCATCCATTATCACATGAAGACTTTATAAAAGGTTTAAAAAAGGATAAGCAACGTTTATAATTGAAGAAGATGGCCGACAAACTTTTATAATTGAAGATGGTGTAGCCCCTACGTTTCTTATAATTAAAGATGGTGCATCCCCTTTTTGACAACTTTCGAATACCAACAAGAGACTTTATAAAAGGTTTAAAAGTAATATATGATTTAAGATATTACCGGCATTTGTAAGTCATCAGCAATAATAGAGAAGATAACCGGTACTTAGCAGTCATCACACGAAGAATGTTACCGAGAAGTTCAAGTATAAAAGGAGAAGACTCTCATAGTTAGTGGACAGGCTTCATTTTATGAAGAAAAAAGAATCAATAATATTATCCACCACTCAATGTTCAAAAACCTTAGATTTCCAAATTTGTATATCTCCAAGTTCTTCTATATATCAGAATATCTCTACTGTAAACTCTGAATCTCCTTGTAATAATTCAGAAACAAATAATAAAGGTATCATTTTATAATTCTTTGTTATGTTTAAATTAGTTGAGAAAGTTTTAATTATAGGTAAAATATTATTTCTTAATATTATAGTTTTATCAATTGTAGTTGAAAAATTATTAATTATAAGTGAAATATTCTTTCTTAATATTATAATTTTTATATTACATTACTTAGACATAATTTATTATTATATCAGATATTTAACTAATAAAGTACATTAATTCAAAATTTATTATAGATTGAATCAAATAAAAAACTGGTTATATATATATATATATATATATATATATATATATATATATATATAGTGCGGTTCTAGAGAAAAGTATAATTAGAGAGAAAAGTGAGAAAAAAAGTTATAGGGTCTAATTTGAAACATCTCAAACTTCAGAGTGCGGTTCTAGAGAAAAGTATAATTAGAGAGAAAAGTGAGAAAAAAAGTTATAGGGTCTAATTTGAAACATCTCAAACTTCAGGGGCAAGTTTTGAAAACCACCCCAACCAACCCCCCCCCCCCCCCCCCCGCGCAAAATTTTTTTTTCCCCCCAAAAATTTATAACTGTGATGCACATTTTTTTTTGTGCATCTGAGTTATAAAAATTGGTGCATCAGAGTTATAACTACTTTTTTTAACTGTGATTCACCAAAATAAAAAGGTGCATCAGATAGCATATGTTATTGGGATGTACTATTTAAACGGGGTCTATCCCCTTAGACTGCCAAACGGGGTCTATCCCTGCCAAACGTGGGTCCCCCTTTGTCCTCCCTCACTCTCCCACATGCCGCGGCTGTGGGTCCCCCCCACATGCTGCTGTGCCATTTTTTTTTATTTGATTTGATTGTGTATAGTTTATTTTGTGTGTTATATTTAATTTGTGTAGTGTTTTTATATGTATATAGTGTATTTTAATATAATATTTTATTTTTTAATATTGTTTCCATTTAATTAAACAATAACAATAAAATATTTTATAAACTTTTTTTATAAACTTTTTTTTATAAACTTTTTTTATAAACTTTTTTTATAAACTGTTTTAAAACTTTTTTTTATAAACTTTTTTTATAAATTTTTTATAAACTTTTTTTATAAATTTTTTATAATCCTTTTTTATAAATTTTTTATAAAAAATTTATAAGAAATTTATAAAAAAAGTTTATAAAATATTTATAAAAAAAGTTTATAAAAAATTTATAAAAAAAAGTTTATAAAAAGTAACGTAAAATAAATACCATATAAAAACATTACACAATTAAAAACACTATACATATAAAAACACTACACAAATAAATACACTATACATATACCTAAACACTACACAATTAAATTAAAAATAAAATAAAAATAAAATAAAATAATAATAATAATAAAAATTTGGTACAGCCATGTGGGGGGAACCCACAGCCGCCATGTGGAAGAGAGAGGGGGACAAAGGGGGGACAAAAGTACCCCTAAAACATAGGGAGGGTTTATCTAAAAAATAAGCACCGTCGAAATAACCCAACCCTATGTTATTAACTTATTCCAGAAAAAGTTTTGAATTAGAACCGTCAACCTTTGTGTATAAAAGAGAGATTTTTCAACTGATTCAACACGCTTATTTTATTAATCACATGTTAAATATACAATGAAATCAATTATCCTGACATGTTTCAAAGTCATTTTATTAATCACATGGTTAACTTACTTTTCATCAATTCACGATTGTTAATATATGCACTAGCGTTATCCCAATGACAAAGCATGCGACGCTATCATGGATACCATAGCTCCGTCTCTTGTTGTATAACTAATGCCCCTTAAAGAGCATAGTATACTAAGTTTTTGCAATGTTATTGAAGAATATAAGGTAACAATCGTTGGGTGCATCTCGGTTATAAAATTTGGTGCATCATAGTTATAACTAATTTTTATAACTGTGATGCACCAAAATAAAAAGGTGCATCACAGTTATAAAAATTTGGCGGGAAATTTTTGGCCAAAAATTTTTTTTTTTGGCCCCCAGAAAAAAAAATTTGGCGGGAAAAAAAAATTTCGGGGGGGGGGGGGGTGGGGGGTAGGGTGCGAATTTACAAAACTTCCTTAAAGAATGAAGAAAAATACAATTAGGTCCATGTAGTTTGGTGTGAAAAAAGGGAGGGGAAGAGGGGGTGATCCAATGGTTGAGATTACTTTTCTCACTTTTCTCTTGAGATCAACTTTTTAAATGATCCAGGCTATATATATATATATATATATATATATATATATATATATATATATATATATATATATATATATATATATATATATATATATATATATGCATATCTATATGTATGTATATATATATATATATATATATATATATATATATATATATATATATATATATATATATATACATATAGTGTAGAGTTATTTTCAGAACCAAAAAAATGTCGAGAACTGCGAGAACCGATCTTAGCCATTGAATGAGTGGATCAATGGTCATGATGAAAAGTGGCCTAATTGTAATTAAAATAAAGATCATGTATTATTTTGTTAAGGTTAAAAGGGTAGTATCGGAACTTTACATTTATCCAAAAAAAAAAAAAAAAAAAAAAAAAAAAAAAAAAAAAAGAATCACAGATCTATGTGTCCTTCACTTCACGCACAAACAAAATCACCCTAGTTCTCTATATGATGATTTCTTTTGAAGAGATTTGTGTGGGTAACTAACTTTATTGATATTGGATACCATAAAAAGCTATCGATGTAAAGGTAAGATCTTCTTTTTTCCATCTAATTTCTGAAATTAGTTTACAATTTAATGATTAAATACATGTGTATTCGGTTACAGATCAGATCGTGATGTTCGTACGGGTAAACATGGCTCGTGATTTTGTAAACACCCACACTATTTTTTTTTCTTTTTTTAATTGCGATTGAAAGTGAACCTGGGTATTAATCATATTATTCGATTGATTGTTTCTTTTTTCCCATTTATCTGGTTCATGCAAAAACAAATTGCAAGGTATAGGGTTTTATTATTTTTTATGTTGAGGATATGGTTTTGATCAGTTTTACTATATTTGATATTATTAAATTTGTCATTTTTGTTCTATGAGATGAAACAGGAAGTGAATTTACGAGTATACACTTGCGCATAAAGACGGTATCGTGAACATTTTTTTTGCAGGGGTTGAACAAGATACTCAATGAAAGAGCTTATTGATGAACAAAAATCTGTAAACACACGTGCACTAGTAATACGCAAGCTTGTGGCGGATTAAACTCGGTGAATGCACATGTATAAACCGCAAACAAGCTTGATCCGATGCTTAAGGAAATAAAATGTGCCCTTATGCTTCCTATTGGTAATACATGCTGTATTTATCAATTTTGTTATAAAGTTTTGAAAATGTTAATCCACGTTTATTTTGTTCTCAAAACGATCAAGTTTTTTTTCCAGCTTTTGTAAATCTGTCTGTCTGGGTCTTGAGATGGGTCTCCAATGTCAGATTAGAAATGCTTTGTGGTTCTTGAATTTAATAATTTGTTGTTTATACCATTCCCGAATCATTTGATAATATTCACTTTGAATGTTTAAGTTTTGAATCAGGTTATTGGTATCTAATAAGTATTAACACATGTGGGATGAACACGATCAAGATTACGCTGCAAACACATGTGCAATCAAAAATAATTACTAAATTCATGTTCATGACTACCATGCGTGTTGATGCATGTGTAATAAAATTGAAGTGTACGCCGAAGAATATGCATATGTACATATGTCGCACCCGAAGTTCATTAAAGATTACCAAGTTTGCATATGTGCACACATTCGAAAAAGGTTGACTGCAGATGTGCACAACAGCTCAACTTAGAATGTTCGATAGACGATATTAAAGACAACGGTTATTATACATGTGCATCCCCTTTATATGTTAATTGCACATGTATAAACATTAAAGAGTTTAATCTCTCTTTTTGCATTGTAATCCATATGAATTTGATATTAATTTCATCTCCCTTTTTGTCCATGTTTTCTTACATTACATTTTAATTTTAAGTTTAAAATTATTACTTGTTAGAATTTTATTGTATACTAGAAACACATGTAAATTTATACTATTTGAGAAAAAACACATATGCAACCGACTTTTTGAAAACATGCATGCCAAAAAAAAATTAAAAAAAAATAAAAAAAAAAATCCTAAAATTAAGGGATTTAAAAAAACGAGAATTAATATTAAAAAATAAAAAATCATATAAAAAGTGTCTTTTACAATTACACCCTTTTAAATTAAATAATAAAACTAAATATGCAAAAAAATCTGATTGGTTGATGATGGTTCTCGCAGTTCTCGCAATTTATATGGTTCTGAAAAGAACCTCACCCTATATATATATATATATATATATATATATATATATATATATATACATATATATATGTATATATATGTATGTTTTCATACATACATATATATACATATATATGTATATATATATATATATATATATATATATATATATATATATACATATACATTCATACATATATATATATATATATATATATATATATATATATATATATATATATACATATATATATATATATATATATATATGTATATATATATACATATACCTACATATATATATGCACACATATATATATATATATATATATATATATATATATATATAATATTATAATTTTTATATTACATTACTTAGATATAATTTATTATTATATCAGACGTTTAATTATAAATTTTTATACATTATTTAAAAATTAAAACGATCCATACATAATTGGTATCAGAGCCAAGTGCTCTTTTTTGAGGAAGTAATGATATTGATTCTATGAATCATGACTATTAAAAATTATTCCGATAAACGGCGTAGAGTAAGTTGTATATTAAATGAATACATAACTGCGTTGGTAAGCCCTGTCGATCAGTCGGTTGGAATTAGCAGCAACATTGGGAGTCAGACTACCGTACTACGACGATATGGGGGTGTTCCTGGAGATTCATGTATTCAGGTAATATAAAACCTACTTTATTGAAATTTATCAGACTAAAATTTTAATAATCATTATGAATAAGATTTCAAGATTATTACGAAATCAAAATGGTAGTATTTCTTCTGATATTAATGATGATCAGGATCTATCTAATTCTGTAGAAGTATCTATAGCTAATATAGAAACTAGTTTGCATAATTGGAATATACCTAGAGTAGAAATTAAAACTTTATATAAACAAGGTTCTTTTGATTGGTTTCAAAGTTATTCCATTAAAACTACAGAAAAAACTATACCCTTATTAAAAAATCAACAAGAAATAAAATTATTCTCTTCAAAAGCTATACATGAACATAGAAAAAATTATAAATTTTTACATACAGGAATGGTTCAAGTAGCAATAAAACCTATGACAAGATTAGGAATTAATGCTCCTATATTTGTTGTATTAAGAGATGCTAGATTAACAAATTTTAATCAATCATTACTAGCCTTAGGAGAATCTAATATATGTAATGGTCCAATATATTTTCAAGCTTATCCTGATTATACAGTATCCTTATTTGATAAAAATATATTAGATGTATTAACTTTAAATTTACAATTAAAAGAAATTGAAATAAAAGAAGGATCTGATCCATTAGTTTTAATATATAGAGTATATTATAAAACTATGACCACTACTATAGAACCAAAATATAAAAAAGAAAAATCAGTTAATGAAACTTTGCTTATAGAGTCTAATTTTCAAAACTCTAATATAACTGTTCCAAAAAGAATAAAATGGGATGAAATTATTAAAAATCAAACATGGAATTTTAAAGAAATTATTGAACCAAAGCCTTTAGAAATAAATCACGTTAAAGATATGATTAAAAAAGGAGCAAAATATGTAAATTTAAGAGTACATCGAGGATATCAAGTATATGATATTGAATGGAGCATAAAAAATTTACTAGTAGATCTAAAGGTCAATCAAGATATGATAAAATTAGTAAGATCACAATTAGTTATTTCTTAAAAATGAGTTTATGTCAATACGAACTTAAAAAACAAATAATATATTATCAAGAATCTATTTTAAGAAATAATAAATCAATAAAAATATTTAAAGAAGAATTATTCACCGGAGAATATGTTATTAGTAAAAAGGCACATAAAGATATGATAATAAGCTTAGTTTTAGAAAATCTTCGTTTAAAAGAAAAACTAGAACAATTAAAAAGACTAATTCATTAAAATGGAAGAAATAAATAATATTCCTTTTAAAATGGAAATAAAATTTCTAAAAGATGAAATGTTTAATAATTATAATAATGAAAAATTAATATGGTATTATTTAAAGTTTGATGAAAGAAAAAGAATGTTACATAATTTAGAATAGCAATCATATACTATTGATAATGAAGTAAACATTCCTTTTTTCACATGGTTTCATTTATACAGTATAGAACAAAAAATAGATTTCCCTTTTTTAGAAAAAATAGAGGTTACTACAGATGATATTAATAAAGTATATTATGATCCAAAATCAAATAATCCCATAGTAAGTCAACATCCTCCATGCAAAGATATTATAATTAAAAAAGATAATGAATAATATATAGGACAACCTTTAGCCAAGCATAATAATGACGACAAAAAATCATTATCAACAATAATATACCAAAATAATCATACAAATGAAATGTTGAATACTATAGGACAACAATTGGATAGAATAGAAAATATAAAAGAAAATAGTACGTCACACACTAAAGAAAAAGCAATAGATATAGA
Source organism: Chrysanthemum seticuspe (assembly GCA_019973895.1). NCBI lineage: Eukaryota > Viridiplantae > Streptophyta > Magnoliopsida > Asterales > Asteraceae > Chrysanthemum > Chrysanthemum seticuspe. The sequence goes on along the minus strand of BPTQ01000006.1, from coordinate 235,487,213 downwards.
AGAAAATCTTTTATTCGTACCATATAGTATGGATACAACTATTAATTTGGGAAAACAAGATTCTATATTAAGAGAAATTGAAAATAAATTAGCAAATCTAAATATATCTAACGAAAAAATAAATGTTATTAATAAAAGTGATCCAGAGGATAATATATCAGAATTAGAAGAACAATTTGATTTTAAAATAAATAAAATAAAAAACAATTTTTATACACCAAAACCCGAAACACGAAATTATTATCCCATACCCACACCACCAGATTTACAATATGAAGAACGTCATACTTTAGTACAATCTAGATATGATGGAAGTTGTATATATGAATGGAATATAGATGGATGTTCAGAATATCAAATTATAAACCTTTTACAAGAAATGACTATGGCATCTAATGCTTATAAATCACATAATAAAGATGATGAACAAAGAGTTTTTAAAGCTTTAATAAGCGGATTTACAGGAGGTCTAAAAGGATGGTGGGATACATATGTTTCAGAAGAAGAAAAACAAATAATTTATAATGCTAAAAAAACTATTATAAAAACAGAAAATAATCAACAAATCCGTACAGAAATGAATGATTTAGTTAGTACTTTAATTTTTGCTATTCTTAAAAATTTTGTAGGAAATCCATCAGCTTATCAAGAGAGAAGTGCTGCTATTTTACTAAATCTAAATTGCAGAAAATTACAAGATTTTAGATGGTATAAAGATGTATTTTTATCAAAAGTTATGCTTAGGTCTGATTGTAGAGAAGTATATTGGAAAGAAAGATTTATTGCAGGATTACCTAAATTATTTGCAGAAAGAATAAGAAATAAATTAAATAATGAATTCAGTAATTCTATACCATATAAAGAACTAACTTATGGAGAAATTATAAATTATGTTAATCAAGAAGGTTTGGCTATATGTTCAGACTTAAAATTAAAAGCTAAAATAAAAAGAGAAGGTATTAATAATAGAAATGAACTAGGAAACTTTTGTGAGCAATATGGATATGAACCTTTAAAGTTGCCATCATCTAGTCATAAAAAATATAGAAAAGAAAAAAAGATATAAAAAGTTTGAAAAAACTAAAAGAAATTATATACAAGATAATAAGAAAGAAAAGCACAATAAATAAAAAATAAGAGTAAGAAGTATAACTATAATAAAGATACAATTAAATGTTTTAAATGCGGAAAACCTGGTCATATATCTAAAAATTGTTATACTAAAAAGAAAATAAATTAATTAAATATACCAGATGAATACAAAGAACAAATTCTTAAAATGTTGATAAATGAGGATACCAGTGAATCTGATATATCTGATTATGAAGAAGACGATTTAAATATAGTCGAAAACGAATCAAGTAGTAATAATGATTCGGAAGAATGTGAATGTTTAGGTAATTGTGTTTGCGAATATAAAATAAATGCTATAATTAATGATAGCGAAGAAATTAAAATATTAATAGAATTAATGGAAAAAATAGAAGACAAAGAAGTAAAAAGAATATGTCTAGACAAATTAAAAGAAAAGATAAAAGAAAACAATACTATAGAAGAAACACAGGATTATAATCTTATGGAAATATTTAAAAGATTCAATGAAAAATCCAAACCTATAACAATCCCAGAATTGCAAGATGAGATTAAAAATATAAAAGCAGAGATACCCGTATTAAAACAAAGAATGAATATATTAGAAACAAGTAAAGTAAAGGAAAAAGAAATTAATAATAAAGATACAGAAACATCTAATAATTTAGCTATTAATAATATACAAAGTATTAGCACACAAAGATGGTATATTAAAATAAATATTGTAATAAATAATGATTATAAATTATCACTAATTGCTTTAGTTGATTCTGGAGCAGATTTAAATTGTATACAAGAAGGATTAGTTCCAGTTAAATATTATGAAAAGTCATCACAAAGGTTATCTGGAGTTACTGGAGATAAATTAAAAATAGGATATAAATTATCAAATGTTCATGTTTGTAATGATAATTATTGTTATAAAACAAATTTAATACTAGTTAAAAATATGGGTTATCAATTAATTTTAGGACAACTATTTATAACCCAATTATACCCATTCAAAGTAAATGAAAAGGGTTTAACTACAAAAATTTTAGGAAAAAAGATATTATTTCCCTTTACTATACCAATGATAACTAAAGAAGTAAATATTATTGATAATAAGAAGAAACATATAGAATATTTGATAAATGAAATAAATGATAAAAGAATAGAAAATCAATTACAAGATAATATTGTAAAGAATAAAATAAAACAATTAGAAGAAAAGTTTAAAAATAATGTATGTGCAACTATACCAAATGCTTTTTGGAAAAGAAAACAACATATTGTTAGTTTACCTTATATAAAAGAGTTTGATGAAAAGGATATTCCTACTAAATCTAAATCTATACATATGTCTCAAGAGTTAGTACAACATTATAGAAAAGAAATACAAGATTTATTAGATAAAAATCTTATAAGACCTTCAAAGTCTCCTTGGTCTTGTTCAGCTTTTTATGTAATGAATAGCGCTGAAATAGAAAGAGGAGCGCCAAGATTAGTTATAAATTATAAACCATTAAATAAAGTACTAAAATGGATTAGATACCCTATTCCAAATAAAAGAGATTTATTAAAAAGGTTATATGATTCAAAAATATTTTCTAAATTTGATATGAAATCAGGATTTTGGCAAATACAAATAAATGAAAAAGATAGATATAAAACAGGATTTAATGTTCCTTTTGGTCATTACGAATGGAACGTCATGCCTTTTGGATTAAAAAAATGCTCCTTCAGAATTCCAAAATATAATGAATGATATAATTATACCTATAAGTAGTTTTGCTATAGTATATATTGATGACATTCTTATATTTTCTAAAAATATAGATCAGCATTTTAAACATTTAAATATATTTTATGACCTTGTATACAAAAATGGTTTAGCAGTTTCTCCTACTAAAATAACTTTATTTCAAACTGAGATAAGATTTTTAGGTCATAATATTATCCAAAGAACTATTAAACCCATAGATAGAAGTCTACAATTTTAAAGTAAATTCCCAGATGAAATAAAAGATAAAAAACAATTGCAAAGGTTTTTAGGATGTTTAAATTATATTCATGATTTCTTCAAATATTTAGGAAGTATATGTAAACCATTATATGAAAGACTTAAGAAAAACCCTGAACCATGGTCAGAAAAACATACCCAAGTAATTAAACACATAAAAAATAAAATAAAAGAATTACCTTGCCTAACTATACCTAATCCAGAAACAAGTCTTATAGTAGAAATAGATGCTAGTGATATTGGATATGGAGGTATTCTAAAACAAAAATTAAAAAGCAATGATAAAGAACAATTAGTAAGATTTTTCTCAGGATCTTGGAATGATACTCAAAAGAATTATTCTATAGTTAAAAAATAAGTATTAAGTATAGTTTTAAATATCCAAAAATTTGAAGATGATTTATACATGAAACCTTTTTTATTAAGAGTTGATTGTTCTTCAGCAAAATATATATTAGAAAAGGATGTTAAAAATTTAATTTCAAAACAAATTTTTGCCAGATGGCAAGCTGTCCTCAGTAATTTTGATTTTCAAATTGAGGTTATAAAAGGAGAAGCCAATTCTCTCCCAGATTTCTTATCAAGAGAATTTTTACAGGGATGAATTCAGACAACAAGAAACCTTTTGTTCCTATACCAAAACCCCGATTATCATCTCCATCAACTCCCCCAATATCCACATCGCTATCTCCATTGTCTCAAAATCAATCTCCAAGAAAAACCTTATCCCTATTTTCATCAAATCAATTATCTCCAAGAACACCATATTCAGCCTTAGCACATATACCAAATGTATCAAGTGTATCTCAAAGTCAAAACTCTTATTCATCAGTCGCCTCATCCTCAAATATGCCCAGAAATCCTAATAAACCAGAACCCAAGATAAATCCAAATCGTCAAGTTGTTAAGATTCTTGAACCAGAAGACGAGGAAAAGTTAAATCAAAGTTTTGGTTCTCTTATCAAATATATGTTCCCAGAAAACACCCACTTTTATAACATCGATTTTCAAACAAGAGAATATTACGAAGCCATTTTATTAGAAAGTAAATCCATCGAGTTATTCCATACTCAAGATTTTAAAATACAAGGTCTTATCAGCAGTACTAAAGTCAAAATTCTCAAAGTTTTATCTTTAGAAGATTGGGGAAATAAACCTTATGTCAATAGAGTCTTACCCCGTTTTCCAGAATATCCAGCGTATAATTACTATGACTATCAAGAAGCTTGGTCAAAAGCATTTTTCCTGAGAAATCATAGTGTTGGGAATTACAAGTTTGAGTTGATAAAGACAAAAAGAATGAAACAAGAGGGACTTAATATGACAAGAAGGAAACCTACTAAAAGATGGAAGGACTTGCTTGCAATGAAAGTTTTATTATTTAGTCCTTATCCTCTAGTATATAAAGAGGACATAGGTGTAGGTTTTTAATAATGTCTTCCATAATGTAGTCGACTAAAAGGTGTGTGTGTGTCCTAGGCGTAATGTCTTGTAAACGCCTAGGTTATTAGTTTAGTTAGTAGACGTGTTCTTATAAACGTCTAAGATTAGTTAGTGTTAGTGAATGAAAACCTTTAGCAATAACATTGATGTTCTTTATTATTCCGCTGCATATGTATATGTTATTGATATCCCTAGCCGAGCTTATAAACGATCTTATCAATTGGTATCAGAGCGGGGAGCTCTTGATATAGGGAATCACAAGGTTTTGATTGTCGATAAAGAAAGCAGATTCGGAAAATAATTAATGGGTCGGTGAAGCAATAAAAGTTGTCGACAGAAGCAGTTCATGAAAAGATAATTGTGTGTACACGTAAGGTATTCCTAATATCAATTAAAGTTTTTGAGTATACAAGATCACAAGATGGTTGGTCCCACGTTCGTCAGTGGTCACATGATTTTAATGGTAGTAAGTGGGATAGAATTGGCTGAGATGCGACGTTTAATTGTTATGATGGTTTTGCTTTTTGATTGGTCTAATGGGTTTATTATCACGTGAACATGAATTTTGTTTCTTCGAGTGAATCAATAGCAGGTCACATGGTTATACATCATGATTTATATTTATTGGTACACGTGCAAGATGAAGTTTTGTCATCACTGAAACAATTGGATGAGTTAGCAAAGTGACGAAAGTACTGCTACAAATTTTAAAGTACTGCTACTCAAGATGAAAGTACTGTTGGAGCTTTATTCGTTTTATTCTTTTGATGATGGTGCGGATTCGGTGTGGTGTCGAGTATGGTTGTTATGGTGGACATGCTACTTAATTGGTTCCTCAATATTAATATTCGGAGGTGTTATTAATGATATACTGGTCCCACGATGATGGTACTATGGAAAGATTATTATTTGATTTGTTATCTTTAAGGAGAAAAGCACGTGGGTCCATATCACTCGAATGGATTTAGTACTGGTTTCTAAGTTGGATTCATGGTCATGCATATCTGGTATCCTTCAACAAGAATTAAGTGTTGTACATGGCAAAAAGGATAAAAAGAAAGTGGGTCGGTGATCTTTTATTCGTGCATGGTTATTATTGGTTAAAGTGCTTAGTTGAATTTGGTACGTATTTATTTTGCATGTGTTAGAGTTGTTCAAAGTACTGCTCAGACGAGATCAACGTACTGCTGCTGCTATTATTTAAAAGTACTGCTTGCACTTCAATGAAAGTACTGATAATTCAAAGTACTGCTTGGATGCAAGATTTTGATGAAAGTACTGCTCCTTCCCAACGTACTGTTCATGCTTTATTACGAGAAGATTTTTGATTTAAGGGGAAGTTGAGCATGATTTTTTGACGACACACACAGAGGTTATTATTCACACACACAGGAATAAATTTATGTTCTTAAAAGGATTTAAAAAAAAAAAAAAGCTCGTTTTGGAGATTTATTGAAGAATTGATTACGAAGAGGATTATTTATCACTTATTTGAAGGTGAAGTGGAATTACTTGGTTTGTGTTCTTATCATCTAGCTTGATGAATCTAGCAATGTGTGATTTTTCTTATAATGCTCTATGCACACATTGTCTATCACTTGAAGGAGTTACATTGTAGTGCTCAGTGTCTCATATAGTTGAGGATTCTTTTCAAGGGATTGCGGTCTACTTATATTCGCTTCGTATAAGTATGGAGTTCCGTGGATGTTAACGATTTAAGACGCAAGTTTGGGAAATTTTACTTCTTCATCAAGTTTGTTATATTTGGTTTTCTTCACAAAGTAATCATTACATAAAGCCTACAGATTTTGAAGAATCAAGAAGATGGTTAACATATGGTTTTTTAGGGGAAGCTTATTGTTAAAAGTTTAACCATCTACATGCATCACTCAAGGGGAAGTGTTTGATTTTTACTATTGTTGATCATTATTACTACTGCTAGTTGAAGTTTTCTACTGGTTTGGATCCATTTTTCTTATGGTGCGTAATGGTGGGTGATTTGAAGCATTGGACGGCTTAGATTGGAAGTATGATATTGGTTCGTGGTGGTCAAGATCATTATTTGCATACGTTCCCTATTTAGATAATAACAAAAAGGGGAAGAGATGTTTGAGTGACATGACATGGATTAAGGGGAAGACAAAGGAAGACATACTTGTTTCATTTATGGCGAGATTTATTTATCTCAACTTCTGCTACTTCGTCTAGGGAAGTTCGTTCAAGAATGGTTTTGTCATTATCATCTAGGGGAAGATTGTTGGGAATTACAAGTTTGAGTTGATAAAGACAAAAAGAATGAAACAAGAGGGACTTAATATGACAAGAAGGAAACCTACTAAAAGATGGAAGGACTTGCTTGCAATGAAAGTTTTATTATTTAGTCCTTATCCTCTAGTATATAAAGAGGACATAGGTGTAGGTTTTTAATAATGTCTTCCATAATGTAGTCGACTAAAAGGTGTGTGTGTGTCCTAGGCGTAATGTCTTGTAAACGCCTAGGTTATTAGTTTAGTTAGTAGACGTGTTCTTATAAACGTCTAAGATTAGTTAGTGTTAGTGAATGAAAACCTTTAGCAATAACATTGATGTTCTTTATTATTCCGCTGCATATGTATATGTTATTGATATCCCTAGCCGAGCTTATAAACGATCTTATCACATAGTCATACATGGTTTTTCCGATTTAATGAAGTATTCCCAAATAAATACCCAAGATGGTTCGTTAAATGGTTCAGATATATGGGAGGAATTCCAGAGATTTTCCCCCCAAAGATTTTACAAGGATATCAAAAATATAAATCAGTCTTTTCTCAAGAAAGTATACCTCCGTTTGAATATACCTTACAGTTTATGATTATATTTAGACTTCCATGGATTATGTCATGGAATTATAAAAAGCAAGATGCAGAAGGAGTTTCTCCTCCTCTTTTACTAAGAGAATTCAGTGCAAGATGGTGGGGTGCAGTTTCAGAAGATCAAGCAGATGAAAAAGCAGTTATAAATTATTATAATAATCTTGTCAGATCACCAAGTCCAAGTCCCTCCATTTCAAACAAATCCTATACAGATGAATATGCAATCAAAAGAATTCAAGAATGTAAATCAAAAGAAGAAATCCAAAATATTCTAGATGAAGTTCGTAAATCGCCTACTCCAAGTGAGGAGTTATATCAAGATTCTCAAGATCCTTATGAAGACGATGACTTTGAATTCTTAAGTTAATCTGTTATATTCAAGTTTTATCTTCATATCAAAGATGTAATATAAACGTGTCAAGTTTTTATATTTAAGTAAAATATATTAAAGTAAAATCATTGATCATCTATTGAAGAAATAATTGAAGAAGATGGCCGACAAACCTTTATTGAAGAAATAATTAAAAAGAAGAAATGATTGAAGACATTAGCCGACAAACGCAGCATCTTTTGACGAATTCTGCAAACCAACAAAAGACTTTATAAAAGGATTCAAGATAATCTATAATTGAGGAGAGAACCTACATTTGTAAGTCATCATCAATAATAGAGAAAATAACCGGCATTCCGCAGTCATCACGAAGGATGTTACCGAGAAGTTCAAGTATAAATAAGAAAGACTCTCATCGTTAGAAGGCAGGCTTCATTTTATGAAGAAAAAAGAATCAATAATATTATCCACCACTCAATGTTCAAAAACCTTAGATTTCCAAATTTGTATATCTCCAAGTTCTTCTATATGTCAGAATATCTATACTGTAAACTCTGAATCTCCTTGTAATAATTCATAAACAAATAATAAAGGTATCATTTTATAATTCTTGGTTATGTTTTTCAAAATTACAGAGGATAGCTTGCCATCTGGCAAAAATTTGTTTTGAAATTAAATTTTTAACATCCTTTTCTAATATAGATTTTGCTGAAGAACAATCAACTCTTAATAAAAAAGGTTTCATGTATAAATCATCTTCAAATTTTTGGATATTTAAAACTATACTTAATACTTCTTTTTTAACTATAGAATAATTCTTTTGAGTATCATTCCAATATCCTGAGAAAAATCTTACTAATTGTTCTTTATCATTGCTTTTTAATTTTTGTTTTAGAATACCTCCATATCCAATATCACTAGCATCTGTTTCTACTACAAGACTTGCTTCTGGATTAGGTATAGTTAGGCAAGGTAATTCTTTTATTTTATTTTTTATGTGTTTAATTACTTGGGTATGTTTTTCTGACCATGGTTCAGGGTTTTTCTTAAGTCTTTCATATAATGGTTTACATATACTTCCTAAATCTTTGAAGAAATCATGAATATAATTTAAACATCCTAAAAACCTTTGCAATTGTTTTTTTATCTTTTATTTCATCTGGGAATTTACTTGAAAATTGTAGACTTCTATCTATGGGTTTAATAGTTTCTTGGATAATATTATGACCTAAAAATCTTATCTCAGTTTGAAATAAAGTTATTTTAGTAGGAGAAACTGCTAAACCATTTTTGTATACAAGGTCATAAAATATATTTAAATGTTTAAAATGCTGATCTATATTTTTAGAAAATATAAGAATGTCATCAATATATACTATAGCAAAACTACTTATAGGTATAATTATATCATTCATTATATTTTGGAATTCTGAAGGAGCATTTTTTAATCCAAAAGGCATGACGTTCCATTCGTAATGACCAAAAGGAACATTAAATCATGTTTTATATCTATCTTTTTCATTTATTTGTATTTGCCAAAATCCTGATTTCATATCAAATTTAGAAAATATTTTTGAATCATATAACCTTTTTAATAAATCTCTTTTATTTGGAATAGGGTATCTAATCCATTTTAGTACTTTATTTAATGGTTTATAATTTATAACTAATCTTGGCGCTCCTCTTTCTATTTCAGCGCTATTCATTACATAAAAAGCTGAACAAGACCAAGGAGACTTTGAAGGTCTTATAAGATTTTTATCTAATAAATCTTGTATTTCTTTTTCTACAATGTTGTACTAATTCTTGAGACATATGTATAGATTTAGATTTAGTAGGAATATCCTTTTCATCAAACTCTTTTATATAAGGTAAACTAACAATATGTTGTTTTCTTTTCCAAAAAGCATTTGGTATAGTTGCACATACATTATTTTTAAACTTTTCTTCTAATTGTTTTATTTTATTCTTTACAATATTATCTTGTAATTGATTTTCTATTCTTTTATCATTTATTTCATTTATCAAATATTCTATATGTTTCTTCTTATTATCAATAATATTTACTTCTTTAGTTATCATTGGTATAACAAAGGGAAATAATATCTTTTTTCCTAAAATTTTTGTAGTTAAACCCTTTTCATTTACTTTGAATGGGTATAATTGGGTTATAAATGGTTGTCCTAAAATTAATTGAGAACCCATATTTTTAACTAGTATTAAATTTGTTTTATAACAATAATTATCATTACAAACATGAACATTTGATAATTTATATCCTATTTTTAATTTATCTCCAGTAACTCCAGATAACCTTTGTGATGACTTTTCATAATATTTAACTGGAACTAATCCTTCTTGTATACAATTTAAATCTGCTCCAGAATCAACTAAAGCAATTAGTGATAATTTATAATCATTATTTATTACAATATTTATTTTAATATACCATCTTTGTGTGCTAATACTTTGTATATTATTAATAGCTAAATTATTAGATGTTTATGTATCTTTATTATTAATTTCTTTTTCCTTTACTTTACTTGTTTCTAATATATTCATTCTTTGTTTTAATATGGTTATCTCTGCTTTTATATTTTTAATCTCTTCTTGCAATTCTGGGATTGTTATAGGTTTGGATTTTTCATTGAATCTTTTAAATATTTCCATAAGATTATAATCCTGTGTTTCTTCTATAGTATTGTTTTCTTTTATCTTTTCTTTTAATTTGTCTAGATATATTCTTTTTACTTCTTTGTCTTCTATTTTTTCCATTAATTCTATTAATATTTTAATTTCTTCGCTATCATTAGTTATAACATTTATTTTATATTCACAAACACAATTACCTAAACATTCACATTCTTCCGAATCATTATTACTACTTGATTCGTTTTCGACTATATTTAAATCGTCTTCTATATAATCAGATATATCAGATTCACTGGTATCCTCATTTATCAACATTTTAAGAATTTGTTCTTTGTATTCATCTGGTATATTTAATTCATTTATTTTCTTTTTAGTATAACAATTTTAGATATATGACCAGGTTTTCCGCATTTAAAACATGTAATTGTATCTTTATTATAGTTATACTTCTTACTCTTATTTTTATATTTATTGTGCTTTTCTTTCTTATTATCTTGTATATAATTTCTTTTAGTTTTTTCAAACTTTTTATATCTTTTTTCTTTTCTATATTTTTTATGACTAGATGATGGCAACTTTAAAGGTTCATATCCACATTGCTCACAAAAGTTTCCTAGTTCATTTCTATTATTAATACCTTCTCTTTTTATTTTAGCTTTTAATTTTAAGTCTGAACATATAGCCAAACCTTCTTGATTAACATAATTTATAATTTCTCCATAAGTTAGTTCTTTATATGGTATAGAATTACTGAATTCATTATTTAATTTATTTCTTATTCTTTCTGCAAATAATTTAGGTAATCCTGCAATAAATCTTTCTTTCCAATATGCTTCTCTACAATCAGACCTAAGCATAACTTTTGATAAAAATACATCTTTATACCATCTAAAATCTTGTAATTTTCTGCAATTTATATTTAGTAAAATAGCAGCACTTCTCTCTTGATAAGTTGATGGATTTCCTACAAAATTCTTAAGAATAGCAAAAATTAAAGTACTAACTGAATCATTCATTTCTGTAGGGATTTGTTGATTATTTTCTGTTTTTATAATAGTTTTTTTAGCATTATAAATTATTTGTTTTTCTTCTTCTGAAACATATGTATCCCACCATCCTTTTAGACCTCCTGTAAATCCGCTTATTAAAGCTTTAAAAACTCTTTGTTCATCATCTTTATTATGTGATTTATAAGCATTAGATGCCATAGTCATTTCTTGTAAAAGGTTTATAATTTGATATTCTGAACATCCATCTATATTCCATTCATATATACAACTTCCATCATATCTAGATTGTACTAAAGTATGACGTTCTTCATATTGTAAATCTGGTGGTGTGGGTATGGGATAATAATTTCGTGTTTCGGGTTTTGGTGTATAAAAATTGTTTTTTATTTTATTTATTTTAAAATCAAATTGTTCTTCTAATTCTGATATATTATCCTCTGGATCACTTTTATTAATAACATTTATTTTTTTGTTAGATATATTTAGATTTGCTAATTTATTTTCAATTTCTCTTAATATAGAATCTTGTTTTCCCAAATTAATAGTTGTATCCATACTATATGGTACGAATAAAAGATTTTCTTCTATATCTATTGCTTTTTCTTTAGTGTGTGACGTACTATTTTCTTTTTTATTTTCTATTCTATCCAATTGTTGTCCTATAGTATTCAACATTTCATTTGTATGATTATTTTGGTATATTATTGTTGATAATGATTTTTTGTCGTCATTATTATGCTTGGCTAAAGGTTGTCCTATATATTCTTCATTATCTTTTTTAATTATAATATCTTTGCATGGAGGATGTTGACTTACTATGGGATTATTTGATTTTGGATCATAATATACTTTATTAATATCATCTGTAGTAACCTCTATTTTTTCTAAAAAAGGGAAATCTATTTTTTGTTCTATACTGTATAAATGAAACCATGTGAAAAAAGGAATGTTTACTTCATTATCAATAGTATATGATTGCTATTCTAAATTATGTAACATTCTTTTTCTTTCATCAAACTTTAAATAATACCATATTAATTTTTCATTATTATAATTATTAAACATTTCATCTTTTAGAAATTTTATTTCCATTTTAAAAGGAATATTATTTATTTCTTCCATTTTAATGAATTAGTCTTTTTAATTGTTCTAGTTTTTCTTTTAAACGAAGATTTTCTAAAACTAAGCTTATTATCATATCTTTATGTGCCTTTTTACTAATAACATATTCTCCGGTGAATAATTCTTCTTTAAATATTTTTATTGATTTATTATTTCTTAAAATAGATTCTTGATAATATATTATTTGTTTTTTAAGTTCGTATTGACATAAACTCATTTTAAAGAAATAACTAATTGTGATCTTACTAATTTTATCATATCTTGATTGACCTTTAGATCTACTAGTAAATTTTTTATGCTCCATTCAATATCATATACTTGATATCCTCGATGTACTCTTAAATTTACATATTTTGCTCCTTTTTTAATCATATCTTTAACGTGATTTATTTCTATTCTTAAAGATTTTTCTTGTTTATATAAACTTTTTAAATGATTAATATTGTTTTGATTTCTAGCAATATTTGCTTGTATCGAAGTATCACTCATAATTTTCTCTATAATATTCTACTTCAGATCTAGATGGTTGATCGCTAATATCACTAAAATCATCATTTATATTATCGTTTTCATATAAAGGTTTAGGAACGAATGCACTAAAATCTACTCCTTTCATTTTCATAGATTGTGTTCTTCTCAAATTAGAAGTATTATTATATGTAGACGGAATATGAACTGAATGTCTAGCTGAACTTATTCTGTTATTCTCAAAAATTATATCAATATTTCCATTAGAGTGATCTATAATATTATTTACTTGAGTATTTATTTCTAAAGGCTTTGGTTCAATAATTTCTTTAAAATTCCATGTTTGATTTTTTATAATTTCATCCCATTTTATTCTTTTTAGAACAGTTATATTAGAGTTTTGAAAATTAGACTCTATAAGCAAAGTTTCATTAACTAATTTTTCTTTTTTATATTTTGGTTCTATAGTAGTGGTCATAGTTTTATAATATACTCTATATATTAAAACTAATGGATCAGATCCTTCTTTTATTTCAATTTCTTTTAATTGTAAATTTAAAGTTAATACATCTAGTATATTTTTATCAAATAAGGATACTGTATAATCAGGATAAGCTTGAAAATATATTGGACCATTACATATATTTGATTCTCCTAAGGCTAGTAATGATTGATTAAAATTTGTTAATCTAGCCTCTCTTAATACAACACATATAGGAGCATTAATTCCTAATCTTGTCATAGGTTTTATTGCTACTTGAACCATTCCTATATGTAAAAATTTATAATTTTTTCTATGTTCATGTATAGCTTTTGAAGAGAATAATTTTATTTCTTGTTGATTTTTTAATAAGGGTATAGTTTTTTCTGTAGTTTTAATGGAATAACTTTGAAACCAATCAAAAGAACCTTGTTTATATAAAGTTTTAATTTCTACTCTAGGTATATTCCAATTATGCAAACTAGTTTCTATATTAGCTATAGATACTTCTACAGAATTAGATAGATCATGATCATCATTAATATCGGAAGAAATACTACCCTTTTGATTTAGTAATAATCTTGAAATCTTATTCATAATGATTATTAAAACTTTAGTCTGATAAATTTCAATAAAGTAGGTTTTATATTACCTGAATACATGAATCTCCGGGAACACCCCCATATCGTCGTGGTACGGCAGTCTGACTCCCAATGTTGATGCTAATTCCAACCGACTGATCGACAGGGCTTACCAACGCAGTTATGTATTCATTTAATATACAACTTACTCTACGCCGTTTATCGGAATAATTTTTAATAGTCATGATTCATAGAATCAATATCATTACTTCCTCAAAAAAGAGCACTTGGCTCTGATAGCAATTCTGTATGGATCGTTTTAATTTTTAAATAATGTATAAAAATTTCTAATTAAACGTCTGATATAATAATAAATTATATCTAAGTAATGTAATATAAAAATTATAATATTAAGAAAGAATATTTCACTTATAATCAATAATTTTTCAATACCAATTGATAAAACTTTAATATTAATAAATAATATTTTACCTATAATAAAAATTTTCTCAACTAATTTAAACATAACCAAGAATTATAAAATGATACCTTTATTATTTGTTTCTGAATTATTACAAGGAGATTCAGAGTTTACAGTAGAGATATTCTGACATATAGAAGAACTTGGAGATATACAAATTTGGAAATCTAAGGTTTTTGAACACTGAGTGGTGGATAATATTATTGATTCTTTTTTCTTCATAAAATGAAGCCTGCCTTCTAACGATGAGAGTCTTTCTTAATTATACTTGAACTTCTCGGTAACATCCTTCGTGATGACTGCTGAATGCCGGTTATTTTCTCTATTATTGATGATGACTTACAAATGTAGAGGTTCTATCCTAAATTATAGATTATCTTGAATCCTTTTATAAAGTCTTTTGTTGGTTTGCAGAATTCGTCAAAAGATGCTGCGTTTGTCGGCTGATGTCTTCAATCATTTCTTCTTTTCAATTATTTCTTCAATAAAGGTTTGTCGGCCATCTTCTTCAATTATTTCTTCAATAGATGATCAATGATTTTACTTAAATATAAAAACTTGACACGTTTATATTACATCTTTGATATAAAGATAAAACTTGAATATAACAGATTAACTTAAGAATTCAAAGTCATCGTCTTCATAAGGATCTTGAGAATCTTGATATAACTCCTCACTTGGAGTAGGCGATTTACGAACTTCATCTAGAATCTTCTGGATTTCTTCTTTTGATTTACATTCTTGAATTCTTTTGATTGCATCTTCATCTGTATAGGATTTGTTTGAAATGGAGGGACTTGGACTTGGTGATCTGACAAGATTATTATAATAATTTATAACTGCTTTTTCATCTGCTTGATCTTCTGAAACTGCACCCCACCATCTTGCACTGAATTCTCTTAGTAAAAGAGGAGGAGAAACTCCTTCTGCATCTTGCTTTTTATAATTCCATGACATAATCTATGGAAGTCTAAATATAATCATAAAATGTAAGGTATATTCAAACGGAGGTATACTTTCTTGAGAAAAGACTGATTTATATTTTTGATATCCTTGTAAAATCTTTGGGGGGAAAATCTCTGGAATTCCTCCCATATATCTGAACCATTTAACGAACCATCTTGGGTATTTATTTGGGAATACTTCATTAAATCGGAAAAACCATGTACGACTATGATTTCTCAGGAAAAATGCTTTTGACCAAGCTTCTTGATAGTCATAGTAATTATACGCTGGATATTCTGGAAAACAGGGTAAGACTCTATTGACATAAGGTTTATTTCCCCAATCTTCTAAAGATAAAACTTTGAGAATTTTGACTTTAGTACTGCTGATAAGACCTTGTATTTTAAAATCTTGAGTATGGAATAACTCGATGGATTTACTTTCTAATAAAATGGCTTCGTAATATTCTCTTGTTTGAAAATCGATGTTATAAAAGTGGGTGTTTTCTGGGAAAATATATTTGATAAGAGAACCAAAACTTTGATTTAACTTTTCCTCTTCTTCTGGTTCAAGAATCTTAACAACTTGACGATTTGGATTTATCTTGGGTTCTGGTTTATTAGGATTTCTGGGCATATTTGAGGATGAGGCGACTGATGAATAAGAGTTTTGACTTTGAGATACACTTGATACATTTGGTATATGTGCTAAGGCTGAATATGGTGTTCTTGGAGATAATTGATTTGATGAAAATGGGGATAAGGTTATATATATATATATATATATATATATATATATATATATATACATACATATATATATATATATATATATATATATATATATATATATATATATATATATATATATATATATATATATATATATATATATATGTAAACATATATATGTATATATATTTATATATGTACATATATACATACATACATATATATACATATATATATACACATATATATACACATATATATCAAGATTCTCAAGATCCATATGAAGACGATGAATTTTTAAGTTAATCAGCTATCCAAGATTTTAAAATATTATATTAAAGATGTAAAATAAACGAGTCTTGTCTCTATATTAAAGTATGTATCAATGACACACCAACTATTAATCAGAAGACTACAAGAAACTTTTATAAAGAAAGAAATTATTGAAGACAAGTTCATGCACCAGTAATAATTGATCAAAAGATGACAAGAAACTTTTAGAAAGAATAAAGGAAAAGTTCATGCACCAGCAATAATGAAGTATGTAACCGGTATCTAGAAGACATTATGCAATAATAGAATAAGTAACCAGCTCTTGAAGGTTATCATGAAGAAATTTACCGAGAATTCTGATTATAAAAGAAGAAGATCCTCATCAGTTATATTTGAACCATTTTATAAACCATCTTGGATATTTATTTGGAAAAACTTCATTAAAATGAAAAAACCATGTATGACTATGATTTCTCAAGAGAAATGCTTTTGACCAGGCTTCTTGATAATCATAATAATTATATCCTGGCTAATCTGGAAAACGGGTTAAGATTTTGTTGACATAGGGTTTATTTCCCCAGTCTTCTAAAGATAAAACTTTGAGAATTTTGACTTTAGTACTGCTAATAAGGCCTTGAACTTTAATGTCTTGAGTATGGAATAACTCTATAGAATTAATATATATATATATATATATATATATATATATATAGTGTTATATTATATGCAGTACCCATATTAGATACAATACTTTATAGTACTCTTAAAATAAATCTAGGCCATTGGATTAGTTTGATCAAAGCTTAGGATTAAAAGTGCCAAAATTGCAATTAAACAAAAGATAAATGTTTCTTTTTTAATTAAACAAAAAGCTGAAAGGGCATTATTGGGATTTTACTTTTAGGTGTTTCAAAAACCGTCTCTATTTAAAGGATACACAAAAATAAAAATATGATATTTCTTCATCTCTCCCACTTTCACAACCCTCTCTCTCTCTCTCACATCAAACCTAACCCTAATCTTTAAATCGCCCGCCGCCTCTCCACAATCGTCCCTGTTGTTAGTACCACCAACCCAAAATCTGATTTAAGGTTTTTCGGTACTGCTCATAATGACCACGCAGCCTCTCCTCCCCTCCACGCACCGCCAGCCACTTCCTCAAACTACTCCTCTTTATATACCAAATCAGTACAAATCTTCACTTTTCTCTCTTTGTAAAACCTAGCCGCCTCTCTTTATGTAGAAGTTCTTCACAAATTAAAAAGGTAAGTATTATATCATCCATTTGATTTAAATAAATGAATAATAAATTAGTGTATTACTAGTATATTTTATACTTTAATAAATGGTGTACCGATTGATTCAAGATGTCAGGTGGCATATTTTTATTTTACATTTGAATCAAACTTTTTTGCGTTACTGGTTGCGAGTGATTTTTTTTTTCTTTTTAATTTGTATTGGTTTATTATGTGGTAATGAATAAATTAATTATCTAGATATGATTCTTATATAGGATTTTGGTTCTTTTGAATATCTATTGTTTTTACTTTTCCAACTTATGTAACTGATTAGTTTTAATTTGTTTGTAGATAGATCGAAATGTTGTTTTTAGGTACTAGTTGAATTTGGAATGATATGTTAATTTGTGGTTGATGAATGAGGCTATTTGATATTAAGGGGCTGCTTTTTTTTCTTTTGCAGCATCTGTGTGGTAAAGTTAGTGGGGTCAGTGATATATATTAATGTTTTTTTTGAGTTTGGGTCCACCAAAATCTATTAGAATATCTATATCTAGAAGTCTTTAAAAAAAACGCAGCCTAAGACAATATGAATACGTTCACTGTCAATTTAATTGTGCCGTTGTATTGAAACGAAATCGAGTCACATAAACTGGGTTTTAGATATGTATTGTAATTTTAAATCTGAATTGTGTCATTTACTAATTGAGATAGAATCTAGTGGAATGAGAAATCAAATAAAGGGTCATATATATTTTTGTTTTTACTATTGTATATCAAAAGAAGACGTAAATGATTCATTATCCTTACAGTTTATATTCGAAATTATTTTGATCACTGCTTTTTACCTTTTATATAGCAACCCATGTTTAATGAAATCACATATTAAGTTATACATTGATTTATTGGTTCTTAGTTTATATTAGCTAGTTGTATATGATTAGTTCATGGGATGGTGATGGTTCATTCATGTTTGTATTGGTTTCATTAATGAATATTAAGCACACAAACATACACCTTAACATTAATTAGTATTGGCATGTGAAAGATTTATTGATGAAAGGCTATTAATATAACATCCTATTTGCCTATCTATAGAGAAGCGCCGACTTTTGTTGACCAAGTAACTAAACAACAGATCGTTGTCACTGGAATCAAGGTAATTTCTTTGTAATATGTAGATGTGTATTAATATGTTAATGGTTTGGTATTGAGGGAACAAATATTAAGTGCATATTTGTTTTGGGGCTTGTATAAAATCAATGAAAAGAGTGTGCATATATGTCTTACGGTTGATATGAAATCAATAAAATATGTAAGCATATATGTTTTAACTTGTGCGTATGTGTTTAGATTGTGCATATGTGTTTTCCAGTGTTCATAATAGAAATAATAATAATTGTTTGTAATTTCAGGTATTGATAAAGATGGGACCAATAAACATGTATTTTCAACAAGTACGTCATTTATGAAGAAAAGTTGATTGTAATAAAGATGTAAAGACGCAAATGCAGCGTGCATCTATGTTTTAATGAATTTGATGAGAAAGTAAAGCCTGCACGTATGTTCTTGGATGAGTGCACACATGTTTTTGAACGTGCACATCTATATTCAACAAGTTACATTTGTTTTTGAATTGTGTTTCATTCGATATCAATTTTTGTATATACTATTCGTGGCTTCTTTTTTTTTTTTTTTTTTTTTTTTTTTTTTTTTTTTTTTTTTTTGTTATAAAGTTATGGATTGCATGTATTTGTTTATGTTTTTAGTTATAAATGCTAAATATTAAAGAAGATACACTAGAAACATATGTGTAATTACCATTTTAAGCAAAACAAGTTTGATTAATAAACAATGTACGCAATAGACATTTATAAATTTACAATATTTTAAAAAACACATATGCACATGATTTTTTCTGAATACATGCAATCTATAATATGTGTTCCTAACTTGTTTTGTAAAAGAAAAAATAAATAGTAATAATACCTTTGTGTCTATTAAAAAAGTAAAAGATGTCACACCTACATGACTCCATCTAATTGTTTAAATAAAGTACACAAGGCATGTGCAAGCCTACTTTACGCACCACATCACGTAATGATGTTTTTTTTGGTCAAATCTGTTGGTGGTTATTCGTCCCAAAGCAGGGTAAGATAATCAATAACTGTTCAGCAGAAACAACAAAGGGTCAGTAGTAACAGATACCACTTGGTGGTTACCGGATATCACTTGGAATCGTGTGATCACTTTCCAAAGTAAACTATTCGACCCTAATGCCTGGGTATCACGAATATCTACTTGGGATAAGACCAAATGCAGTTAGAGAATTAGGCACAATTCTATAACCCTTTCGCTAATAAGTGTTTTGTGTTTTCTGTGTGTTCTCATACATAAAACAGATCTCCTATTTATAGGAAATACTCTTGGCTAGTCAATAGAATTATGAGTATTAATCGGCCCATTAATAGCCTCATAATTATCCCCATTATAGCCGTTAGTGGTTACATGACCAATTAAACATGGTCATAATGCAGTTATAATTGCCACTTGAATAGGTCAAAGCCGTTACAAGCAGTACCTTAACACTAGCAGTACTTTCATAGTGCTATCAGTGGTTACACTGCTTCAGTGGAAACGCCACTGCTTCAGTATAAACACAACATCAGTGAGACACCACTTCAGTGGAAACACCACTTCAGTGGAAACACCACTTCAGTGGAAACACTGACTCAGGGTAAGTACTGCTTCAGTGGAAACACTGATACTCAGTGGTAACCACAACAGTACTTTCACCAAGCACTATCAATACAAACCACTAAAAGAGTTCAGGGTGTTCATGGACCTTATGGGTGTACACTCCGTACCTCCTAACCCATTACAAGGTGTGAACTAATCCCACAAGTGCGCTAAATTTTCCAACAATCCTCCCCAAATTTAGTTCACTTCCTTTGCATGAAAAACAAACATCAAGCAAAACATGTGCATAAATGAAAATGTCCTGAGGATTGAATTTCCATCTTAGTAATTACACGTTCAAATATTCGAGAATCAGGGTGTTCTAAGAATTGAACCCTTCAACCCATTTGAATACCTAAAGATAAAATACACACAAGTTTTCAAACACTTAAAAGCTCCTGACACTATACAAGCCATGTGTCCATATCCAAATTCATAAATGTTGTAAAAGCTAAAAGTCCAAAGCTTCCTGAAGCGGCAAAACCTCAACATTTACATAGGTGGTTCCTCTTTAGTCATGCTCCTGCCAAGCACTTTTTCAAAGAAAATATAACCATTAAGAAGTAAAGACTTCATCCTCCTTTCAGCAGGTTCTGAGCACAACCTTGGGATGTAAATAAAACATGTGCTCCAGTCCACTGAATGTTCAGCTTTCCACATTGAACTCAGCTCCCAAGTTTCCTCAGGAGGGAGTTGGGTGTCCTAGCATTCAGTGACTAAGTTGGACTTAAACCCATCCCTTTAGCAGACTTTATAACCAAGTCTCTAGCCAGACCCTTCGTCAAGTGATCAGCTAAATTCTGTTGAGATCTCACAAACTCTATAGATACCACCCCATTCATGATAAGCTCACGAATCATGCTATGTCTGACACCTAAGTGTCTAGACTTACCATTGTACATCTGGCTATAAGCCTTAGCCAATGTAGCTGCACTATCACACCTGATAGAAATAGGTGCTATAGGTTTAGGCCACAATGGAATCTCAAGAAGCAAGTTTTTCAACCATTCAGCTTCTTTACCAGCAGCTGCTAGAGCCACAAATTCAGATTCCATTGTTGAACTGGTGATGCAAGTTTGTTTCTTGGATGCCCAAGAAATTGCACCTCCACCAAGTAGGAATACCCAGCCACTGGTAGACGAATTGTCTTCAGTGTTACTGATCCAACTTGCATCAGTGTAACCTTCCAACACTGATGGGTAACCAGTATATGAGAGACTATAATCCATAGTTCTCTTCAAATACTTCAGTACCCTCTGAACTGCTTGCCAGTGATGAGCACTAGGATTACTAGTATACCTGCTCAATTTTCCCACTGCAAAACCAATATCAGGTCTTGTACAAGTCATGGCATACATCAGGCAGCCAATTACCCTAGAATACTCAAGTTGAGATACAAACTTGCCATGATTAGGCATCAGCTTCTCACAAGTATCCATAGGTGTACTCACTGGAGTACAATCAAAGTAATTGAATTTTCTCAGTACCTTCTCAATATAATGAGATTGAGAGATATAAATTCTTTTACTTTCATGTTTAATCCTAATACCAATGATAACATCAGCCTCCCCCATGTCCTTCATGGAGAACCTTGATGACAAAAATTCCTTTGTCAGGTCAACCTGATTTTGGTCAGTGCCAAAAATCAACATGTCATCTACATATAGACAAATGATGACTCCTTTACCAGATTCATCAAATTTGCTATATACACATTTGTCAGCTTGGTTAAGAACATAACCATTAGACAAAACCACTTCATCAAATTTTTGATTCCATTGCTTAGGTGCCTGCTTCAGTCCATAAAGAGACTTAATCAGTTTACACACCTTGTTTTCATTGCCAGGCATGATGAAGCCCTGAGGTTGGTTCATATAAACCTCCTCTTCCAATTCACCATTCAAGAAAGCTGTTTTCACATCCATCTGATGAATAACCAGATTGTGAATAGATGCCATAGCAATCAGCAGTCTTATGGTACTGATACGAGCCACAGGGGCATAAGTATCAAAATAGTCTATTCCTGACTTTTGTTTAAAGCCCTGAATGACTAGTCTAGCCTTGAACTTTTCAATAGTTCCATCTACCTTCATTTTCCTTTTGAAAATCCATTTGCAACCCAGAGGTTTGCAACCAGGAGGTAGATCAACCAACACCCAAGTGTTGTTGCCCATGATGGAATCCATCTCATCATTGATTGCTTCTTTCCAGAAAGCAATATCCTGGGACTTCATTGCTTCTTCAAATGTTTTGGGGTCATCCTCAACAATGAAGCAATAGGAGTATTGGTCTGAGACCTCATCCCTAGTACCTTCAACTAAGTATAGTTGAAACTCAGGTCCAAATGACTTTGGAGTCCTGACCCTTTTGCTCTTCCTGAGCACAGGTTCAGGTTGCTGAACCACAACCTTATCAGGGACCACTGATGGTTCATCAGGGACCTCTGATACACCAGTGTCATGAGTTCCATTAGGAATCCTCTGACTTGGTCTAGGGACTGATGAGAATCTATACTCATCAAAATCTGCATCCCTTGATTCAATTATTGAGTTAACTGAAACATGTTCATTAGGTTCAACAACATAGAACCTAAAAGCCTTGGAATGCTCAGCATATCCAACAAAGATGCAGTCAATGCCTCTTTTACCCAAAGTCTTTTGCTTTGGATCAGGGAGTCTTACAACAGCCCTACAACCCCAAACCTTGAGATAATTCAGGTTGGGTTTCTTTTTAGTCCAGAGTTCATAAGGGGTAACCTTGTTCCTTTTGTTGGGAACTCTATTTAGCAAATAGCAAGCTGTTAACATAGCTTCACCCCAGAACCCTTGACTCAGTCCTGAATAGGACAACATGGAATTAACCATCTCCTTCAGCACCCTGTTTTTCCTTTCAGAAATACCATTTTGCTGAGGAGTATAAGGGGCAGTCGTTTCATGGATTATTCCAACAGACTGAGAGTACTGAGTATCCATGTACTCACCTCCCCTATCAGTCCTTAATCTTTTGATCAAAGACCCAAGTTGTAGTTCAACTTCAGTTTTAAACACTTTGAATTTATCTAATGCTTCATCCTTGGTATGTAATAAATAGACATAACAAAATCTAGAAGCATCATCAATAAATGTCACAAAGTACTTTTTACTCCCCAAAGAAGGAGTGGCATGCAAATCACACAGGTCACTGTGAATAAGCTCCAAGATCTTAGTCTCACGACTAACACCCTGAAAGGGTTTCTTGGTTATCTTGGTCAACATGCAAGTTTTACACTTTTCAGTGTCCATGTCAAAAGCAGGGATTAAACCATCCCTAGACATATCTTGCATTCTTTTATAGTGAACATGACCAAGTCTAGTATGCCACAGGGTAGAATTAGTTTGATCATATGTGGTCACAAAAGCTGAAATAACACTGTCAGTGGTAATATTAAGCCTGAACATTTGATTACATAAATAACCAAAACCAATAAAAACACCACATTTAGAAAGAACAAATTTATCAGATTCAATAACTTGTTTATATCCATGATTATTCAAAACACTACTTGAAACCAAGTTCTTCCTGATATCAGGGACATGAATAACATTAAACAAAGTTACAATCTTTCCAGAACTAAACCTAAGATCTACACAACCACGACCATGCACCAAGGCTGTTGACTCATTTCCCATGTGAAGAATAGAACCATCATTCAGTGACTCATAAGTCTTGAACCAGCTTCTATCTTTACACACATGAACTGTTGCACCAGATTCAACCCACCACGCAACATCATCATCCTGCACATAAAAAGATTCAGATACATATGTAACATAATAAATTTGAAAAGACTTATTAAACATATTCTGACCTTTCAGTGAGTTGGTTGAACCACCACTCCCTGAACCATTAGTGCCTGATCCATTGGCTTTACCACCAATTTTAACACCCTTGCAGTCCCTTTTAATGTGACCAGTCTTGCTACATTTTCAACAAGTAGGTGTTGCCTTCTTGTTAGGATCTGCTCTTGTGTTGTCATGATATTTGCGTTTGCCTCTGTTGTCATTGTACCTGGTAGAGTTTTTATGCTCTACCATATTGACAACAGATGGTCCAGCAACATTGCTACTCTTTGGCTTGTCATTATCCTGCACTTTGAGAGATTCCTCAATGTGCAGATGACTGCCCAACTCAACAAGAGTTAACTCCTCCTTCATATGTTTCAAGGTATGCTTGAAATCTTTCCATGAAGGAGGGAGTTTGTCAATGACACAAGAGACTTTGATAGCCTCATCCATGTTCATTTGGTGTTGTGTAAACCTTCCAAGTATTCCAAGAAGTTCATTGTATTGTTCCATAACTGGTCTTGAATCAGTCATTTTGTAATTTGTGAAATTACTAACAAGGAACTTCTTACTTGATGCATCCTCAGCCATATATTTGGCATCCAAGGAATCCCACAGTTCTTTGGAAGATTCAAAGTTCTGATAAATATCAAACAAAGAATCAGACATACCATTCAGAATAAGACCTCTGCATATGTAGTCATCATTCTCCCACTTGCTCCTCCTCCTGATTTGATCCACAGTAGCATCATCACCATCATCAGGAATTGGAGTAGTCAGCACATAGACCACACTCATGCTTGACAGCAAGAAGTGCATCTTCTTCTGCCACCTCCTAAATTCCACCCCTTCAAACTTGTCCAGCTTAGCAAAGTTTGAAGCCATGTGTTTCATTGCAGCAATTGCCATTGATTATCACTAAATAGTTTACTTTGATTGTTGGTGGTTATTCGTCCCAAAGCAGGGTAAGATAATCAATAACTGTTCAGCAGAAACAACAAAGGGTCAGTAGTAACAGATACCACTTGGTGGTTACCGGATATCACTTGGAATCGTGTGATCACTTTCCAAAGTAAACTATTCGACCCTAATGCCTGGGTATCACGAATATCTACTTGGGATAAGACCAAATGCAGTTAGAGAATTAGGCACAGTTCTATAACCCTTTCGCTAATAAGTGTTTTGTGTTTTCTATGTGTTCTCATACATAAAACAGATCTCCTATTTATAGGAAATACTCTTGGCTAGTCAATAGAATTATGAGTATTAATCGGCCCATTAATAGCCTCATAATTATCCCCATTATAGCTGTTAGTGGTTACATGACCAATTAAACATGGTCATAATGCAGTTATAATTGCCACTTGAATAGGTCAAAGCCGTTACAAGCAGTACCTTAACACTAGCAGTACTTTCATACAACTAGCAGTACTTTCATAGTGCTATCAGTGGTTACACTGCTTCAGTGGAAACGCCACTGCTTCAGTATAAACACAACATCAGTGAGACACCACTTCAGTGGAAACACTGACTCAGGGTAAGTACTGCTTCAGTGGAAACACTGATACTCAGTGGTAACCACAACAGTACTTTCACCAAGCACTATCAATACAAACCACTAAAAGAGTTCAGGGTGTTCATGGACCTTATGGGTGTACACTCCGTACCTCCTAACCCATTACAAGGTGTGAACTAATCCCACAAGTGCACTAAATTTTCCAACAAAATCTTGCGCCAACCTAGTATATTAAAACATTGAACGCTTTTTAAGGCGTTTTCTTTGTTATTAAAGCAAAGATGCTGAAAATCTACTAGACATAGTGTCCAATAAAAACAGTTCAATATTTACTTCTTTATCAAAACATTGTAACATGTTTCTTTTTTATGTTTTTGTTAACAACATTTACCTTCATGTTGAACATTGAAGGCCTAAGTTAAATGTTGTACTAGTCTTAAGACTAGTTTCATTCTATGAGAAATGGTAAAATATGAAATGACATAGGGTTTGCGGAAAAGATAATGACTTTGTTCTTTATCGAAATAAAGATGTACACTTTTTCCTATGGTTAAGTTTTTATATAACTTTATTATGAATGTGAATTCAGTCATGATATGTAGCTGGGAATGATATGTATAAATTCTGAAATACTTTTTGCAAGCATGGAAAAGAGAATAAAATTGCTTATCATTATATTTTTACATCAAATGTTATCAGAACATTACACTGCCTAGTGATCTGGTGCATACTACATGTCTGCAATAGCAAAATCTTTACTTCCATAAAAATAATCATGTTTGATTAAACATGGGCAAATGATAAAAAAAAAATATTATACTTGACATCATTTGCTTTTGTGGGTAGCGAACAATTTTTGCTTTTGTGGGTACTATACTTTCAAATTCATCCTCTTTAGGGTATTTTTGCGAAATTTTTGGACATTTTTGCCCCTTTTAACTAATAGAATTTTTTTTTCCCGAAGGGCAAAAATGTCACATAGTACCCTAAAGAGGATGAATTTGAAAGTATACTACCCACAAAAGCAAAAAAATTTGTTCGCTACCCACAAGAGCAAATGATGACAAGTATGATATTTTTTTTTTATCATTTGCCCATTAAACATTATATGGTTCACAGTGAATAATGAACAAATTAAGATACGTAGTTGGAAATATTATATTGTGTCATGCTTCAAAAAAAATGTTTGGAGTTTGAGTTACATGGGTCACTTTAGCAAATGATTTGGTATATGCTATATAGTAAAAATATTATATGATTATACCTGATAAGAGTAAGATGTGCATATGTACATAAATGTCTTGACATTTCTTTGCTTTATACATGATTTCTTTTTAAAATTTTAGCTTTGAAAAATTAAGATAAATGTTTTGCTTATTAAAGTTCAACGACACTAATGAGCTATAGCACCGTTGAATTGGGGGGATAATAATGGTATGACACCTCCATCGGTTATGTGACGGTTCCTTTGTGACCCATTTCTATATTGATACATGTGAAATATTTATATTTTTCATACCTAACGAAAAAAAAGAGCTTTCGTGTTTTACTTTGCAAGGATAAATGTATGAGGTTCCACATGCATAACAATTACAAGTTTCTGAACATAAGTTTAATGTGAATCCTCCGGCTTGCTCGCGACCTCAGGGGAAATGTAGTCAGTGGTCCATAGCCATTTTGGAAGGAATTATGAAAAAATGTATACATAAAGACAAGATAAAGTTAAGTATAGCATCATTGATTATGTCATTGATACTATATTGGGGGGACATGAGTACGTATCTAGTCTGAAGGGCCCCATTCAACATTTGGAAGGCCGCATGACATGGACATACATATTTTATGTATAACATCATTGACTATGTAAACAATACTATGCTGGGGAGGCATGATGGCATATATGGTCTGATAGACCTAACTCGCCTTATGGAGAAATGGCTTATAGGCCACTTGGTAAACCACTCTAAGATGGTCACTGGATGAAGACATGTCCGAATGATATGCCAAAAGGCCATAAGGTATTCTTTAAGTATCGCATCATCAGTATTTTACTAATAATGCAATACTTGGGGGAACATGTTAATGTATGTGTCCGAAGGACACGCGCTCGAAGGCAGACGATACACTTATGTTGAAGGGAACAGGACGAAAGGCCATACATGTATTCTTTAAGTATTGCATCATCAGTTTTTTACTAATAATAAAATACTTTGGGGGGGGGGGGGGATGTTAACGTATGTGTCCCAAGGACACGTGCCGAGAGACAGAAGCTATAGTTATCCGAAGGGCATATGCTGGAAAGCAGATGTTACACTTATCCGAAGGACACGTGCCGGGAGACATATATTGTACTTATCCGAAAGGTAAGTACCGAAGGATCTTAAAAGGATACATTCTTTTATTCAAGCACACCTGTTTACCCAACAGTCCATTGCAAGAATCGGACTACGCCGCCTAACCCGGATTTCACGAGATTATGTCTCCCACGTGACTTGACACCTAGCGCCTAGACTAGCTGTAGCTCGACGTGTTCTTTCCCGAGACATGAACATGTATCGAGTTTGAGGTATTATAAATACCCCAACCTCACTTATTGCATACTAACATTTTTCATACCTACTTCTCTATTATCTCTATATATGTGTGTCACTCTTTACGAACACAGGACATCACATCTTACACACAACATACCACATCTCAACAACATACATACATAATTCATATATGCTAAAGCCTCTTCTACGAGGTTCTGACTTGACCGTCAGAGGGTGGTTCCCGGGGCTTCGACCTCGGAACTCCTTCTAACAGGTTCTTTCATGTTTGTGGTATATTTCAAGACTCGGGACGAGGACGAATGGCACGTGAAAGTCGTCAAGACCAACCTGGCGGAAAAATGCTTCAACACGACAACACCTATAGAACTAGTAATCTGTTTGCGAATAATTCATAAAATAAAAACAAATAAACAATTTAAGTATTCTAATTGTAATTCTGTCGTGTTATAGGTTACATCAGATTTTTTATTGTTTAGATTTCGGTATTTTAATTATTTATAACACGTCAAGCGCTCCAATACAATTTTCGTGACTATCCCTTTGTTTATTTTTTTAAATAAGTGTGAATCGAGGCAACAAGTAAAGCAATTTGGTTATTATTAAATAAAGCCTACCTGATGATTATTTAATGGTTTATTATTGTGTTAAATTTATGATAAAAATGTTTTGTTTTATGTTTACAGAAGCTACTTATTTATGGTATTACTATGGTATAATATATACTTACAAAAAATAACTAAAATCATTTAAACAATTATAGTAAAAACAAAGAACATATAATAGTGCTATTTAGATCTACAACACATGACTAATGTATAAAATAATTGTACAATAGTATTAAATACGTTATCTTTCCAAATTTACATCGATCATTTTTTAAATAAACCAATCAAATCATTAAATACATTTATAAACATCATAAGGGCATCCACTATGGTAGTTTCATCAAAAGGTCTAAAACCTATATAAAGCTTTATCTTTCATTTCAACCATAGTGATCATTTGTTTCATGTACATGTGGCAAGAAGAGGTTCATATTCTTGAACCTATTCATAATTTAATGCACGTGTTATTATGAATCATTTGAAAAGTTGTAAAAGGTTTAGGCATAATGAACATAAGTTTATAACATCAAAAGGTTTATAAATTAATGATTATAGACCTATATAAAGCTTCACTATTGTGGATGCTCTAATAAGCACACAAATCATTTATTTTATTTAATTTTATTCACACTTTATAGCTACATCTGACGTAAAATATGATAGTTAAATTCATACTCACAACATAAACAAACACACTATTAGTTTGACACCCGATTAAACGAAAAAAATCATACTTTTTGTACTCTACTAGTATAATACGTTGACCTTACTTTTACGAAATAAAAAAACCCAAACACCCTCCAAAACACCCCAAAACTTGAAAACAAACAACCGCAACGGCCACCACCACCACCACCACCTCCGATGACCCGTTCCACCGCAATCCACCCACCACCCGACACAGAATCCGATCCTACATCCTACTCATTAGAAAAATTCAAACTATACGAAACTAGGGCTCGTTACTATCTAATTGGAAGCGATCGAAATGAGCGCTTCTTTCGCGTGCTTAAAATCGATCGAATGGAGCCTTCTGATCTCAATATAAGTGAAGATCCAGTTGTCTATCCTCCTCAAGAAGTTAAAAGTTTGTTACAACGGATTGCTGATGGCAATCGTGCTACTGGTGGATTAACTTTTGTTAATAAAGTTTACGGTATCGCTGGTACGGTATTTACTACATTTTATACGCTTACGATATGTATAATTTGTGAAATGTATGGTTAATTACTTCATTATGTGAATTTCAGGTTGTATTAGGTTTTTGGAGTCTTATTATTTGATATTGATAACGAAACGGAAGCAGATTGGGTGTATATGTGGTCATGCGATTTATAGTATTGAGGAGAGTCAGATATATACGATTCCGCATGTTTCGGTTCAGACGGATGTTGCGCATTCCAAGACCGAGCTGAGGTATTTTTCTTTGTTTTGAATTGCTGCTTGCTGAAATGATTTTGTGTATAAGGAAAAGCGCGCGTAACTAATGAAATGAAATTCTAATTAAGTAATTATACGCACGTTTTAGTGTGATATATTGTGATAGTTACTCGTAAAAATGATTTGAATTATATACGGAGAAGTGTGCCTAACTAATGAAATGAAATACTATTGACGTAATGATTGCACTGATTAAGACAACCACGTGTAAACTATGATATTTAGTGATAGTGAATTAGTGATATATACACGTGAATAATGAATTGAATAATGGCGATGATATACCTTATCTAACTGATGATATACGCCGAGAGTGTTATGTATGGAAGAACACCATCCCGCATTCGTGAGAATTGTTCCACGCTTTTCGGTCAAACCTTCTTGGTCGTTATCGTCAGTTCTAGGTTCATTTTATACATCTTGCCGCCAATTTGATAGTAACGTGTATAAATACTAGAAAATACTTGTAAACGAGGCTGGTCACCTCTTCACAACATGCTCCGTTGATGCGTTGTCGGTAGTACATCAAGCATTTACAACAAATACCACAACAGTTATGCGCAAGCATTTCTGCAAGCTCCATTATGGAACGTGTTAGGAGACTAGTTTTTATGGCAGTGTCACTTTTCAAGTTTCAAATTTTCTTAGGGCAAGTGTTTGTAGTTCCTAATAACCTCAATTGTTTTTAATTGTTATTGATTTTTCCAACAGTTCATATAGACAACTTAAACTAAGGGAACACTGTAATTTTAATGGTCTCTTAGGAAAATAGCACCAGATTAAGAACTTATCTACTTCCGCCTCATCCGTATACGTATTTTTATGCAAAGTTTAACAAAGGAAACGATGAAACTGTCATATTAACTAAGCAAGAGAAATTACCTGTTTCCCCCTCGTCATCATAACAATATATAATTTTTTTCTAAAGCGGGCATGTCACATGTCTAAACTTGAATTGAGTAGTTCTACTATTAGGTCTACGTATCATTACTCTTCATCTAATTCTTTCCATCGTTATGTGGCTGCACTTCCGTTCAACATTGTCATTGTTATTACTCTTGATTTGGTTACATTGTGCCCATCTTATCAATCATGTCCTTTGTTATCTCCATCCATTAAAAGTTACTGATGAACGTCAACAAACTTTTAAATCAGTAGATCGCACCTAGATCACACCTGACTGTTAAAAGTTAAAATATGTCATCAAACGACGAAATATATTCTATGTACATGTTAGTATTGATCTGGTCATCACATATTTTACTTCGTTATGCATGGAACTAAAGTCACACATATGTGCTTTGCTCTTTTTCGTAATATATTATAGCCCGAGACTCCAAGATTTACTCCGTACCTCCAAGTTTGCATCAACACCTTAGTATCATCAGCCAACATGACATCATAAAGAGAAAAAAAAACCCCATATATATGGTACATCATGTTTTATGTCCCTCATGTTGATCCATATTTAAAGCAAATAGTCAGGACTCAACACTCTTGGTGCAACCTTATGATATCCTTCCGCTATCGCATCCTTTTATGGCCGTTTCCATTTTTGTGTAAAATGCGTTTTATAATATTATTTATGTCTTAATTCTTGAACTTGCTCTGTACGTAAACTTTGCTTATTCTCCAACTTCATGTTATTGCTCATAAAATTTTCAGATTGTGAATATCTTGTTTGCTCTTATATATAGATTGGTATACTATTGAAATGCACACTAATTGATTATGAGAGTTTTCTTCTTCAGTATTAAGAGATATCATACTTTTTACGCAGGTATAAGAAGCTCTTATCGAGCGTGGACTTGACAAAAGATTTTTACTATAGTTACACATATCCTATTATGCGAAGTTTACAGAAAAATGTTTTATCTACTGGCAATGAAGGGATGCCATATGATGACATATTCGTGTGGAATGCTTTTCTAACACAACCAATTCGATCAAGATGCCGCAACACAATATGGACAGTTGCTCTGGCCCATGGAAATTTCAAGCAGGTTTGTTGTCCTTTTTCTCGAGAGCAAGTCAGCTTCTTGCTGGATTGCATTAGGGTTTCGTTTTCTTTTGTTAGGCGGACTCGCCTCTATAAAACAAATTCTAATTGAGATTGTATATGTATATATATATATATATATATATATATATATATGTGTGTATATATACACACATATATATATATATATATATATATATATATATATCTTGGCTACAATTTTTGTAGCCAATTAGCTACAATCCCTTATATAAAATACACAACCAATGAATCAGGGCCCTACAGAAAATAATCAAAAAGAATCAGGGACCCACATTTATACACACAAAATTGTAGCCAATTAGCTACAAAAAATTGTAGCTAATATATTCTCTATATATATATATATATAGGTTTGGGTTATTATGAAAAGTTTCTTATAATGAAAAGAATGAGAAGGCATGTGGAGGTGACATGTGTCACCTTTGCCAAATCATCATGCCACATCACCATACCCCGGCCCCCCCCCCGAAAAAAAAATTTTCCCGCCAAAAAAAAAAAAAATTTTTTTTGGGGCAAAAAATTTTTTTTTTCCCGCCAAATTTTTTTACTGCATCACAATTATGAATTTAGTGCATCAAGGTTATAAATTACTGCATCACAGTTATAAAGTTACTGACTTACTGCATCACAATCATGATTTAGTGCATTAATGTTATAACCTTCATTTTAGTGCATCATAGTTGATGCACTTAACTATTAACTATGATGCAGTAACTTATAATAAAGATGCACCAAAACTTATTAGTGCATTAAGGTTATAAGTTACTGCGTCACAATTATGATATTATGATTGTGATGCAGTATTTTTATAACTGTGATGCAGTAATAAATTTTGGCGGGAATTTTTTTTTTGGCGGGAAATTTTTTTTTTGCGGGGGGGTGGGGTGGGGGTGGGGGTGACACATGGCATGGTGATGTGGCAAAGGTGACACATGTCACCTCCACATGCCTTCTCATTCTTTTCATTATAAGAAACTTTTCATTTTAACCCTACCCTATATATATATATATATATATATATATATATATATATATATATATATATATATATATATTATGAGAAAATATAAATGAGAACCAAAAAGAGAATATATTAGTAGAGGTCAATAGCATACCCTATACCTCGCTCGGGGTTGGGTATTGTTGTTGTTGTTGAATAGCATACCCTAGTGGTAAGAGACTTATGCAATGACACAACTTCAGATTCATCAACTAAATAAACAAAGATGATATGTGTGTAGTTGAAATATATATGAATATATCATTTAAATTAATTTCTATGTCAGCTCACAAACGTTAGATATGGATTCACTTATTTTTGTATTTACAATCATAGGTACGATTATCAGTCTTTGGAAGAGATTTTAGTGTTGCACTCTTATCTAAGCGATCTCGTCACTTTGCTGGGACACGGTATGCCTTTCATGATGTTTGAAACCATTTATAAATCAATTGAGCTCTTTGTTTCTTTGAAATTGCTGTGTTATGATCTATTGGAATGTGATCCCTAATTTTGCACTCTGTTGTGAGCTTTTTCTTAATTTCTCTTTTATGTGTATTATTTGATTATTCTTGTTTTTTTCTTCGTGATATGAAGTGGTATATGTAGCAGTTTCCACTCACTTGGGACTAAATAATTGATTGATGCATGCATATTTCTATCATTTGGAACTGTATTTGTTTCTACTCGCTAATTGCCACAAACATGCTTGAAAATGAATTTAGCTATAATGAATTGCAATCTTTAACGCTTGCTCTAAAAGTTGGTGAGTCAATATAGTAAGGTAGCATGGAAATCAAAAGGATTATAAATGCTTTTATTGGATGGCTTATCTATAATCTTCTATCTGCTCTTAAAATGGACCATTACCGAAGGTGCTAGGATGGATGATGGATGGAATCATACTTGGTACGGAAAATAAGATTTCTACATGCTCATGTTTTACTTAGATTGGAAAATGAGTCTCTTATGATCAATATCAGGAGATGAGCTAATTAGATATGTTTCCCATTACAGTAAAAATATTAAAGGTAACCGACTAGATATTTAGAAATTGTTTTTCTATTCAAGGAAATCAGTGCGAAAATGCTAATATAATGAGAGAAACAGATTGGTGTGGGCCATATTATGGAGGTTGACACAACACTACATATGACACAAAGCCTTTATGGTGCATATAGGGGTGTGAAAAGATCGGCTGGGGCCAACAAAACCGAAGAAGCTAACTGGGAAGGGACAGGAACTATCCAGTCCAGTTCTAGGTTCATCTTTCAAAACCAGTTGTTGTTATGTTTGTGGTACAGAACACAAACACGGACCGCTCTTTCTTTCCTAAAATATGCTCATACTTCAAACTTGAAATGACGTCGTTTAATATTTATTTATTTTTAGATTAAGGGAACTCTTAGTTTTTAATCTATTCACAATCTGGTTTAGGACCGGAGCAGTTTTATACTGAAAGCAGATTGGTACCCTGTTGATTTTGATCAGTTCGTTATTTCTCATCTCCGGCACGGGGTCAGTATCTGCTTAGTCCTTTCCTGTCTGGTATTAACCCGATGAACACCCTTACATGCAGTAGTTATCAGTTTATTCTCTATATTCAAGTTGAGTCCAAAGTAGTGAAGGGAGTAAGGAGCTCAGTTTTTTTAGAACATTCGTATGTGCACTGTTTTTTTATAATTATGCTTTGTATGCCACTGATAACTAGTTGATCTTCTCTATCCTATGTGGCAACTCTACCTAGATAAGTACATTTAAGAAGTTAGATACTTTATAAGTTGCATATGCTTAGTCGTTCATTGGTCTCCATGGGTACAGTTACTTGAAAAGGGGAGTAAATGATCGGGGTAGGGTTGCAAATGATGTTGAAACAGAACAAATCGTTCTTGACGAACAAGCTGGAACATGCAAAGGGAAAATGAGCTCTGTTGTACAAATGAGGGGTTCAATCCCCCTTTTTTGGTCTCAAGAAGCTTCACGATTCAGTCCAAAGCCTGATATCATTTGTAAGAATCACAAAATAATATTTTATTGGTCTATGTTCTCATAGATTAGGCTTTCTTGACTATTTGTCTCTTGTTCTAGTGCAAAGATATGATCCTACATATGAGGCAACCAAACTTCACTTTGAAGATCTGGAAAAGAGATATGACAACCCAATTATTGTGCTTAATCTGATTAAGGTTTACTTCTAAATTTATTGGTCTTCGTCAACAAATTAAATGATTTTCTTTAGGATCTCTAGGATATGATCTTGTTTCGCATGTTAACCCATCGATCTACAAATTTGTAGGTTCTATAACACCTTACCACCTCAATCTGTTAACTAATATATATGTTTTTAGTAACGGCTAAAATTTAAATGAGTAATGATAGAGGGACCTAACTCATGTGACTAAATTTATGCCTAACCAATTAATTATGTGACATGTGGAATGCACATTTTCTCTTTCATGATCCTCACCACTAATCTTGCCATGTGTCGTCATCTTAAAGTTAGGCATGTTTTTAGGCATGAATTTTAGTCATGCAAATCATTTTCCAATTTAAATATGGGTCAAAATGGGTCAGGTCATTCTGGGTTTTCCCATAACTAACTTCATTTATCAATTTCTTTTATGATTAATGTGCTGAATATGATTACAAAAGTAAGCTATTACAGTAATGACCCGATCTTCTTTTTAATAAGGCAATATAAAAGGTTCTATGCATATGTGTACATCTGAGATCACTTCCAATCAATTTGGCCTGTTTCCATTTATGGTTAAAGCTGTTAGCTTCATCTAGTCTACTTGTCAGAGATAAAGCATAACTAAGGGTGACCCATATATATAATGCTGTGCTGTCATTATTGCAGACTGTGGAGAAAAGGCCACGAGAAATGATGTTAAGGCGTGAGTTCACTAATGCAGTTGGGTATCTAAACCAGATACTTCCAGAAGAAAATCAGCTTAGATTTATCCATTGGGACTTCCACAAGTTTGCAAAGAGGTAGGCATGTTTTATTTGATCAAATGAATGCTGCTCTTCTACGACTGACTTTTTGTTTGTATCTGATGCGTTTTAGTAAGTCTGCCAACGTCTTGGGAGTTTTGGGTGGTGTTGCCAGTGAAGCACTGGATTTGACAGGATTCTATTACAGTGGAAAGCCACCTGTTGTTAAGAAAAAATCCATCCAAATCAGTCGGACAAGCACTGCAAGGTATGATACTTGACTATCAACGTGTTTATGTGCCTGTTTCTTTAATGATAACGGAAGACGTGTCTAGCTCACTGTAACCAACCTCTGAATTACTGAGCTTGAGTATCAACTGGTCTTTGTGTCTTGTTTCAAAGTATACTAAGAATCCCTCTTATTTTTTGAACTTCTCTTTGTTCTTTTTCTTCTATTAGCATTCTGTTTCTTTTCCCTTGTCTGTATTGTTTCTCGAGTCATGCATATTTCATTTTAGTGACTAGGGGTGAGCACCGTTGGTTGCCTCGGTTTTGACCCAAAACCAACTGAAATTTAGGTTTTTAGGATTTGTAAACTGATTGGTTGTTTCGGTTATTACCTAATTTCGGTTTGGGTTTTGGCTCGGTTGCGGTTTTTGGATCTGCAATCTGGATTGCGGGTTTTGGTCTGTGACCTATAGATAAATCTGGATCTTTACAATTCTTATGTGTATGCATATGCATAAATAGAGCTATGTAAGGTGCATCTATGTGTGTATATCTATATGCATATGCAAAGAGATACATATGCGCATGCATGTGTATGACACTATGATTGTATATACGTGTGGATGTTAATGTTAATTATTCACACACATTAATACATCTGTGTGTGAATCTGAGTATATAGCAGCCATGCCTTAATATCGTTCCCCTCTCATATAATCTCACAAAGATGAGTGAATTTAATTTTGATAGTTAGGTGATAGTATCTTGGTGTGAATTACGACATTGTGAAGACACTCAGTGATTAAATAAATTAAGCTGGAAGACCATACTATGTTCCTTCATCAATGCAGAATGGAAATTCTTAATTTTATTCAATAATTGGTATGTGACTACCTGTATTATTGGGTAAATATGGGATTTTAATTACATGTTCCTGGTAGCTTCAATGAAACACGAAATGAAAAGCATGTTTATCTAAATAAAAGAGAGTTTGCATCCATTTCACATGACACATTACGGGATGTACATGCCAATTTGGTGGGGGTATCAAGGATTGTTCATGAAGATGGTATGAAAGTAAATTGCATGCAGTTTCTCATCTGATATTGAACCAATGATCGATCTCTCACATCCTGCAAGTGTTTCGTGTAACTTTTGTATTTTTCTGCAGGGAAACTTCTCTTAAAGATCTGAGAGCTGCTTCAGGAGATCTGTCAATGGCCGCAAGTAATACTGATATATCTAATCACTTGATGAAACAAGACAGAGATTTGAATCAAAGTCAGAAGATTATTAAGAAATATAATAACAGGAGCAACGATCCACAGTTTCAAAGGGGAGTTCTAAGAACTAACTGCATTGATTGCTTAGATCGTACAAACGTTGCTCAATATGCGTACGGCTTAGCAGCCTTAGGTCGCCAGCTCCATGCCATGGGATTAACAGAT
Organism: Chrysanthemum seticuspe; assembly: GCA_019973895.1. NCBI lineage: Eukaryota > Viridiplantae > Streptophyta > Magnoliopsida > Asterales > Asteraceae > Chrysanthemum > Chrysanthemum seticuspe. The sequence continues at coordinate 235,449,178 of BPTQ01000006.1, read as the reverse complement.
AATCCCAAGCTGGATCCTGATAGTAGTATTGCTGCCGCTCTAATGGACATGTACCAAAACATGGGTGATGCTCTTGCACAACAATATGGTGGATCTGCAGCTCACAACACTGTATGTCTATTTTGTCAACTTACAGCCTTATTCAGTTCATCTAGAGATGTCAGCATGGGCGGGGCGGGTGGCTTGGATGATGGGTTAAAACTAGAGTGGCAATTTTGACCCAGTTACATATATTAATTCATTGAATTTGGTTGTGTTCTATCTTAAACGGATCATATAAAAGTCCATTATTTGATTCGAAGATTAAGTTATAAATTTTGTTTCTAATAACAATTCACACATATTTCTGTTTATGATTCTTCTAAAATGTGCAATAGAAGTTTTGCTGGTTAACCCAACACAACCTGTTCTGACTCACAATCAAAACGTGACATTTTTCAACCAAACCTGTTTTGAACCGTTAACAATCTGCCCATCTTGCCACCTTCAGTCAACATGGGTAATTTATGGTACGGGCTGAAATGATCTGGCTGGTTGAGCCAGAACACTATTTGTCTTCTGTTTTTCTTGTGAAAAATTTCATAAACAAATACTTAGTCAAATATGATGACAAAAAATTGTTTTATTTCAATAATACTCAAAATTCTTTAGTAAAATGATTTACGGGGTCTGTGCTTTCCTTTGGAAACTTTTGACTGTTTCCTTTATTTGCTATTTTTTATTTTATTTTATATACCGGTTAAAGAAAACCCTATAGACCCTGTCATGGATTGCAATGGCCTCCTCTAGCTCATCTATCAATATTGAAAGCATTAGATCCTAACCGGGCTGCTGGCTGAATATAGAAATTATTACACGACAGTAATGCTTAAGTTAGGACTGCTTTAATTGTGAACTGCAGGTGTTCCCAGAAAGGCAGGGGAAGTGGAAAGCTACAACGCAATCTAGGGAATTTTTGAAATCTATCAAGCGATACTACAGCAATGCCTATACAGATGGGGAAAAACAAGATGCTATAAATCTGTAATGTTCTATCTTATATCACTAATTAAGTTGCTGAATCTATCATCCATGGATTTCACTTTATATATATGATAATATGACATTGATATCTCTACTCTTCTTTATTGAATCATATACTTAGTCAAACTAACTATTGTGCTGTCCAGATTTTTGGGATACTTCCAGCCAAAGGATGGTAAACCAGCACTTTGGGAACTTGATTCAGATTATTATCTACATGTATCTGGTATAGGGGATGACCTCGTCCCGGAGGGCTAGTAAGTTCCAAATCCACTTATTTCAAATACGATAGTGATTGGTAAAAAAAAAAACTGATTTTTTCCTTTAAATATGACGGCACATCTCTAGTATATAATTACTCCCCCTAATCTTATGTAATCTGTGATTCTTCCTAGTCATAATCAGTAAAAAATCTTTAGTTTAATGAGCATATTTCCATGTCAGCACTAGTATAATAATTAGCCTGATTTCATCTGCACGCAAAATAAGTAAGTAACCATAAGATTCATATGAGCACTAGATGAGGTCCACGAGTTTTCTAATCCCATGGGTTGCTCCTATTGGTTTTGTGGCCGGGGATGTTTTTGCTTTATTTTTCATAAAAACATCATGGCTCTTACACGGTCACAGGTATTCAAAGGTAATAATTTATTTATATTCCATTTTTTATCAAGAGGTTTCACATGTTAAAAACCTTTTAACACATAGAGGTCGAAACTTCACTTATTGCCTCTTAACCCTAAAATACGATGGTCTGTTCTTTCTTCCTTTTACGCTGCTGCTATCAGCCCCCCTCTGGTATGTTGTCACCACCCACTCCAATATCATCGCCAGACATCTCCATACGTCACCGGACGTCTGAAAGTCACCAGAGATCTGCTCTAGAAGTCGATCACATCATGTATAATTAATATATCTCTCCGTTTTTCCTTTTTTTGGCTCAATTTTTTGTTGGGTTTGTCCGATTTTGGAGTATTTGTAGAGATTTGAAGAGAATATAATTAACTTGATAAGATTTGTTTAATTTAGTGTTGATTTTATTGATACATATCTTTTCTAAATTACAATCTAATTAATGTATCTATGACATTATTAATGTGGATGATGAACTGAAACTGATTACTTGTCATCAATTGATCATCTTCAAGAATTATATGCTTGGACTTACTTCACGCAGTCATACATTGGAGCACTTTATCACACAGTTTTGTTACATTTCATTAATCTTGGTCAATTAATCACGTAGGGTTAGTCAAATTCCTTTTTATGGTCATCCAGTTTACTTCACAAAGTCATACATTGGAGCACTTTAGGGTTAGTCAAAGTCCTCTTTATGATCATCCAGTTTTAGGTATTTCTTGCTTTTGATTTTTCTGTATGTAGCTGGTATGATATCCTTCAAGTTCTGGAAAATATGTACCCTAGATCGACTACAAGTATTGGTGATTTAATTAATCTGAGATATTGTTGTTTTTGTGTAGATGTTGCATTATTTGTATCCTGATAAGCTTTTGCTGTGGAGTTTTTGCTATGTACTTATGGGTTTAGATCCTATATAAATATGTGGTTGTAATCAATATGTATTCGATTTTGTATTTGTTTTTATTAAGATTAGTAGGTATTGATATGTTTATGTCTGTGTCATAGGCATTGGTTACTCCCCAATCCCCACCTTACACTTATGAACAAACAAAATTCTTTGTGGGCATATATTGAATGTTTTTTTATTGTTTTTTTTACCATGTTGGTTTTATTATTACAATGATACAGTATATATTGCAAAACTGACAATCTGAAAACATTCATATGTTTTACAAAAACAAATAGTCGTATATATATAAGGGTCTTGGAATTTTGAACACGGATACAATCAGATATATTGTTATGAATAAGTAGATAATTTGTATAAGTTTTTCTTTATATAAGGGTTACATGGGTTTCGACTTTCGACTTTCGGCTCGGCATTGCGAGCCGACTAATCCCGGGGCGACTACCCTTTTCATGTGAACCTCCGTGGCCACAAGGGGATTAGTTTTCTCCCTGTAGGATTCGAACCCTTGACCTCCTCTTTGGAAGGCTGGTATTTTAAGATAGAGATTAGGAATAATAGTTATTTATAAATAAAGATAATTAGGGCCCTTCTAAAATAAAGATAGATAATGATGGATATGAATTGGTGATTTGAAGTCATTGGGAGAGACTGATTGACCTCTCGGAAGTTGGTCAATCTCTCTTTATTTATTGTATTTGTTCATTTATATCTAAATATCATATTCTTTTTGTGTTAAACACCTGTTAACATTCAGAGGTGGTTTTCAAATTCAGACTGAAAACTTCTTGAGAACAAACAGCACCTTAAATTTGGACATTGTATCTGCAGTTCACCAACTGATGCCGAACCGGTTGGCATGGGGAATTCTCTGACACCTATTTCAGCATGCAAAGAGGACTTTTCAAAGATGAAATTGACATCATTTTCCAAATTGATAGAACGAACCAGTGGTTCAATAAAGAACGTAAGGCTTTGTAGTGAACCAGATCACAAACCTGGAAATTCTGGAATGGCACCTGATGCAGTGTAAGTATCTTATTAGTTAAAACTTTGCTTACATTATGTATTTATACTTATTTGGGATTTTCAAGCGACAATTGATTAGTAAGAAAAAGCATATAAGGTGTGCTTGAACAGTTAGAAGCACGCTTTGGGAGTGATTTTAAAGGATCTGAATAAGATAATTTGGCTGTAGTAATATAGGCTTTACGAGTTGCCAAGTGGATACTGTTTGTGTATTGGGGTAAATCATTTGATTATCTACTTTAAAATGAATAAGATGATTCAAAAGGACATTCTTTTTAGAAAAAAGAAGACACAACTCCTGTGACATCTATAGGTTTCTCAAGTTAGCCTTTTTATGTTTTGATGAATAGTTTTGCTGCATAAGGTATAAAATTGGTGATGCAAAACTGATTATTTGACTCCTAATAATTAAATATAAGATGCAGAATCATTGATCCAAACATTAAAAGCTGATAATCTCGACTACAAATAATACGAAGGTATCGATTATCAGTTTTAAATTGAAAATTGAAAGACATCTTCACACATGATGTAAACAATGGACTAGTGGGCCAAGAACTATGAAATGCATTGTGAATTGATCAAATGAAATACACTCCTGTATGAAACCAGCTTTGCGACTCTATATCGCATTCTATCTTATAATTTACTAAACAATTTTGATGTATGTAATTGCAGTGAAATACAACTTAAAAGCCCAAATTGGCTTTTTGGCCACAAGAAGTTTGAAGAAAGCAATTCTACACTGAAAGTTGCATCAGATGAATTAGCCATGAGAGGGCGTGAAGATGAGAAGAAATTTGATGACTTATGTGACCCCAACTGGATTTCTTCGGCTAGCGATAGTAATCAGGAGGAGGTATTTCGAAGGTATTTCTCTTGAAAGTTTTGCTTTGTTCTTCTTTCAATCGATACATAAACTACTCTCCCGGATATAACATTTCCGATCATGGTTTTTATCTCTTTACAAAACTTTTGAGGTGTTAGTTTGAGCATATTTTCGGGCTTATGAGCTTAGTTACCAGTTTTAAGTCATAATAAGCTCACAAGTGAAAAAAAAGTCAAACAAATGGGCTTATGAAACATAAGCTGAACAAAAAAGCTCATAAGATCGAACATAAGCTAAAACAACCACCCCCTTAATATTTGCCATAAAAAATCTATTGCATTCCTAAAAAAAAGGCTCCAAACCAATAGTTAGGAGAGATATTAAAAACAGTTTTTGAACAACGTAACACTTAACTAAATACAGTATATCTAATTGATTATCTGTGCACCCTTAAGAGTGAAGGACAATTTAGGAACATCCATATATACATCAATATTAGTTTTCAAATGATGCCCTTGAAAATGGGCTATTGAATGTAATCCTTTTAGAGGATGAAGGGAGTATCATTCCATGTTATCTATGCTGGCTTCATACAAACATAGTTTTCCAGGAGAAGGCATTAAGATCGTTGGGAAGAGGATGTAAAGTATTATTCTCAGGAATTCTCTTTGGTTCGTTCATAGAAAATGATCAAAGTTATCAGTAAAGAGTAACGTGGCAACCAAATGCGAACAGTAGGAGAACAAGAATCACCAATGTTGATAGTAGTCACTTGCTCATTTGTCATTTGGACAAAAAACTTGGGGCTTCTTTGATAAAACATATTTATTTAGTGTAGAATTAGGAAAAAAAAAAGAAAACAGAATCAAGGCTTTCTCTGAGTTCCTAAATGAAAAATGAGCGTTTATTAGTGTCTTGGATGGTCCAAATGACCGGAAATTACCATCCTAATTTCTAGCCCTCTTGTTATATATGACATCAATAGCAGATCCATTCTATTCCCTCGTGGATACAAAATATAATGGTATTCTTATTTGTTTGGTGGATGAATGGAACTATATGTGCAATTTCTTTGTGGATCTTTTTCAACAAATCATGTCCCCATATAATCATACATCATATCTTTTTTTATTTACATCATCTTTGCAGATATCTTGCATTGACTTCGGTAGATGAACCCAATGAATGGTATGGTGGTACATTACTTTCTCAGCCAGATGAAAACAGCGAGGTGTATAAACATTATGCTCAGTTCTGTCAGGTAAGTTGTTGACCTATCTGCTTCAGTGGTTTCTTGCTGTAGAATCTTTTTGTTAATTGTCATTAAATATGATTATAGGTAGCGCTGACAACACGAACGGGTTGGCCAATAGGTTTGAGTATTTTTGCTCGCTAGTTGACCGTCTGGTTGACATAAAAAACGTATTCATGCAATAAAACTTATTCATACAATAAATATGTATACATTATTTTTTTTTTGAATAAAATGATTAAGAATGTGTTTTTTTACCCATTTGACCGTATTATTTCAATTCCATTTTACCCGTTTGACCCATTAGAGATGTAATAAACCCGAGTTGACCCATTCATAAGTAAATGGGTCAATATTATCACCTCTACTGCCGGCATCACAGTTGCTCATTAGTTGGGTATCAATGCAAGATAGCTTGTTTATAGATCCCAAACTCAACATTATTTTTGTTCCTTGCTAGAAGAAAGAAGCGAATTTTAAAGAAATTAGTTATGTACATTCATTTATGTTGATACTAAGTAAACTTGATCTGGGTTGGTGTTCCAAATTTATTAGATTTATAGTTATTAAGACGTTCTTCTCTCTTCACAGTTTTAATTTATATCATAAACTGAATATTGTCTTACATGGACATAAGAAGTTTTCCAAGCTGTTATGGTGTATAATAAAAGTCATTTCCTGTGATGCTTACTTTCTGTTGAGTAAAAACAAATATGATATGAGGAAGCAAGTGCCTTCTGCCTTAGTTGCCGGGCATCTACTACCTGTCTCTAAAATTGCAAAACGTTCCATTCGAAATTTCTCATACGAACGGAAGCATTTTTTTTTACTATTTAATACTTGCGATTATAATTGCCTATTTGACCAACGACCATTGTAGTATTTTTTGGCCCATAAGATTCTTTTTACTGTTGAGGGGTATTATGGCAAAAAAACAATTTATTTAACTTTGTGACTAGAGAGACCTTATATGTTTATGACAGAGTATCTATTTGGAGGTGTTCTGCTAAATGAGAAATTAGAGGTGGCAACTTGGTCCCATTTATTTCATATGAATGGTTCGATTTGGATTGAGTTTTATATGAGACGGGTCAAATGGGTGAAATAAAAAAAATCATTACAAACGTAAAAGTTTTGTTACCTTAACAAAAATATTTGCTGTTGTGCTGTGATATTTTCATGCACCAAAACTTGTTATTAACTAGAAACCGGCTGTTTTTGGCGACTAGCAGAACCATGTGATGGAGCCCTTCCAAGATGATACTGATAAAGAGAAGTATTACGCTGAGCTTCTTCAAAATGGGACAGTTGACTGTGTGGATGATGCAAATGTGGAAGTGGAAATGGAAGCAGCACTGAAGGAATATGAGCTAATAGGTGCTGATCTTGGGATCTGCCCCAAGGCATTCAATGATTTGGCCATCGACCCGAGTCACTTGACCAGGTGGATGATTGGAGAACAAAGGGTTAACAAGGTTTAAGATTTTAAACCAACCTTGGCCACCATTTTGTTGTTACAAATGCACAGACAATTGTCTATATAAATAATATAAATATAATTGACTTTGTAAAGCCATCTCAATAATGCGTTGTAAATCATGAAATATCATTTTTTTTAAAGATGGTTTTGTACTTTTGGAGTGTTGTCGTTTCAGTTTAGTTTTTTTATTTTATTTTGTGTCCTTCATGGTGAAGTCAACCAGTTTTCATGATCTAAGAAAAAGCATCACAAGTAAAATTGAAAACCAAACATTTTAAATCTCAGAAAAAGGCATGAAAACTGCAGTTTTCTTCATGTCCTTTTTCTGTGATTTAAAATGTTTGGTTTTCTACTTGTGATGCTTTTTCTTTCTATGTTAAATAATTGCTATAATTGTAATTATAGCAGCACACATCAGGTTTGTCTAGCAATTTCAGCAGTTATCAAGAGAAAATAAGATAGTTGAACACCTACAGTAGTAGGTATTGTATCAAGTAAATTGTTGCAGATTCTCTTACAGATAATGGGGTGTTTGTTTAAGCTTATATGACGGCTTATGAGCTTAGTTGATTTCAGCATATATTTCATAAGTCACCGCTTATTTGATATTTGTGGGCTTATATAAGTATATCACTATCATAATAAGCTTATATAAACCCATAAACCGGAAAATTGGGGCTTATGAGATACAGCTGAAATCAAATAAGCTCATAAGCCCACATATAAGCTTAAACAAACACCCCCTAAATTTGATTATTTGATTACAATGTTTTTTCTATTGTGTTCACTAATCATTAAGTTTATAATTATGTTCATTGTGTAATGTTTGTTTCTAATGCACAAAGTTTCTGTTTCTCACAGTAGTTTTAAAGTTTTGAAAGAGGTTCCAAGATATATGAAAGAGTTGGATAAGTAGATATTTGTTTTGGTGTATGGTGGTACAAGGTATGCAATTTTGAACCATGAGTTCATTATCCATTTATAATGTACAAATAGATATCTAGTAACTCGAAACTTATCGAACATTTTTTAACAAGTAATGGGTTCCCATATTCTCTCACTCCATTGCTCACATATTTGCCTGCAATCCAATACCAATTCAATTACACGACAGAGAGGAAGCGTCGTCATAACCCGTGCTTCAAAATCTGGTGGTAATCCACTTAACTCGGTAAGTTTTTCTCCATCTCAGAAGCTAATGAAATATTTTGGCAGTCATGAATGTAGTAAGTAAGAAGTTGATAAAGAAAAAACACATTAATATGTCATCTTAATTTATGCTCAAAGTACGTATTGTAACATGTATTTAGGTTATCTTAATAAGTAGATCAGATATTACAGGACAACTATTGGTAACATAATATTTTACCTGGGTTTATAATGTATATAGATTTTCAAGAAATGTAACACATGTGGAGGTCAAGGGGCCATAGACTGTGCTGGATGCAAGGTTTCATTATTTCTCCTTTAGTTCTTATGGTTTTCTATATTAACAAAGTTAATAAACAATTTTTTTTATTATAATATTGATTTACCTAAAAGTAACACATTTTGTTATGTAATGTGTTTTCTCGATACAGGGAACAGGAAAAAACAAGAAGAATGGGAACATTTTCGAGCGTTGGAAGTGAGTTGGTTTAAGCTTACTGTCCCTTGTCTTAAGAAAAATAACAGAAGTTAGCATCCAGATTGAGATGACATTAAGGATGAATTATAGTTGTCTTATGAGTACCTTATTGAATTATATAAATTCATTTATAATCATGATAAGAGCAGATAAGTTAGTTTCTTCACAAAAACATCCAACAAGAATGTGCTGATAATTTCATTACCAGTCCCGGAAAGTAACTGTTGTCTCATCAGATCAGTGATATTGAAACCTAAAAACATGCCTAAAGCATTCATGGTTTTTTTTTTTTTTTTTTTTGGTTTGCAGATGTTACGATTGCCAAGGTTTTGGGTTAAGGAGTTGCCCGAGTTGCGGGAAGGGAGGTTTGACTCCTGAACAAAGAGGAGAACGTTGAGATATTACGTGGATCATGTCTCCACACAATAGACATGAAAATACACCAAAACCCGCATTTGGAATGCAAGACATGAGACAACCAACACCCTATCAATGTTTACTCGATGTATATGTCAAAGTTGATTCAAACAATATATTCACATTTATGTTGCAAAGTAATAGTTCAACATAAATAAATGACAGATCTTGGTAAAAACACTTGAGCATTTTAACATAACTTCTAACGGTTTTCTTGATACTCCTTAAACAACTGATTTCATAGTGAGCATGGGACAAAGATCAACATGAGTAATGTCAACAATCCTTTCATGAAATAACACAGTAAACATGAGTAATGTCTATAAAAATTTATGATAAACTGTAATAATCACTTTATGTTCAAGAAAATTCCTATACTGTAACTCTTATTCAAACAAGGATGTGAATCCTTGAGTTTTATTGTTTGGATAGATAACTAAGATTGAAAATTTTGCTGGGAGACATCTGCCTGATTTCGATTGATTAGTTAAAGATCTATAATAAGTAGATGAACAATTTTATTCAATTACTTAAAGTTGCTCATCTGCTAAATAATTAAGCAGATTAGCACCTAAAACGGCAATGCCTGTAACAAAATTCAGTGAGCAAGTTAAACTATATGTTGGTTCTATGTAAAATAAAATCATCTAAAAGCTACTACCCTGGTAACACAACATCAAGAAAAGAGGCTAAAATGAAGTTGGAATGTAGCCTGCTTAAATTACTTGAGAATTTTATCTAGTATACATAACAAATACAACAAATTATAACAATTTCCACATCTCAAAATCTCTCTCAAACTAGTGTTGTTAAACCGTGTACAGAACATCTAAACGTATGTTTTTCAGATAAGCTTCTTCTTGTGGAAAAATCGTTTTAAGTACCACACCTGCAAAACCGCAGCTCCAATGCAAACACCAAGAGACAAGATACTAAACCACGCAACCCTTGCGTTCGTCTTTTCACTCACTTCCCTCATCTCAGATTCCCTGTGTATCTCAAATATCAAATAGAACATTGCACAGTTAATTTGTATACACCTTAGATATTATGAAAAATATTCACCAACATGGCACACTTGTGATACATAAATAGAAAAAACCCATGACCATATTATTCATTCTAGAAAAGGCAACCACTATAGGAAAACTATGAATCTAATAACGAAAACGTCTATAGCAAGATATTTATGATGGTTGGATTTATGTTCTAAACAGATCGTCAGATTATTGGGACTTGGATATTCGCCTTTTGATGCTTCAAACATAAAAGCACAACTCAATATGAAATATTTACATAATCACTTTCTAAATGCATATTTGAAATAAAAATGGGTTCCATTAAATATTGATGGATTAAGATAGTGGATTCTTGATTTGGGTATCAACATGGAGAGTTGGTTTACCTCTCGAAAATATACTATTGGGACAGTTGGTCTATCTCTCAAATATAGACTAATCTACTTTGTTCATTTTATTCATTTCGTTTATTTTTACATTCATTCGTATCACAGAGACATTTTTTGCCCAGTCTGCTACCATCTTATCCTTGGTTTCACCGACCAGCGTACTGTTTTTTCACCAATTTCATCTTTCAGTTAATATGCATGTACTCCGACAGGATTAACAGTAACGAGCCTTGACAATGGTACCCTCTAAATATAACTATTAATCAACCCGTTGACAAAAATATTTTTGTTGACGACGCAGGTGGCAGGCAATAGTTTATCTTAAATGTAACTTATTTCTTCTTAATATGCAACAGAGGAAGGATGTATAAAGTTTGAATCTGATATTCAATCCACTTAACTAAGTTTTCGGCATTGACTGGAACAAAACTAACGATTCCTACAAATTGCCAATAATAATTATTTTAAGAATAGATGACGATTTTACCTGTTCTTCAAGTAGATCAAATTCTCATGTATGGCTTCCACAGCACCTTCAAGTTTCCTTAATTCGAATTCAACGCCCTAAAGAGAAGTATCATGTGTAAATGAAGGCAAACTACAATTAATAGAGGTGGCAGTTTCAACCCATTACTTATGAGCAAGTCTTTCTCTATTGTACTTTAGATCAAACAGCTCAAACGAGTCAAAGAAAATCTTTTTTTAGCTACAAGGGGAACCAGGCAAATGGGTCAAACAGGTTGAAAGTAATCCAAAGTCTACAGTTATGAAAAACGAACTACTAAATCATATGATTTCAAAGATTTAGACTATTATTGTAACAATATAGTTTTATCAAAATTAAAGCAACAACTATTTGTACGGAGTTTATAATTGCTACAAAATAAGTGAAGTGGTGCACGCCCAATGAAAGAAAAGCTGCAACAGTGGATGAATCCCCCTAATAAACTGTAGAACGCATGATGAAACGGCAGTAAAAGTACGACCATATAGCCTTTTGTAAATTTATGAATATGATTATATATACAATAGTGTTTTTGTGTCAGCCAGCAAAGGCCCATTCCACAGTTGGTAAACCAAAGACTCGTTGCCCAGCCAACCCAACCCAACCCAACCCGAGCATCTTACCACCTTTAATAATTAATATTGCAACAAAAAAGATAGTTACCTCGATCTTCTCTTTTTTTGCAACAGACTCCCAATCCTTTGCAGCAATACCAATTCTCCAGTCAAGACTAACAGATAGACCACCACCCTGATGATTTCCATCTACCCAAAAACATGCCAAGTAATTGCCTGATTCGGTAGTCGTAAATGCAAATTGACCATGAGTCATGTTTTCTTTGTGGTGGAGAGTGTTTCCATATGGAGAAGTTACCTGAAAGACAACACATTTAATTTACCTCACGTCTGTTGATACAATTATTATCATGAAAAACAAGAAATTCACCAAATCTCTGAATGATACATTTCCAGTGCATAGTATATGAGTTAATATGCTTTGTGAAAGAAGCCAAAAAAAAAAAAAAACATTTTGTAACATTTCAAGAACTCAATTTCCAAATTCGTATATTGGTCCAATTACCCCTGAATATGCTTAATATCATGATGGAAGACATTAATAGCTGCTAAATACATGGAGGTTTCAAGGTGCTAGAACTTTTGACTCACGATACATGGGGTTGAGATGGTATAAACCCCCTCCCCAATTATATACTATTTCACTTTCGATACACGTAGGGGTGGTTGTTATGACTCAACCACTAAAAAACGTGTCATCCTCAGGTTACACATACATATTCGATACCCGAGGATATACATGTATCTCCAACTTGCTAAACCTGGAAAAAGATACTACTGTCATACTATTTGTTACCCCTCAAGCTAAAAATGGTAGATTGGTCCAACCTATGAATGAACTTAAGACCATGGTGAAAGTTTGAAGCATACAATATAAATGTTTATAAGGTGCTAAAACTTCTCATTCTTTATTTATGTGTTAAGAGATATAAATCTATAATAAACTCTCACATGTCAACTCTTTCTCTCACTCTATCCAGGTACGGCGGGTTGTTACAATTCTTTATCGTAAAATAGTTTCTTTCTAACAACTAACAAGTAACTCTCACTTGTGTGATCAAAACTTTCTACAGAAACAGTAACTAACTTAGCCACTAGGCACTAGCCTACCAACATTGTTTAGTTTGCAGCACTCTAAGATGTCTAATGTGTGTGGTCAAACTTATAAGAAGCTGAAAAAAAAAACAATAAGAATTTACCTTTCACATTGAGATAAATGATAATCAGAGTCAAAAGCTACCTCTTTTTTTCCAGGAGTGACATCTCCTTTTTTGATTAAGCACGCCATTGATATAATAGAAACTACAATAGTCAACCATTGTACATCTTATCAAAGACCTTTTGGGTTTTTGCAAGTTTGGAATTGAAGAGGATACAACATACTGTCGTAACCTTATACAGAGCTATTCTTCAAATCGATTAAATCTATTCTAAAAAGGTATATCATAATCTACCATATCACTTAGATCCAGTTCACTGGTAGCCAGTTCTTCTTGCTAATGCACGTCCCAAGCTATACTCGGGATCTTATGCAAGTACTTCTTAGCTTTAGGTAGGAAGATCCCAAGTATAGCTTGTACGTGCATATTTGAAGTAATCATGTGATATTTAATCATCAGAAAAAGATGATTAGCTGTATGAAAACATGTTTTACAATTAAGTGTTTGGACTTACTTCTAGTTCTTAAAGTTGTAATGTTTACTTATGCAGGGTGTGAGAGTTTGTAACATTTTAAATTCTTAATTAAGAATAATCAGTTCAAAATGTATCTATCTTAACACAAAATTCCTTAGCGTGTATAAGTAGAATGCCTTTCCTATTAAACACACCAACGATCTAATTTTGTTTTCCTATCAAACACATTAACGCCATAATCTTCCTATTGTGTTTACTAAATGGCCAATGTCACATACGCATCACTTACTAATCTATTTGCATACGATGGGAAAAGGTGTATTCAATAGGACAAAAAAATAGCTAATTTTGTTTAAGCTTATTAGTGGGCTTATCTCATCTCAGCTTTTATTTCATAAGCTCCAAAATAATCGGCTTATCTAAGGTTGTTATATCATCATAAGCGGATTATATGAGACTTATTAAATATAAGCCGAATTGATATAAACTTACACCACATTAGATACATTTTGAACTAATAACCCCTTCTAATAACTAGTACATAAAACAAGTGATATTACTCCCCCATTCGATCTTCAATTTTGTTCGAACCAAAACTACTACGACTAATCAACCCCTAATTCCAATAGTCAACATTAATCCCTTATCATGCACACTATAATCATAATAATCCAATCATCAACAAGAAAACCAAAATTCCAACTTCCAACTCCAAATTAACTCATCAAACTCAACCAAGATCAAGATCTAAGGCCTACCCACATCATAAAAACCAAAACCAAACAAGAAAAAAATGAAAAATTTATAACCTTAACAGAAATAGTAGCAGGTGGGTGAAGATGAGAATCTTGTTGATTATTAATAAGAGCATAATCAGCAAGAACAACAACGTTGTTATGAATATCTTCAGACACACACTTTGTTCCTGTCGCTGGTAAGTCTAACCAGATTCCTTGTGTCATCCTTGTTGTACAACATAACAATACTATCATGACAAGAACTGATGATGTTAAACCCCATTGAGAAGCCATTGAAGCTAGTTTTGTTGGTGAAGAAGAAAGAGGAGATCTGAGTTTAAGTATTGACTTCAAGATTTATAGAGAGGGTATTTGTTGAATTTATTAAAATTTGCTGTAAAAAGATAAAGTTTTAGCTATGACTTGAAGAAAGCGTGTTTACTATGTTTCTTAATAAAACCAGGCACCTGTTGTCTTTAGGGTAAAAAAAAATAAAAATAAAAAGTCTTACTGTTTGGTAAAATAAAAAATAAAAATAATCAGGTGTTTGTTTTTTAAGAGGTCTTGAATCTGAATCTGAATCTGAATCGCACATCTAAATCTGAATCTGAGGAGTAAATGTCTGAATCTGACCGCATCTGAACGGAAAAAAAAACTCATGTTTGAACCGCACATTTGCTTGCTCGTATTAATTTTTTTTGGTTTTTTTTTTGTGTCAGCAAGAGCCAACAAGAGACATTCAAACACCCCTCTCAAGTCTAGACCATTAAGATCTTACTGCCTCTGAACGGGAAAAGAAAAAACAAACGGTCTGAACGACCAAAATGTCTGACCGCGTCTGAATGGTTCAGATTAAGAGGCTGTTAAGAGCCTCTTTATGAAAAACAAACACCACCAGAGTATGTTTGGTTCAAACTCAAAAATTTATCAAAATATCTGTAAGAGGGAATTGCATATATACCCAAAACATGCTTAAATTGCATTTCAATCATGCATTAAAAACTTGTATTATGGGGAAATATGCAAAATTTTAAGTTTTAGTGGGTATATATGCAATTCCCTCTTACAGATATATGAATTCTATCTAGATCCAAATGGGTTTATGCTAAGCCCGACCATGGGCGACTTTTATTTTGCGTGTCACACCAGCTTTTTCTTTTCGATGACCTACACACGATTTTTACTACATCAAAACGACCTACACTACGAAAAACATACCCCACAAATATTCTTTTTTTAATTAATTAATATACACACAAACACATAAACGACATCGATCGTTTGAGCGATCAAAACAAAAAAGAAAAGGTCACGACCACATGCAACCGATTGGGCCACATCAATAGCAACCGAATATGATGAAAGTCGACCAACTCACGAACGAGATGGAAAAGTGTTGTTGCGCTTAGCCATAGGGGGTGTTTCTTTTCCACCTAATAGGTGGGTCCAATCTTTTGTTTCATCTTAATGGGAAGGTCTACAAAAACCTCTCTCTCTCTCTCTCTCTCTCTCTCTCTCTCTCTCTCTCTCTCTCTCTCTCTCTCAATTAAGCGGCTAATATAGTAAACTCTCCAAGCCATTTAATTTAGTAAACAACTACTTAGTGTATATGAAAAACTGACCTAAGTCATACTTATTCAATTACGTACAAACTCGTTGAATCCAACATAATTATTCAAATTGAATCGCGGAGTATTAAAAGTTGTGTTTATACCAACTCTATTGGGTGAGAAAAATAATGAACCTTACAAACCCAATAAAGCCATTTGAGTCTAGATTGTCACTTCTAGTTCAACGTATACATAAGGTTGTCAATTGAAAATTAATTGACATTTTAATGTAGCTCATCAATTTTATATAGGGTAAATTACACCGTTGGACCCTCAACTCCGCTCCATTTATTTGCTCCCCCGTTTCGATTTACTTTCGTACGTAGTCCCTGTTTTGCAAAACAGTGACACGTTTGGTCTATACTACCCCATTATTTCTTACCATGGTTACAATGTGTGGTTTGCTGTTGTGTAAGCGCTCGTTTTTTAGTCACTTTGATGCTTATCTCCCATATTTAGTATATCTCTGATTTTCCCTAAGTCCCTAACAAGTTAGCTCGCAACTTTTCCGCTCACATCAACCATCTAATCTCACATCTCTCATCCCTCTAGTTTCTTTGACTCAAATTTAATTAGATAGTGATCATCTTATTTACAAATCTTTGTCAACAATGGTGTTAATAATATGGAAGATAGTAAAAAAGAGTAGCCATAACAACAAAAAACTTGGAAATCGAATGTGAGAAGGCATATGGTAATGACTTGAAATCTGATTGGTTTGAGCTATATTTTGCTATGATCTTGTGTTTATTTTTATTGATTTAGTAACTAATTGCATTTTTTATGCAGAGTGAGCACCCCTTTTGTTCACCATAAGCATACACCATGGCGGCTCATTTAGGGGTTTCCTAGTAGAGAATACGTTGGTGGTGAAGAAGATATCTTTGATAGTGTTGACGCTGAAGTTTTCTCGGTGTTTGAGGTAGACAAGATGGTCACACAGTTAGGCTATAAAGGTAAAAATGAGCCTCTGTTTTATCATTATTTAAGACCCATGAGTAATTTAGATGTTGGGTTGTATGCACTGGCATACGATGAGGATGTATGTTGTATGAGTGTCATACTGTCGAGTTTCAAGTTAATAGATGTCTATATAGAGCATCGTTCTACTAAGCTTAATTGTTACCAAATGTCACCAAGACTAATTGGGGCAACAATAGAAGAGTACGAGGAAGATGTGTCTAGTGAACATAGTACTAGTGCTTGTAAGGAAAAAAATTCTGGTAAATTGTTGTTGTTGACATGGCATGACAGTGGCGATAGTAGTATACCTAACTTTGTTTCACCAAAGTCTATACCTGAAGGTCGGTTTGGTATCCCTACTAGTTCATGTGATATCACATCTACATAATTGACTGGGAATGCATCTGGTGCCAACCAAATCAATAGCCTTCCACATATAAGTTCACAATTTGACACTATAAACGTCACTTTCACCCTAGTGGAAGCAAGTGTTAATGATGTGGTAAATAATGTGGTAAATGATGTGCTAGATGATCTGGCTAGGTCTATAGACTTTGATGATAATGATTGAAGGAATGAATGTAGACAGTACTTCTGGCTTAAGTCATGATGAACATTTTGGAGTTGATTACTTGGACTTAAACTTAAATTTAATTCTTGACCTAAATGTTCCCCAAAATGCAATGCAAGAAAAGGTTGGTGTGTCTGAGGTTGCCAATGACCATGTAGAAACTAGAAGTGAAGGTGACATGACTGGTAGTGCTCATGATTCTGAATATGAAGGAGACTCTAGTGATAATGCAGATACAAATGAAGAAGAGGTTGTTTTGGTTGATGAAGAAAACCAAATAACAGATCCTGAGTTAAAGTGAAATCGTTTGGTCTAACTGGGAATGAAGCTTTTAACAACATTGGAGTAGTCAATCAACAACTTGATGAGTTATTTCAAGGAGATGGAGTATAAGTGGTAAATGTAGAAGGTTTTGATAGTGCAACAAGTTCTCAAGATGAACCAGGTTTTGCTAGGAGGACGATGTTAAATAATATGGGAAGATGTATGGAAAATAGCTTGTCAGAAAATCATGTTGGGTATATTATTTTACACTGGTAAAAAAATTCCTACTGCAACAGAGTTGAAGGATATAGTGTATTTGCATGCTATTGAAAGCAGAAGAATTTTGAATCTCATAAAGAATGATGCCAAGAGGATTAGAGCAATATATGGTAACCAATTACCAGTCTTTATATACTCACAATGTAGTGGAGCAACTGGCCCAAGTGAAATAGTGGTGTTGGGCCAAGTGGATCAAGTGGGCCAGTTGGTAGGAGTAAGAAAAGGAAAACTCTAGGTACCAGTGATGACAATCAAGATGTTGATGCACATGATAAAAGGAATCTCTGCCCTTGGGTCATGTATGCTGCCAAAGACCCCAAAAAAAAATTGGGTGGTGAGGACACACAAAGATACACACAGGTGCCTTCAATCAAGGGAAATCAAACACTGCATTTATAAATTCTTGGCAAGGCAGACCTGTGACCAAGTTAAGGTTAATCCACAGATCCTAGCAAAGGGAGTTCCAAGACCAGCTGCAGCGTGAGTTAGAGCTTCAAGTCTCTATGATCAAAGCATTCAGAGCCAAAGCTAAAGTTGAAAGACAGATTGTAGGTGATCACACACTGCAGTATGGTATACTTAGAGACTATGTTGGTGAAATGCAGTCTACAAACCCTAATACCACTATTAAGCTTGTAGTTGATAGGGATATTGATCATGATTTTCTACTAGGGTGTTTAAAAGAATATATGTTTGTTGAGGAGCATTGAAAGAGGGGTATAAGGCTCGCAAAAGACCATTGTTAGCCCTAGATGGTGCTTTCATGAAGGGGCCTGGAATTGGCAGTTGTTGGACTTGATCCAAACAGTGGAAGTAACCCATTGGCTTATGTTTTGAGAGAATAATTATGCGTGAAATTGTTTGAAACCCTTGATTGATGTACTTATACACCAATTGATACAATTTCAAACCAGTACCCTGAACCGCCAAAACCAGCTGTTGTAACCTTTAACTACCAAGCAGTAGTAACCCCAGCAGCAGTAATATAGCCTAGCAACATTAACTTATACGTAGCAGCACTAAGTTATTCCTAGCAGCTGTAAGTCACCAGCATTAACTCCAATTCAATCCAAATAAATTTCTTTGCTAATTCTCCAAAATGTTAGTACAAACACCAAGAAAACACAAGCACTAACAATTTGCATAATAATCACCATATGATTATATTTATCAGCAGTAAGTATAACTTTTTTTTGAACGGAGGCTTGCATTAAAAACAAGCAAAATCTAGAACAAGAGATTACATAGAGGCTAAAGTATCAATAGGGTTTTTTTACCCAACCTATCCAACTAATCTTACATTTAGGATTTCTAGAAGAAAACCACAAAATGAATTGAGAAATAATGAAGTCCCAAAGAGTAGCCTTCTTAGGGGGAGGACAAGAGAAGAGCAATTGATTCCGAAAGTTCCATATAGACCAAAGAAGAGTCCCCCCTACGCCTTCAAGAGCCAAACGAGCCATGGCCGTAACGCGCACAACATCAAGCCAATCATACCATTCCGAGATGTTTCCACAAATCGGAATATCCAAATCCCACCACTTAGCCAACAAAGACCATAAGTCTTTAGCCATCTCACAATTGAAAAAAATGTGATTCACAGTTTCAACATCAAGCTGGCAAGTTTGACATAAAATAAAGTCAATCTGAATTCCCCTCCTATCTAAGTTAACCCTAGACGGAAGCTTATTCAGATGTAATCTCCAGAGAAACACATTAATTTTGATGGGAATAGTGCGATTCCATCGAGTAGCCACATAATCAGCCTCTAACATTATGTCATCCACAAAAACTCGAGCAGAAGCCACCGAGAACCCACCAGCGACATCAAGATACCATTGCCAAGTGTCTCTTTGGTCCGTAAAAGACACGCTCCCAATAACAGCTTTAAGATCGTCAAACTAAGTCATTTCCGCACCTCCCCTAGGGAAACGCCTAAGATCCGCGCTCCAGTCGGAAAGGAGCAAAGGAATCCTATTAGCAATAAGACAATTTCTCTCGATGTCCAAATTATAAATGCGAGGGAATTGAAGTCTTAGGGGAGTATCTCCAAACCAAATATCTTCCCAAAAGCGAGTTGATTCACCATTACCAAGCTTCTTAGAGCAATAGGATAGGAGATCAATACCTTTGTCCTTTAGACGATGGACCGAAGACAAAATTGTGCCCCACGTAGACTGCTTAGGCCGACGGTTGGTAACATTAAAAACGACTCCACTTTGGCCATAGATACTCCTAATGACACGAGACGATAAAGCAAGAGGCTGTGTAAGAAACCGCCAAATCCATTTGAAGAGAAGACCAATGTTGAGCCCATATATACTACCTATACTGAGCCCACCCAATTGTTTACTCGACAAACACTTCGTCCACTTGACCCACGACATCTTATTATCATTCTCATCCGCCCCTCTAAAAAACTTGCTACGCATCGATTCAAGGTTTGAACGGATAGAAACTGTCATCAAGTAAATGGACATGAATAAATAGGAAGATTACCAAGTACCGCCTTAATCAGCGAAAGGCGACCCCCAACTGAAAGAAGCCTAGCTTTCCATGAGGAGAGCTTGGAAGAAAAAATCTGAGTAATCACATCCCAATTAACACAATGATTCATGTTGCATCCAACTGGCACCCCAAGTATTTAAAAGGGAGCTTCGAAACACCACGTCCTATAATGCGCACCATTATAGAAGTCTCCATATCAGAAACGCCCACACCAAGGACTTTAATTTTTTCGACATTAATCTTAAGCCCTGAAATAAAAAAGAAACAATGGAGCATGCTAATCAGATTTTGGGTGTTGACCCAAGACCTTCTCCAAAAGAGATCACATCATCAGCGTACATGAGATGTGAAATGCTCATGTTATCACTCCCAACATAGGCGCCTTTGAATAATCCCAATTCTTTGGCCTTGCATGTAAGGGAGTGTAAACCTTCCATAGCCAAAATGAAAAGAAAAGGAGATAAGGGATCTCCTTGTCGAAGACCCTTAAATAACTCAAATTCCTTGGTCGGGGAGCCATTAACTAAAATTAAGGATCGAGCATTAAGAAGACAACCGAAATCCATGAGCGCCATTTAATACCGAAGCCAATCTTTTCCATAACCTTATCAAGAAAATCCCACCACAATGAGTCAAAAGCTTTCTCAAAATCAACTTTGAAAACAAGAAGATCTTTATTATGTTGTCGGTATTATGTCAAGATTTCATTAAATATGAGAGGCCCATCAAGAATATGCCTCCCCTTAATGAAAGCCGACTGAACGGGACTAATACAATCTCCAATAACATTGCTTAGCCGGTTAGCCAGAAGCTTACCAATGATCTTATATTGACACCCAATAAGAATAATGGGTCTAAAATCAGAAACAAACTTGGCATTAGGGATCTTTGGGATTAAAGCAATAAAAGAAGGGTTACAACCTTTCGGAATTTCATGAGAGATAGAAAACTCATGCACAAAACGAACCACGTCCTCCGCGATAGTGTCCCAAAAAGTGGTGAAAAAATGAAACGTGAAACCATCAGGACCTGGGGCACGGTCTCCACCACAATCCCAAACTGCCCTTTTAATTTCATCACGAGAGAAGGGGAGCTCCAATTAGTCGCGATGAACTTGGGAAAGAGAACTAAATGGCAGCGAATCCAAGGCGGAAGAACGGCCAGCGGGTTGTTTAAATCTATTTCGAAAATGCACTAGAAATTCCTCTTTAACAATATCCGGGTCTTCAATCCATTCGTCATTTTTCAAAATACCTCTTATAGCTAGATGCCGCCCTTTTTCTTTAACGACCCGTGGAAGAAACTTGTATTTTCATCACCCTCAAGAGCCCATTTAATCTTAGCCTTTTTGAGCATAATCTTTAGCTTCAAGACGATCCATATCACCCAAAATAGCTAAAGAATCACGTTGATTTATAAAATCCTCCTCACTAGCACACCCTTGGTCAATTTTGGAGTCAATTAAAGAAAGCTGATTCTGATGATCTTTCTTCAACGTATAAGTGTCGGACTTTCGAGAAGCATTCCATACACGAATGACCTTTTTAAGATTTTGAAGCTTCTTTTTAAATAAAATAAAACCATTCCCATCAACGATGCCATCATTTCTCCAAGTCTGAACCACCAGTTCATGGAACCCATCCATCTCCAGCCAAGAGTGAAAAAACCGGAAAGGAGTAGGGCCATAATCTACAATAGATTCCTTAATAAGAATAGGCCGATGATCTGGGACACCTTTCTCCAAGACAAGACCAGTAGCATGAGGAAACGTCTCAAAAAAACTTTCAGAAACCAAGAAACGGTCCAACTTACTCATTTTTGTCCCTCATTTGTTCGTCCAGGTGAAATTATAGCCTCCCAGAGGAATATCTATAAGAGAATTATTGATGATAAAGTCATTAAAAAATCTAGCTTGTCTACCACCAAAAATCGAGCCATGTCTTTCCCCCTCCTCACAGACTTCATTAAAATCACCCATGACAACCGAAATACCATTCCAATTGGCCAGCAAGTTTGATAAGGTAGACCAAAGAGTGATTTTACAAGATAAACTTTGGGGTGCATACACCACGATCCACTTAACTTGAACATTATGAGGAATCCACAAACCGTCTATGACAATGTAATTATCATTACAAACGATACAAGACTTACGAAAAACCAAGGAGTTCCATAAACATATAATACCTCCTGACAAACCACGAGCTGAAGTAGAAGCAAAATCAAAATGAACATTTCCCCAAATTTGCCGCAGTCTCCAAAGATCAACTTGAAGCATTTTAGTCTCCTGAATAGCTAAAAAATTTACATTATTAGTATGGCATAAATCACGAAGCCACCTTCGTTTATTGAGGTCTCCAAGACCTTGGGAATTAATTGAAATGCAATTCATTTATTCACAACATTATCTCCTTTCTCATTGATTCGGGAAGCAAGTGTTTTTTCACATCCTTCCATGTTGAGCCCTAAAGCCAAACCAACTTTAATCGTTTCATCTAGGCGCTCAAGCATGGAAAAGCCAGGTTGCTTGATCTGCCCACTGTCGGAAAGATTATGAATGGAATCAGAAAAAGCATGATCATCATGAGGAATGGGTGAAAAACCTGGTGGATGTTCAGGCGTCTCGGATTGACACGGTTTTTTGGAATCAGAAAAAAGCAAGATCATCATGTGGAATGGGTGAAAGACCTTGGGATTGACACGGTTTTTTGGCTTTACCACTCTTATTAATAATATGGTCGAGTTCGAATGGATCACTGTCAAATGGCTTCTCATTCTGGTCATCATGTTTAGGAGAATCACTTTCTTGAATCTTAACCCCAAGCTCCTGATCTTTCACAAAATCCTCAATCTCGGCGTCATCCAAGGTATCCGCAGCAGATTCAAGATCATTATCTTCAAAATACTCTTCCCCATTCTTATCAGTTTTACCGACATATTTTTCCCCATCAGTGTCATTATCATTATCAGGGCCAACAAAAGTAGGCGTCCAACCGCATAGTTCCCTAACCCGAATAGAATAGGTGACGTTATTCAAAGTTACCATGATGGATACGAAAATCAATTGCGCATGGGACGTCTTTATGCAAAGTCTTTTACTGAACCTGTTACTCACATCAGAGTCGTCAAAGAAAATGACTTCCCCCCACTTTCTACAAATCTGACTGAAAACCATATTGTCCCAGTCACGGATAGGAACCCCTTCCACCTCTAACCAAATGAGGCGTTCTTCCACCACGAAGTCATCATACCATGGTTTCAGGATAGAGAACCATGTCGAAAAACCTTTGTGAATTAGGAATTTATCCCTAACATCAGGGGATTGAAAATTAAAAAGGACCCACAAACCTCCTAGATATTTAAAATCCACATCCAAAAAACCTTCATTACGGCACATGCTTCTGGTATTAGCAATAGCCCGAAAGTCCTTATAACACCCGAGTAAAGCCAATGGGAAGTCATTAGGTTTGGCTTGCGACAAAATAATTGGAGGTACTCCAACATCAACATGAGCAGAACTGGGAGTTTTGGATTCGCATTGATTGGAACCTCTGGCTACATTGACATACGATGAGTCCATATCCGCTTTAGGTGAGACATTTGGGCTTACATGGACATGATTCACCACATGAACCCTAGCATGGGAGGGCTTCCCATTTGGTTTCCTATCAAACCTAGCTATATTAGCATATAGCCGCATCTTACCAATCCACATATCGGATAGCGAATTAATAAGGCTTTCCTGATTAGACACCTTAATATAGCGACAAAATCCAAACATCTGCCCTAGAGCGTTCATGTGTTTGGCAATATAGACATCCACCAACGTCCCCGCTTTACCACAGATGTTCCAAAGTTCTCTAACAGAGAGGTGTGAAGGAAAGTTGGAGACATACACAAATAGGGAAATCTTTTAACCTAAACGATTACTTTTGTGATCGTTTCTAGGGTTTTCTCTAATCGGTATTGGGTTCAATCGTATGGTATTCTACAAGGATATATCTTTAATGTACGATCTGGGTTTTTTGTTGCCGAAACCCTAAAATTCTTTCTTGCAATCGATTGTCCTATTTGTTAGGATTATCATTATTCTGTTTGGGATTTTGGTATTAACATTCTATTGCCGACGGTGCATGGATTTAAAAAACTCATTAACTCCCGTTGGATCAACCCAACATTAGATCATGGCCACTCAAATTCAATAATTATCTATACTAACAATACAAGAGATAAAAATGGTAAATTCAAAAGAATTACAATATTATCTTATCAAGTTCCCATCTACCGTAAACTTCTCTATTAGTCAAATATCTTTATCTTCTAAGTTCAACTTTTAAATTCAAAAACTTGGCGCCTATAATGTGACCAAGGTTAAGCCTTATAAATAGGCATCACATACTTTCCAGCATAATCATTCATAGTTTCCACCATAACAAAAAAAAAGAAGACATTTTCACTGAACCAAAATGGAGGTATGAATCAAATGCTCTCTTTCTCATTCATTATAGATCAAAGTAGTAATTTAATGTCGTAACTTTAACATCTTATTTTTTGCATTTCTATATATGAAGAAATATAAAATGTTTCAACTATCGTAGCAACAAAACCCGAATTTGGCATTGCGAAAATGACTATCAACGAAGGAATCAAGGTAAAGTTATGTTACAACATCTCACGTCATTTTTTTTTATCAATACCTGATATTTTCTCTTTACTTTGAACAGCAAGCCGGGTACGATGATATCGATCTTCATGATCATGAGGTAACATTCCTTTCTACAATTTTTCGGTTTCGTTTAAGATATTCATATATTCGTATGATGTCGTAATGTTGTTTCCTATCTTTAAACAACAGCTTGATGACAACTTGAAACTTGATACTCAACCGTTGGTTGAGGAGGTGACACGCGGATCTAAGAAAAGGAAAAGGAAGCAAACTTGGCGACATGGAAATAGGACGGATTGAAGTTATTGAAATTAAAAGTTCGGACGATGAGAGCATTTTTTTATGGGAATGATGATACTCTTGATGATACTTCCGATGATGTTCTGTCAATG
This sequence comes from Chrysanthemum seticuspe, assembly GCA_019973895.1. Taxonomy (NCBI): domain Eukaryota; kingdom Viridiplantae; phylum Streptophyta; class Magnoliopsida; order Asterales; family Asteraceae; genus Chrysanthemum; species Chrysanthemum seticuspe. Next base: position 235,423,859 of record BPTQ01000006.1, on the reverse strand, counting down.
TCCAATATCAACACGAAGAAAAGAAACCAAGTTTCGGTGTTTAGCCGCAATAAAATTTACCATTTGATTGACGAAGATGATATTTTCCTTTGCTCAATATTTAGTTTCTTTTCAATGTTTTAATGTCTTATGTTGATGGTTTATTCACGTAATTTTGTTTAGGATTCTTCGTACTGCTTATTCGGTTCAACAATAGGTTGAATTCCTCTTGGTATTGCTTTTTTAGTGAACAAATGTTACTTTGGGTCACTTTTGTTTTAATGCAACAATTGTTACATTATAAAATGCAGTTAGCAATGTTAGACAACATGATATGTTTTCCTTTTCTTAGATTGGGCTGACTTGGGGACACATATAGACAACTCAACTGGATGAATTGGACAACTTAACATATATTCTGCATCATCATATATTCTTGTAGATTAGGCTGAATTGTTAGCCAACATAAAGGCATTTCAGAGTATGTGATGAATGAAGTATATGTATTCACCCAAGTGTATTACTTATAGAATGCTTAACTAATAGAATGCTCCGACAGTAAGGTATAACCGTAATAATATATGGTTATAACTTAATGTCAAACAAGAAAATGGCGTGTTTGGACAACATATATTCTGCCCCGACGTCGTGGTTGAATTGGAAAACGGAATTACACTATAAAATATGCATCAGTAAGATGAGGCTGAATTGGGGACACATATGGACAACTGACAAGCCTTCGATAGGCATTATATGCTTGCCTTTTTATTAAACATCGCGGGACTTATGCTTTTTAATTGTGTTAATGCCGATAAATATGCAACTACTGTTTTGGTGCATAATGTTCAACTCAACAAGAGAGACTTGCGGCTTGCTCCATTTTGGTTTTCCTCTCATAATAGATACTTCAATGAAGAATTTTTCGTTGCTGGCTTGATGAAGTAATTTTTAATAAGTAGAAGGTAAACGTAGTTGTCAAACGGCTTCTTTCTCGATAGACATATTCATGCTTGCACCAGTTATATAATCATGCTAAAATGGTGTAATTTTCGTGCTAGGAGGATATCAGAACCCAGTTCCCTATATCTGTTGTGTTTCACATGACCACATACAAAAACTCAAAATGCTAACAAAGTCATGCATTCATAGATATGAAGCACAAGTCAGTCAAATGTTGTAACGATTTATAAACCATAGTGTTCTCTCGCTATTTTGGTTTTATGTTGAAAAAAGTATTCTTGGTAACAAAGCGTAAAATAAAATAGGAGGCGTTTGTTTTGGTAAAGTAGTACTAGAAATGAGTCACTTAAAAAACTTGCTCTTTGCTTTTAGTACTTTAGTATGTTTTGGATTTAATTTTTTTTATCATTAAATAATAATGACTTTGCACTTTCAGATACTTCATTTCCAGTTGTGTTGATGTGTGTGCTTTTTAAGTACTTTTTTTATAAAATAAGGTTACAATTTTTTATTTATTTATTTGTTTATTTATTTATTTATTTATTTATTTTTTGTAAATTATTGAATCATTATACCCGAGCAACGCACGGGTATTGTACTAGTTGGTTATGGTTGCTGGTCGTTAATGCTATAAGAAACCCTTAAGGTTTCGACTTTGTTTATGATCATGGTTTATCTTCTTGAATGTAACCATCATGGTTTTTGTTCTTGAAAGTCGACTATGGGTCGTGTAGTTGCTGGTTCGGAATTGGAACGTGGGTTTTGGGGAGAGTGGAAGTTCTATGTGATTTGTAGGCATTGTTTGCTGCTGGAAGGTTTGTTTTGCTGGTAGTAGCATGGAAAGTGCATGTTGGTAGGGCAGATTCTTCGTGTTGATGAGTGGTATTTCCCAAAAATTTCGACGCCTTTGGAGCGAGTTCTGAGCTTGCTGCTCTATCCGTGGTTTTAGAGTCCCCCACCAACTGTTGTGTGAAACTTGTGGACAGTACTTCAGATTGAGGACCATGATATTGTATATTTGGACGACGCTGGAAGTTTGGACTACTATGGTGATTTGAAGATTCAAGTATTTTTACTTGAAGTGCATGTTGTTTTATTCTTTTTATCATTGTAGTCTGATGTTTAGTTATAAGTGTGGTATGTCACACTTATATTGTCAGTTATAGGAATGATGTGTATTCCTATAGAAGAGTCTGTAAGTGTCCCAAGGGACTGAGATGAGGGATTCACCCTCATCCTTTGTACTTCAATGTTTTTTGGCGTAATATACTTTACCGGGGTGAATTAACCCTTTTACCCAAAAAAAAATAAAAAATAGGGAAATCTTCATTAAATCATCAGCCTTGGAATTGTTTGGTTTTGGGAAATTGAGACGTTGAAACACTGATCTATGTTTCTTCCTTGTAACCTCTTGCCAATCATTATCACCCATGGTCAATCAACAACGATTATGAAAGAAACCCTAAAAAAAATCGTAACCCTAACCAAGACCACGTCGAACCTGATAAAGGATGATTAGAGAACAAATCAGAGATTAAGCCTTAAAATCCAACGTTATTAAATGAATGGTGATCAACAGGAACCAGGGATACGATCGGACGGAACGTAACCCTAAACCTAAGACTACGTCGAATCTAATAAAGGAGGATAAGAGAACAAAATCAGAGATAATACTTCAATAATCAAACGTTATAAAGTGAATGGTGATCAAACAGGAAGAATCAATGATCAAGGAATTAGGTTTTGAAAAATCGCCGCCATTTTTCGCATTTGCATTTTATATAGGAGTTTTTTCAATAACAGTAACTTTTAAGACTTGAATAACAGCACTTACTCCATACAAAAACATAAAGAGATAATAGACTTTAAGGATTTACCGAAGAGGCTGACATGTCCATGAGTTTATCTTTGAGAACTATGAAGTATAATGACTGTTAGGATATACGGATAAGTGTAGTTGAAGCTTTAATTTCGGTATATTGAAATGGAAGTGACGGAGTAGTACTTTAAGCTAAACGTTGTTGTGATTCTGTATTGATTTATTATGATATGAAGTATAACTATTGACCGTATTCTGATAGTTGTGATTGTATATGATTGACAAATTGTTGATTGTGATTTTGTTTGAAATTGTTTAGGTGATACTGATAATACAGTTTAGTTATAGTTTGAATCTGAATATATTAGAACTAACTATACTTTGGGGACGTAATTAGTACTTGATTTGATTTTGTTATGAAGTATATTGACTGTATTGCAATAGTTGATTGTGTGAATTTTTTAGGAGATATGGATATTCGAGTTTACATAAAGTCTTTATCTAAGTATATAAGACTTGGTGAAGTGATAAAATTCTTAATATGAATATGTTATGAATTATAATAATTAATACTGTCCTGTGATAGTTGATTTTGACTTTTGTTTTTGTGTGAAGTTGTTTAGGAGATGGGGCTAAACGATTTTTATTTTTGAAACTCAGTATTTATAAACGAACTTTTAATGACAAAATTAGTTCTTAATTTCATTCTGTTATGGAGTATTACTGAAGCATTTTTGGAGTTCCATGAGAAAGATTAGTCTCCAAAAGTTAGTTTAAAGCTACAAATGAAATAATCAATGAATATTCATTCACAGTTTGTGGTTGGATCTATAAAAAGGTTTATTCAAGGGATAAGTATATGGACTATTGATTGTTATTTTTTGTAATTAGTGTCAAGATTGACACCAATGAAAGGTTCTTGACAAGGGGGAACAACCTACGCTTACCGCCTTAGCTGCTGGTCATGCTTTACATGTTTTCATCAACGGTCAACTATCAGGTTATAACAACTTCCATATATAATTTGAAGAAACTTATCATTTGGTTTTGGGAAATCTGACTTTAGTTTATTTTTAACAGGAACTGTCTATGGAAGTGTAGAAAACCCGAAAATATTTTTTAACGGCGTTGTTAATCTAAGGGGTGGCCTTAACAAGATTTCGCTGCTAAGCATTGTTGTTGGTATCCCGGTATGTTCATTGCTCCTCAAAATGGGTTTCTTAACGGGATTTTAAAACATTACTTGAAATAACTCATGTTTATTTTCATTGATCTGTTAGAACATTGGGCCGTATTTTGAGATGTGGAAGGCCGGTGTTCTTTTAAGTGTTTCGGCTGTTCTTGAACTTTAAATGATTGATCAGGTTGGGCTTAAAGGCAAAATTCTATGTCTACACTCACTTAGTGGAAGTTCATATGTCGAATGGGTTCAAGGTTCTTATGTGGCTCAAAAAAAAACAACCACTTACTTGGTATAAGGTACGTGATCACACTAGCAATAATCACTTTTTAGTGTTTGGATAAGCCGACTGATAATTTCTTTCAAGCCCTCAAATTCTATTTACTAACTGTTTGACCTTATAAAATGTAGATTGAAGCAAGCTTGCTACTGCTGATAGGAGTCGCCTATGCAAATGATATAAGTATACTAAGACAAAGTGAACTAAGATGAAAAGAAGCCAAGAAGGAGCTTAAGGTTAGAAAGGAGCAAACTGTTACTATGAATTGACTTCATATGCTTTGGTACGACAAAACATTACTTACTATCCACACCCTTTTATCCATGACATTATTTAGGCACCTCCACATCTATTGAAAAGATCGTAGAATCAATTCGCATGAGATGGTCCAAGATAAGTTTAAGAAAAAAAGGCTCTTCTAGCTCTATTTGCACCACACAGATTGTAACAATTCAATCTAATTCAGTCAGAATAATTAATATCAAAATATAAGAATTTGGACTTCATCATTTAAATCTCATTGTATTCGGGTGCATTTATATTAAAGGATATCTCAGATGTTGATAAATAGTCAAACAGTTACATTAAACTAAGTACAAACTCAGACAATGTTGCAGTTTTCATGGGCATATATGAAATCTTTGAAGGGGACAACCAAGTAAACAAATTAGGACATAATGTGTTGTGCAAGAAGGAAACTTCGTCTCAAGCTGAAGGAATTACTGAAAGGTTATGAGGATGTCCATTTTGAACCAGACTTTGCTACAGGTTAAGGCATTAATGTTGCAAGTCTTCAACTTTTTGTAAATACTCTTCTTACATTTATGTAGGAAAATGGGTGTAGTTTATTAGGCTTTTGAATCAGAGGTGCTAATATCGACACAATCAATCACGAATGGATCAACTCGAGTAGTTTGAAAGGGAAAGTCCAAATTGCTCAAATGCCTTGAAAGTTGCCAATGTATATTTTCATCACACAGCTTTTAAATCATTTTTATTAAAAACACCAAGATTTTTATTGAAATGTGAACAGCCAAATTTGTATATATACATGAATAATGCAAACTGTATAATATCAAAATGCGAACACATCTATTAGGACATGTGTTGTTATTTAAAGTATTTATGTTATTCGAGAAACAAAACCAAATTAGGTAGCTGAAATGTTCAAGTTTATTTGGAGGGATTGATATGCTCGCTTTTGTGTGCTTTTGATTTGAGTTGTGCATGATGTTGACACGGATTATGTGATAGTGTCCTTTGTTGACACTTTTAGTTTTGAAACCTGTTCGTACAAGAAGTGACCCAACAACCAAACGTTGATGTATACATTTGTTTTACAATGCTTTATAAAGTAGAACTGTTATATCAGTGTTGACGTGATGCATGCAATGAGCCAATGACACCATCACAACATACGCAACCAACATTAAGCGGAGGTGAAACTAAACCAAAATTAAGAACCGTTTAATTAAAAGAAAAAGAAAAGAAAAAAGCTATTTAATTTTTAACAGATAAAATTATAAAACTACATTATTAAAAAATTTAGAAAAAACCTCGTGCGTGCACGAGCATTATAACTAGTTATTATCAAACATGATTATTTGCTCATGACACAATTCACACTATTAGCCAAAATATTCAACGTGTCTTGTTTTCTTCAAACTCCATGTTTGTGCTACCTGAGTAGGATTCCCATTCATTAGCAGCATGTGAAACTAATGGAACATCGTAAAGATCAGATTGCTCAACTTCTAGGACTAAGCTTTTAGTCTCTTGGCTTGTTTGTCGAATCCAAGGATGGGTTGTGATTTTTCTTAATCCGTCTACCTCCGCCGCCACCTCTTTCATTGTAGGTCTATCACAGCCTTGTGTATTAAGGCATCTCTTTACCAGATCTCCTATTGCTTGTAACTTCTCAAGGGTCCCTTCACGTAAGAGTCGAGGTTCAACGATTTCAAATAAACGGTTTCTTTTAACTGAATTGAAGAAATATGTTGCTAAATTTTTTTCATCATTTATTCTATCAGATCCAATGGGTTTTTTCCCGGTTATGAGCTCTGCAAGGACCACACCAAAGCTATATACATCGCTTTTCTCAGTTAGTTGGCTTGTGTGAAAGTATTGTGGATCCAAGTACCCAAGTGTGCCTTGAATAAGAGTAGTTACTTGCTCGTGATCTAATGGAACTAACCTTGATGCACCAAAATCTGAAATTTTAGCGGTGTAGTTATCATCTAATAATATGTTGGCAGACTTGACATCTCTGTGTATGATTGGCATAATTGTTTCTGAATGAAGATATGCAAGTGCGCCAGCAGCTTCGGCAGCTATTCTCAAGCGATTTTCCCATGATAACCAACTCATTCCCCCCAGTTTATGATGAATATGATAGTAAAGAGTGTTATTGGAGATGAATTCATAAACCAACACAGGGACTTCCTCTTCCAAGCAACATCCCAAAAGCTTTACCACATTTCGATGGATGACTTGTGTGAGGATCAAGACTTCATTAATGAACTGCTCTGCTTGAGTCCCATCAACTAGTTTTGACTTCTTTATTGCAACTACACGCTTATCTGGAATAATACCCTTGTAAACTACACCATAGGCACCTCGACCAATAATGTTCTCAGGTGAATAATTATCAGTGGCTTTTCGAAGCTGTTTAGTGCTAAACAAAGTCATTCCATCATGAGATCCAATTGAATTGATCTTTTGTTTAAGCAACACACCCCCATTTTGCTCAAAGAACTTCTCTCGGAGCCTCGTTAACTTCCTTCTTCTTATACCAAAGCAAATCACAGTTACTCCTGATAATACGGCTAACAGGCCTGCTGTTATTGCTACACATCATTTTTAAAGAAGCAGGAAAAATTTCAGTAAACCTCAAAAACTAGCAAGTGGCATGAAAGATACCAAAAAAGAAAACAATTGTCTGCTATATTGGTTGAAAAAGAGAATGATTCAGTTTTAAGCAAGTGTGCTTGATCCCGTTGAAACAAGATATAATTTTCTAAAACTAACATGTTAAGAAGATCAATTTTCAGGACCATAGTACGTAGTGGACCGACACATATTTATTTAACTTGCACGATATGATCCACTTACCAATAATGAATATGTTTGAAGAAAACTTTGAAGCATTAGCAGGAACTTTACAACCATCCAATATTTTTGGATCACCAAAGGACCCCGGTAGACAGGTACAACCATTTGGTATTTTTGCGTCGCCGGAAGATCCTGATAGACAAGTACAATTGTAACTCCCTATAGTATTAATGCATTCACCGTAGCATGGGTTGTCGGCTCCTGGATCCTCGCACTCATTGATGTCTACAAAGAGAAAAAGTAAAATAAAAGATGCTTGTTAAAACAAAACATAATGCATCAAAATTCAACCAACTTAAAGCTTAGGAACCTTTTTATATGTACACAGTTCTGAAACTGAGTAATTGACGGAATAATTTAGTAGTAATTACAGTTTTTTGAACCAGATTTGGCCATACAATTCCCCTTATCATCATTACAAGAAAGGTGTGTCTTTTAATGACACATAATTTGATGACACATATAAAAGTGTAAGTAAAAATACATATTTACTTACACTTCTAAAGAAAACGTAAGTATAGTAGTTTAGTTTTACTCACACATCTAACAAAGTGTACATAAAAGTTTTGTTTTTGCCCGCATTTTTTGAAATATGTAACTAATTAAAACCTAGTATGAATTTCTAGAAATAGACATTTAGCGATGGCCATTTTTCTTTGAGTTAATAACCTTTTAAAACACTATACTTGTCACAAATATCAGTTCGACGTAGCGAACTAAAAAAATAGCTCTTTTAGACATTAAACTTGACATTTTTATCTTCCTTTAAGTATTATGACCAAATTATGACCATTTTACCCTTTCTAAATTTTTTTCGAAATACTTTTTTTTTCGAAATTTTTTTTCCAAAATTTTTTTTTGAATTTTTTTTTTCGAAATACTTTTTTTTCGAAATTTTTGAAGACAAAAATGTCAAGTTTAATGTCTAAAAGAGCTATTTTTTTAGTTCGCTACGTCGAACTGATATTTGTGACAAGTATAGTGCTTTAATAGGTTATTAGCCCTTTTTCTTTACAGGGAACAGCCCAAAAACGGATTTACCGACTGATATCATAGATTTTCTGTATATCTTTCAGTTAGTTTTTTCAAAAAATTTGTAACATGTGTTGCAATAAATATTTTGTGATTAATCGATATATATTATGATTTAAACATGAACTGACCTTGGCAGCCATTATCAAGATAGGGGTTACCCTCGTACCCTGGGTTGCACCTACACCGATATCCACCACCAGCTACGTCATAGCAAGAACTGTTCTCTTTGCATTCAGTGGCCTCGGAGCAAGTTCTGTCGTTTCCAATTACCCAATCGATCACGACAAGGATAGTGGACTCTACCCTGTTATACAATTCTGTAGCATTGGATAAATCACTGGCGCCACCAAACCTAAAAGTGTTTTCCTCACCAAGAAAAGCTAAGCCACAATGATTGATAGACAAAACATCTGTGTGGTTCCGAAATGTTTCAAGTGCAACATTGTAATACTTGAGACCTTTCGTTATAGACGTTTGACAACAACCATTTCCTGAGCATTCCCCAGCAACTACATCCGATAAGTTGCTGCATAATCCAAAACAGCCACTAGAATAGTGGTCTCCCTCCCTTCCCGTGATTAAAGCATAATCATCGCACCCAATGACTGTGAACTTGTTTTTTTCAGAGAAAGTGAATGCGCTTAAACTAGTCCACCAACTAGATTCACTATATACACTTCCGTCACTCCTGTAGCATTTGTAACCAACGCCAGTGAAGGTGCGTAGCTCTGAATCCGAAATGGTGAATATTTGGATGTTGCCTGATCTGATGAACAACTTTGGGGTATTGTAAGACGTGTTACAAGTCACGTAAAACGTGTTGTCTAGGGCACAACCTGTGTCTTTGCCAATACCAAAAGGGTAAGGAACTGTTACATTCCCGCACTGTGTTTGACAACCTGGTTTTGCTATGTTGTTCATAGCTTTCGAGTTGGAACCTTGAAATGTCCCCAGGGCCTTTATAAATGGAAATGTGAACAAATAAAGGAAAAAATGAAGAAGCATGTTTCTACTCTCTTTTATGAGGCTATATCTTTTCTGTGTGTGTATGTACGTTAACATTATTGTAGCAATTTATAGAGTCCAAAAGAGAGAAAGAACGAAAGTTTCCCCAGATTACATTTCATTTCTAACCACAAAAAATACAAGCATAATGTTTTCTTCCAGATATATACTAGACATAGTTTACTTTTAAAATCGCTAGATAAACACATTTTAGTAACGGAAATTTACCAAGATAATTCAGTCGCCTTACAGCTTGTCACTTTTTAGACCAGAAATAATTTTAATTTGAAAATAGACCGAGCGACTGGGCCTGTACAACATGCTAAATGTCGGCTTATAAATTCGACAAGTGTCCTATTATACAAGTTGGTCGATCGCCCGGTCTATTTTCGATTTAAAATTATTTTTGGTCTAAAATATGACAAGCCATAGGACGACTACTGATAGTATTTTGATAAATTTACCTTTTAATAATGTTTTACTTGATGTCGAGATAGCGAACATAGTATTCTAATTGTATTATGATTAGATGTGATTTAAGTTTTACCATTAATTAATACTCCGAAATACTTTTATTCAGTCATAAATTCATGCTTTCAGAAGTTAGCGGTGTTGATGAAATATTAAGTTTTATTTGTCTGACTAGACGACTTGTATTTTTGGTTGAATGACTTTTGGGAAGACTTGGGTTAACGTATCAGGGGCGGTCTCATGAATTTATGAAATTTTTTAAGGTTTTGAACGAAATTAAATAATGAGGTTTTTCGATAAAAAATGTTATATATAATGTGTCACCATTTATAAGATATAATGCAATTAGTTATCTAAACGTTTAATATATTACTCATTTAATATATTTTCTCATCTAAATGCTTTTTTCTTCGTGAAAATATATGTACACATGCATATAATTATTAACGGACAAATTTTGAGGCTCTTAAAAAATTTAAGGCCCTAAGCGGTCGCTCACTTTGTACACTCTCAAAGACGACCCTGATCGTATCCTTCGAAGAAGACTAACCAAAAGTTGTGGAAAAACACCAAAGATAATTTTCTCCTTGGTCCCAGATGAATATCCACCATGAAATTTCTTTTGATTTCTTAGAAGCGCACTCGATTTAGTTTTGCAATCTAGCTAAGTCTCCTTTGTGATTGATACGTCTCAGCCTCACGTATGGATTGGGCCTGTTTGTTTAGTTTTTATATTAAGTCATGTTAAATTAAAGTGTTTGTCTGGATATATGTTGTCTGTTTGTAGATGAATAAATGGTTATTTGTTTTGTGTGCGGAATAAAGTGTCTGAATTAAAAAAAATTACTGTTATACTCTTTTATTTGAAATAAGTGTTGATTAGATGTTAAGAAGTGGAAGGGTAAATATGTAAAAGTATAATAAAAGTGATGACTTAATATAGAAACCTTCACTCTCATGGCTTTTTCTAGAAAGTCATCAATTTAAATTAAGTACAAAACAAACACTCAATTAGTGACTTAATAAACTTAGTTATTTTACAATTAAGACTCTTTAAGTCATTATCAAACACCACCCAAGTCTACATGTGATGAAGAAACCTACTGCCACTTTTTCATGCAAGTTGAAATAGTCTTCCGTCATGCATTATTTTAGGAAGAATAAAGTAAACCACCACTTAGTTGCATTAGGCCATGTTTTCATTTCTTGTTAAGTCTATGTCTTGATGCTAAAGAATATGTTAGTAGGGTAGTTGCATTTGTATTCCTATTCATATATAATTTTGGTTATGATTTATGAAGAAAGCAGAGAAGAAAAAGAATGAGAAAGTTAGTTCAAGATTAGTTCTTAATTTAGTTGTTAAGTTTAATTATTGTCTTAGAAGAATGATTATCTCAAATCGATTTTCTATTAGTGATATTGGTATATAGACTTGTTCCCAATAGAGTGATTTTAACCTAAGAACTAAGTTAAATCCCTCTTTATATAATATGTTGAGGTGTTTAAAGAATTTGATGCAAGAATATATCAAACAATTTAAACAAAAATAGCACAGTACAGTTTTCAACGTTTAAAATTGTTGTTTGAGTTAATAAAAAATTAGAAAGATTGGTTGCGGAATACCAATCTTAGTTGAATGACAATTTGTGATGATCTCCTCTTTAACTTAACCACATAACTCAAGTTATGGTTTAAGCATTAACTTTTCTTACTCACTGAATGTTCAGCGGCTAAGTTCAATTCGAGATGTAAATGCTCTTAAATGTGTAACACATTAATTGCAAGAGTTGCATTTAATCCTTTACAAACATTCTCTTTTATAGCAGACAATTAGGGCCTACAAAGGCTTTCTACTTTACACGTGTTGCGCATCTAATGGGTGGGTGAGATTGCATCTAATGCAAATGGGATAATGAGTCTTTAGGGAACAGTGATAGACACTGTTGTACATTTTTACCAACTCTCAAAGATGTAGATTCTCAACAAGACTTGTTTTATCCATTTTTTTTTGTAAAAGTAGAGCTTCTTGCCTTTAGACTTCTAGATATTTGAGATTATTTGCTCAATATCTTTGTGAACGAGGAGACCAAACATCGTTCAGTGAGGCATTGCCATCCTCACTTAACTGGACTTTTCTTCTTTGGATCTTGTGCTTCAGTAGCTGAACCGCATCAACACTAAAGTTATGGCTTCTTTGTTTTCAAAAACACATAAGGAGTTTGGTTGAACTATTCTCAGCGACTAAGTTACTCTTAGGCTATTTTCTATTCAAATCTATTTAGAGAATGTTGGATGCTGAAATGACCCAATAATCTCCCTTTATTTGAATATACAAATAGCCTAAGTTAATGAGATGTAAGTGAACTAACAACTTTTTCTTACTTAATGATGAAAATAAAGTAAAACATAAATAGGTAAAAAAAAGTTCATTTGATATTCATTGATTACATTACAAAATGAAATATTCATCATAAGATTACACTACTTATTGCTTCAACGTTGATATGATTCTTGTGTGCTTCAGTGGGTTCTTTGCATTTCTCATTTCAGCTTCAATGACCAGAAGGGAGCTAACGGTTCTTGCAATGTCAGTTGTTCATGGGCCTTGGTGATGTAAGTGGAAGATTACTTTTAGTGAGTATAATTTTTCAATGGTCATTTTTAAGAGTTCCTTACTATCAATGAAGTCTTAGCTTTGTGGTAAATAGAAGTAAACCATCCCAAGTATAGGTCCAGTGAGCACATGTCCAGCAGGGTGGTTGTTATGCACTACCATTCTTTATAGCGCCCGGTATGCTTGTAGATATCTTTTAGATTCTCAGCTTCTCTCTTCCTCTTGTTGGTAATCCTATTCAGCTCAAGCATAGGATCATGCTCTTCCAAGGGAATATCATCTCGAATACTTAGTGAGGCTTCCGGCGCCATCACCTCATATAACATTTTCCTCATAGATTGACCAATGTGTGTACATACCTTGCCTTTTCTTATCCCCCAATAGTACATCATTTCTTTCCATTTTTATACACCAAGATCCGAGGTCTTGAATTCATAGATTTTTCAATAGAATTATCATCTCTATAAACCCTCAGTCCAGCTGGACCTTTGTCAGACCCCCAAAATATCACATCGGAAGATATCGGGGCGTGACTTTCATGGAAACAAAGTTACAGTTACATCGAAAGACCTCTACATAAGTCGTTTGAAAATACACATTCGATTAAAGAAATAATGTTTTACAAAGTTATAATCCAAGAGTTTACAAAATATAACGAATCTTTTGGTTGACAATCGAACATAAGGTATGCAATAAATCTTTGCCATGATGAGTCCACAATGCTCTAAATGCAAACCAGGCAATACGTAAAAGTTAATTACTAGTGTCCATAAGTAAAATGAGTAATGTATTCAAGTGAACAAGCATGAATTTAAGTAAACGAGTATGTAATCTCACCCAAAAGTAGTTCAAAACGAATCGCAAAACAAATAAAAGTGGGGCTATGAAACTCACCTCAAGTGATCAAAGTATTCAGAAAAGTATTGCCTAAAGTAATGGCACGGAAATCCTAAACGCGACCTAGCAATATAAGTCGTTTAGGAAATGCAATAAGTACTACATGCGCTTGAGTTTTACAAAGTTCTATCACTTTTATATACTTGTAGTGAGTTTTTACGAACCAAAATGTAATAAAACGTAAGTTTCACCTTTTGAATGTTGAGTTTTCAAAAAGTATCCAAAAAGGAGTTTTGCTCAAGTTTAGCGGGTAATAAGTTCTTCATTTCTCGTTGGTTTGGTCCGTTTCGAATTCCAGTGTCAAGTATTCCACGAGGGTTGTAAAAAAGATCACCTATCACTCTTAATGAAACTAAGCCTAAGGTCCTCGTAAATAGGCCCGAAAGTGGTCACTCGCGCTTTTGTTCAATACTTTAAAAGAAATCCTAGAAATAGGTTTATTAACTTTAAAGTTTATCCCCACTTCATTTAAGTGTATCATTTTCGTTTTAAGCCTATTTTTCTTCGCTAAACTCTCGAAACAAAGATGAAAATGTCCACTTCAATTATTTCAAAGTCCCGATTCGTGAAAATAAGTTTTGTGTGTCATTTTATAATAAAACATTTTTTGGGCTGCTGTTACAAATTTTCATAAAATGTTTGTCGTGATCGGGTTATTTCTCACTCGTTTTTTAAAGAAGACACTTGTTTCAATAGCCTAGACTCATTTTTTTCAAGTCCAGTTTCCAAAAATGTAATCCACGCATCTCGGTTCCTCACCATTATTTTATAAAATCAAAAGAACACATGTATCCCTAAGCTGTTAAAAATCAGAATTATAGTCCCGAATAGTCGGGGCCGTATCTCATTCGTTACTTATCGCGACGACTCCGTTCAACTCTCAGATTTTAAGTTAGATTTTCGTCTACAAATTTCTCAACTAGATCGATTTACCAAAATGTTCCTAAGATAGTGATTTTTACGAATGAAAACTGGTACTCAGATTTTTGTCAGTATTGACTAACATTTTTGTATGATTTATTAAAAATACCAAATCACGTCCAAAAGGTATGAAAAAATTCTGGGAACAACTTAAGACATACATATAAGTTCATACAAATGGGAAAGGTGCATAAAAATGTCTAGGATAGGGTTTTAGGTCAAAACATTCTGCTGAAATTTTGGGATAGATTCTTGTTTTCATAACTCAACTTTATTTTAATTTCCTCAACACCACAAGTCTATGTAAGTGATAATATGAACATGGAATCTAATGTAAATGTAGATATGAGTATGTAAATTATTTAATAACCTTACAAAGTGTTGGTGGATATTTTGTGCAAAAGAAACCCAAGTAACTTAACCAAAACCCAAAACTAAGAACTAAGCCTCCTAGCTTCCAAAACCTTTACCCAATAATCAACCAATGAAGTATGAACGAAGACTTGTGCACCATCCTTCCTTGTTGTTTGTTGCCGATTTTAGGAGGGGAGAAAAGAGAAGATATGTAGTGTTTTTGTGTTGTGAAAAATGAAGAGAATAAAGTTTGCTATTTATTTGAAAATTTGACAAAAACACTAGCTAATTTTCAAGTTAATGGCTTTGTGATGAAACCACCTAAACAAGGTCATTAAATAAGCATGGTGAGACTTATGTGAGGTGTGGTGTAGGTGTTGAAATGAAGCAAAGAAAAGAATAAATTGGTTTTGTCCTTATGAAAATAGATCTTTTTAGACTTTGCAAAGAAAATGATATGACATAGTTGGTAATTGTTTAATAAATATCTTGACACATTTTGACATAATTATTAGTGAGGGTAATGGTGGGGGGCGTGGGTTTGGATAGAAAAGTCCAAGTGGTTAGATTTTGGTTGAAACTTCTTGATTTGATCTAGTTTTGATTTGCAAGAAAAGTCTAAATAATATAGGTATGTTGTATTATTTTTTTTTTAAATTGTTTTGTATATGTAAAATATGGTTGGCTGATTTTCATACTTAAATGAGAGTAAAAATGAGTAAATTTGATAGTGTATATGTATTTAGGGTATTGGTAAAGATGGTGCGGGTATTAGGTAAGTTTCGTGCATATAAATCGCATAAAACGCAAGTTATTTGAAAATAATAAATTTGAATAAAATGATTATTAAAATAATTTTGAGTAGACTAAAAATTAGTCTAGTGTGATATAAAATGTCTAAATGTGGTTCTCGTTATGCACGGGGTAACCTAATGGTTATACGTAAAGTTAGAATTTTACGCGATTAGGATAAAATGTTAAAGTTTATAGGTAAAAGTTAACGTAAAATTTCTGGTTGTTGCATTCTCCCATGCTAAAAGAATTTCGTCTTGGAATTCGGTGTGTGTTATACGATGGTGAGGTGTCTTGGAAAAGGTGTGGGTAATTGCGGCGAATTCTGATCTTCACGCTCCCGGGTGAAATCAGGAACTCTTCTTGAATTCCATCGAACCTTAAAGATATAAATACAACTTAGCTTTAACTGTTAATCTTCTAGTCCCTAATTCTTACTGGTTCTTCGGTGAAGTGTAATTTGTCATCATCCTGAATTTCCTCTAGTTGAGTAACAAGTGTTTCATCCAATAAACACTTTTTTAGATTCGAGACATGAAACGTGTTATGAACACCACTGATTTCTTGTGGTAGCTCAAGTTGGTAAGCTACTAGGCCAATTCTTGGTAAGATCTTAAAGAGTCTAATGTATATTGGGTTTAACTTTCCTTGTTTCCCGAAATGTATCATGCTTTCCCATAGCAAGACTTTAACATAACCTTAACCTTGACTTGAAATTCTAACGGTTTACGCATCACATCAGCATAACTCTTCTGACGATCACATGTTGTCTGTAGCCTATTTCGTATATGTATGATTTTCTTAGTTGTTTCGTGGATGATCTCTTGGATCAGTGAGTTGGCTATCTCCAGCCTTGGACCAGCAGATGAGAGCTAGTAATGATTTAATGGTGGTAATTTAGTAGTATGATCCTTAGCATTGAATTATTATATGTAAGTAACTTGGTTACTATGTGCTTAATATGAAGGTTATTGTATTATGTAGTTATGAATGAAGATGTTAGAGTCGATTATAATTTGTATGATGGAATAAGAAACTTGATTATTGGGATGTTATAGAACTAGCTTTTGATTATGGAAGGACGACACTTTTGTCCATAAAGTGCCTTAAACATAACATCCTTATAATAACCTAAAATCCATTCCTAAAATTCGTTATAACTTTGAACACTTGATATAAATATAGTCTAAGATATAACTATATGTTATGAGTGTATACTACAAAATACGAATCTAAAACCTAAAGCATATATAGAAAACGCCTAAACTAAGTATATAATTTAAGTTTAAAACCAATTTGACACAACGTATGTGATGTTATTATGAAGCATCATTGATTCGCTCCCAAACAGTCAAGTTTAATCACGCAAGTTAACCACTTGTGAATGGCTAAATGTAACAAACTTAAAACAGTCTGGAAACAAATGCAATGAAGTCCAGGAGAGTATAGTGTTTCCCCAGGTCGTTATGTCCCAACGAGCCGTGCGAGAATAATCAGACGTTTAGTGATCGAGAAGATTTGAACAGATAAGAAGATATGATTTATTATAACTACAGAAATAGCCAACAAATTACAACGGCTTAAATGCAAATTAAAGGAAATTAAAAAGATAAAAACTATTAAATAAACGCTATCACTATATTTAAAATGATGTTTTTTGTTTTTATGTTTTTATAAAACTTAATTTAAAACTACGTTACGTACAAATGAAAACGTGAAACTTACACAATATTAACCCTAAAAATATGAAAATTATATTTTTACAAACCTAATGATATAAGAAAATTTTAAGAAAAAGAAAATTATTTTTATAACTATTTATCTAATTATTATTAATTAAAAACTATTTCTATCTATTAAATAATAACCTAAAATACAAGAAAATAGGAAATAAACCTAGAAAAATAAAATTAAGACTTGGAAAAATCTAAAATAACAAAAAAGAATTTTCAAAACTATTTTTATATTTTTCTGATTATTTTTCTATTTTTTATGAGTTTTAAACTATTAAGAACTAATTAAATTACTAAAAATTACAAAATAAACTATGAAAAATTTGGAAAATTACTTTTTTTACTTTTTATATTTATCTAAACCTAAGAAAAATGAAAAATTATTTTTTTGAACTTTTTCTGAATTTTTTGTATTAAAAGCTAATTAAAATTGCTTAAAAACTAATTTAAATTAAGAAAAATAGCAAATCAACTTAGAAAAATCTGAAAATTTCAGGAAAACTCTAAAATAATATTAGGAAGCTAGGAAAATTAGAAAAAAAAGTGCTTATGTGTAGGAATTAGGAACTGATGTGCAAGTGCTGATTATTAAGCACTCAAAATAAGCAAATGAGGACCAAAAGCTACGAAACAAACACAGAAGCTGTAATATGATAAAACTACTCTAATGCAACTTAAATCAACAAGCTATACCCTCAGATTTGCAAGCTAGCACAGATTTGGATTATTTGAGTTCAATGTTAATAACAGTTCTGAGGGGCTACTTGCAGCCACAATATAAGCACTTAAATAAGCTAGAGACTAGAAAGCAAATAATGAGACCTCAACTAGACCTGGTCAAGAGTATATGAGCCAAATACCAGACCAAGGGAAGCTCTTATGAGCCTAGTGCAAGCCTGCACACAACTGAGGAAAGCTCAGTTTAAACTGAGCATTTGGAGCAGGGCAAAAAGGGGCAACTTGAGAAGCTTGTTTGGAGCTTTTAAGAAATTTGTAAAATTCTACTAAAATGGTGATAAGAAAGAACACCAGTTGAACTTTTTAAAATGCCAAGTCTCACTGAGATTGGCTCAGAATTGAATCCAAGAAAATTCTCACCAGTTGAGCCCAAAACAGATTTTCCAAAATTTGACTTTTTAACAATTGAGATAAGTTTGACTAATGTGAACTTTGATTCCAGTTTTAGGATTGATATTGATGAAATATGATAGAACAAGCACAATTCAAGCAAGCTTAATGATTTCTAAACACAAAACAATGATCTGCAAATCCAAAATCCACAACAGTTAAGAGCTTAGACAGATTTCATGGAATGTTGACTTTTTGAACTAGCAGGCACAAAATAATGACTCAAATGAGTGTATATGGACTAAACAAACATGATCCAACAGATTTCAACTCATGAACACACCTTAAGATCAGTTATGACAGTAAACCAAACACCCCTTATTATACTGATTTGCAAACTAAAACTCATCCAAACACTGAACCAACATGTAATTATGATCAAATTAACTTAAAATAGCTTAAATACTACTATTGAAACAGGTTTCAACTACTGGTGACCACTAAAACAAATTATGCCAATGAACTTGAAATTGACTTACAATTGTCCATAGCCACAATGGCTTGCAAACAGTGAACCAGAACTACTAACCTATCAAATCCAACCCAACTAACTATTATTCAACCCAAATCCATGCCTGCATCAACCATTTCCCATTTCCAAGACCACATGAGCTTAATTTGACTTTTGTTGACCAAATCTCTAAACTGCTGGAAACTTAAACATAGGCCAACAAAAAGCTATGAGGAGCTTAAATGAGCTTGTGTGAGCTTAAAAACAAGCTAATAAGGGCTTTTGCATAAGACTTTGAAACTGAAAATTTCAACAGTGAACTAAAAATATGAAACTTGCATGAAGTCTTGAATTAACACTTGAATTGAACTTATATTGATGAAATAACTTGAGTTTCAATACATGGATACAAAAGGTAACAATTTAAAGCTTAATTTAAAACATACTTAAAAAAAACGACATACAATTTGAAATTTAAACTAACTACCCTTTCTCTTGCCTTCTTCTTCCACTTTTATACATCCATTTAGCTTACACGTGTCCTCTGATCAAATCCCATCAGAAATTAGAGCCATTGGATGGCTAGAGCTTGTTTTAGCCGTTTGATCTTTTTTTGGCGGGAAATGCAATTTGACCTTGTGGGCTCTGATATAGCACTAGGGGGGGGGTGGCATTTAATGTGGAGGTAAAAGTCGGTGAGGATGATGATGAGGGGGTGGAAAGGTGATGGGAGAGTGCCTGAGTTTGCAGGGCAACTTGGGGAAGAAGGATAAGGTGTACAGTGGATGGTGGGAAAAGTCTTATTTGACTTTGGTTGACTGACCAGGTGTAATATCAAGGGGGTCCAAAATTGAATATGACTGGGGTCCAAAGTATAATGGCAGGTCCAAAAGTGTATTAAAGAGTTTATTAAGACAAGGACCTAATGTGTAATTTTCTGAAAATGAGGGACCAAAGCTGCCAAATTGAAAAGTTGTTCCAAGGGACCATAAGTGATAAGTTTCAATAATGCAAGGACCAAACTTGACAATTTCAATTTTCCAGGGGCCATTTTTGCCAATTTTCAAAGTTGGAGGACCAAACTTGTAATTTTCTCAAACTTTTTATATTTTTCACCAAAGGACTAATTATGACAAGTTATGATTTAAAAAGGACCTTTGGTGATTTTTCTTTTGAAATTAGGGCTCAGGGACTATTTTTGACAATTTTAGAAACTTGGGGGACTGAAACTGCCAATTATGCAAACTTTGCTCATTTTTCATCTGATTTTAAACATTTTGCATCTGAAACATATAAAATGCAATTTTGGAATATTTTCAGTATTTTGATGCATTTCTGAGCATTTTTAGACGTTTTGCAGTTCAGATTGACTCAAAAATGATGAGTATTTACACACTCATCAATCATACGACTAATAAATATGATATGAGTCCGATTCTTTTCCTATATGTATCACACGTTTAAAAGTACTATAAGGTCCGGTTTGTATTTAATTAGGTACACAACTTTATACATTGAACAATTAATAGTTATTTGGAAAATTTGAAAAAAAAAAATATTTGGTCATCCAAGCTCCCCAAGACTCAGCTTATACTACTCCCTCCTATCCCTCATTAAGTTAACCGTATATCACATTCCTCATTCAACCTAAACCAAAAACCTAAAAAATTGAAAACAAACGAATTGACAGCTAGGGGTTTTCTCCTAAGGATTTCAAGGGTACGAGAGGCAGCAGAAAGGGGTGGTGATCGTAGGTAAACCATCCTGGGTAAATCATTTGGTTTGGTTTCGAAGGGTGCTTGTTCTTGGTTTCTAGCGTCCTTGTTTCCTTGATCAGTTTCAATCCAACCAAGGTACCATATTCGTCTTTGTGTTTTGATTCGCATGGTATGTCTTTTAAACATAATTCTTGCACATCTAGGCTGTTGGGGGTTCGTTATAATGAATACATTAGTAAAGCATGACATGAAATCTAGAAACGTACAACCTGATTTTAAAACGTGTGTTATGAAGAGTGTTGATCATGATCGTGTGTCTTGGATATGTTAATTGATCAGGTCTTGTATAGTGTTGGGTTTGTGTCGAACCTGGTGTCTAACATTATATGGATATATGAGTACATTAATCGGGTTAAAAAGGTTTTAAACGTGCTATATAGTGGCTTAAAACGAGTTCTGAGATTGGACAGTTTTGTAGGTCTATTTGGTGTGAGTTATAAAATAAGTTTCATAAGTGATGGAGTCTAGATTTTTTCTTGTAAAACTATTTTTAGGTCTTAATTAAGTTTTCCAATTGGTTTGGATGAAATTGGAGTTGTGTTAGCCGCAACATTTTTATTAGAAGTGATGGTCATTCATATTTAGGAACTTTGTAACGTGTGTTAAATATAGTGATAGAATAGTCAACGGGCTCGTGGATTGGGCTAAGCTAAATGGCTAAAAGCTATGTTAAGCTAGCCTTGTATAAGTTGTCATCCAATCCAAGCCCAAGCCCAAGCCCATGGGGCATTTTATCTTGTACTATAAATACCCCTCAAAGTCTCATTTGAGAGGGGTGCTTGAGAGTGTGTGTGTGTGTGTTTTCTTATGAAATATTGTTTTCATCTTCTCTTCTTTTTCTCTCTAAACATACGCCTAACATATCTTCAAGTCACCAAGTTCTTCTCTTCATCTTTCTACGCATAACATCCTTGTGTATAACGTGGGTTTATGTTATAGGTGTTCTTCTTGTGGTAAGCGTGGTATTCATGTGATAAGGTTGATATATTTAAGGTCCTACAATTGGTATCAATCGCCTAACAATGATTTAGGAGTGTTTTTGGTTGAAGTTTTTTTTGTGTAGTGTTACGCGTAGTTTTTCGTTCTCAAAGTTGTCACGCATAAAACTTTAATTTTTGCACTAAAATCTTCAAGATTCTTATGGTTTGAGGTTTTTATAATGTTAAGGATTCTAGTTTTTGGAAAAAGTTCGAAGCTTTACGTGTTTTTCTTCATTTTTACACTCGTACGTATTGGGTTGTTCGTTTCTACGCATAGGCAGAAAAAACACTTTGGGTGTTAAAGGTCAATACTTTCTTGTTATTTGAGTGTTTTGGAAGCTGTGAGTACATCAGAAATCGTTTGAAACACTGGAATTTTTTACGCGTAAGAACATAAAGTCAAAACCCTCGAGTTACGCGTAATAAAAAAGTAAAAACCCTCTTTTTACGCATAAGGTTTTACGCATAAGCATTTGGTTAAGAATCTTCGTGCAACAACGGTGACTCAGTGCTTCCCTCACTTGGATAAGTTTGTGGAACACTTCGACTTGGGAAATCTCACTAGCTTGGATAAGTTAGAGAGATACGATCCGTGTTTTACGCGTAAGCGATTTTTTACGCCTAAGATTTAAATCTTACGCTTAAGACTGTGTTTTACGCATAAACATTAATACTTACGAGTAAGATATTGTTTACGCCTAAGAGTAACATCTTACGCGTAAGAATATTTCTATGAATAAGCATTAATTATTACGCGTAAGGTCACTATCTACGCCTAAGGTTCAACTCTTACGCCTAAGGAACAAAACTTACGCCTAAGCAACCAAAGCTTACGCATAAGCTTAAGGATTACGAGTAAGAAATTCAAACGGCTATAACTTTTGAACCGTAACTCCGTTTTCAGCGTTCTACCCATCCAAACGACCGTGAGAACGAGGAGAATAGACCGCCAAAAGTTTCTTTGGGTCCTTCAAGTCCTAAAAACGCTCCGAACAGAAGTTATTGAGGTTTTTAAGTTTTTAGACCAAATTTTCACTACAACAACCGAGCTTAATCTTCTTCAAACACAACTCCTTTATCGTTGAATCGATCCTACATCAACTTTATCATAACGTACCTTCATCAATGGCAACTCAACAAGACATTCATGCAGCCGGTGCCGAAAACCGTCCTCGTATATTGGAAAAAGGTGGTTATCTTCAATGGACAAGTCGTATGCTCCGCTACATCAAGACCAAACCTAATGGAAAACTGATGATTCAATCCATTACGAATGGACCCTTCAAGCCTCGACAAGTCCAAGATCCTAGAAATCCTAATGCAACTCCTCCCGTCCCACCGTCTTTTCGTACTCAGGATGAATCAGAATACACTGAAGAGGATAAGAAGCAAGTCGAAGCATATGACATGGCAATTCACATTGTCCAAATGGGTTTACCAAGAGAGATCTTTGCTGCTGTAGACAGTTGTGAAACTGCTTTTGATATGTGGGAACGTGTTAGACGACTATGTTTTGGAACCGAAATTGGTAAACAAGATATGGAGAACAAGCTGCTAACTGAATGGGAGAGGTTTACATCTACTCCAGGAGAATCCATTGAATCCTACTATGGAAGGTTTTGCACTTTGATGAACGAGCTGATCAGAAACAAGTTGGCACCCAGAACTATCGTGACCAATATCAAATTTCTCAACAATCTTCCAGAAGAATTGGGACGATATGTCACTATTGTCAACCAAACAAAGGACTTACATCAGGTGAACTTTGATCAACTCAACGATTTTTCGAAACAAAACCAAGCTGAAGTCAATGAGGTTAGGAAAGAAAGATTGGCAAAGAATCATGATCCATTGGCACTAATTGCAAAGACTCCAACTCCAGTGAACTCACAACAACAAGCTTCATCATCTTCCACTAACAACAACTTGCAGCAATACATTCCACAACCACAAGCTATTATCCCTCAACAACAATTCTACTCTCAAGAACAACAAGTCAATCAACAACAACAATATCCACAATACCAGGAACAAGGAATCACTGATCTCGAAACTGAACAAGAACAAGCTTTGTCAACTGCATTTTCTTTTTTGACTAAAGCATTCAGAGGTCGTTATTCCACACCAACTAACAACAACCAAAGGATTTCATCAAACACTCGCAACAGGAAAATTGCACAGCCGGGTGTGAATATGGGTCATCAAGGACAAATGGTTGGAGTTATTGGGAATCAGCAGGGATATGCTACTGGATTTCGCATGGGTAATCAGGCGGTTCCGTATCAGGGTAATCAGTTGGGTCAGAATGTTGGAAATCAGATGGGGCAGAATGTTGGGAATAGAGCAGTGGGTAATCAGAATGGGAATGCTGCAGCTCCAGTCGTTGAGAATTATGGAAATGTGAATCAGGGTAATCAGGTTAATCAGGTTACGTGTTACAACTGTCAAGGAGTGGGTCACATGGCAAGGAATTGTCCTACTAAGCCGAAAAAGAAGGATCTTGCGTATCTTCAGAAAGCTATCATGTTGATACAAAAAGAAAAAGTAGGACTTCAATTGAGTGCTGAGGAACATGACTTTATGGCTATTATGGATGATTTGGAAGACCTAGAGGAAATCAATGCGAACTGCATCTTCATGGCAAACCTTCAAGAGACTAAGTACGACACTGACTCTGACGCACCTCCTGTCTATGACGTCAATGCAGTATCTGAGGTACCAATCATTGATCCATGCTATAACAATGTCATATTTGATGTGTTTACTCATGATGATCAGCATTCTGTGACATCCGCACCTACTTATGATACATACCTGGACAATCCTAGTTGTAGCCATACTAACTCTGAAACTCCAGATGTGGATCCTAGTGGAGGCTGTGTGGCACAAAATACTGAGACTGATGAGGAAATACGTGCTTATTTTGAAACATTAGTCAATAACTGTGGCATTGAAATCGAGAAAGTTAAAACGGTCAATCGCGAAGTTAAGGCCGCGAATGCTAAATTGACCGCTGAGCTTGAGAGTTACAAGGAGAACGCAAAAGCTTTTGAATTTCACAAAAACAAAGAGTCAGAATTAGAAATTGGTTATCGAGATTCCGTTTTAAGAGAAAAACAATTGCAAATCAAGTATAACACACTTGATGTTAATTTGAACTTAAAAATAAAATCTTTAAATGAGGAAATTTCTGATCTTAAAAACCAACTCTCTAAACAACAAGCAACTTATTCTGATCTTGAAAAAGAGAAGAAGCAGTTGATTGCTGATTTTTCAAAACGAGAAGATTCTCTTCTTGATGAAATTCTTGATAAAGATGAAAAAATCAAAAAATTGGAAAATTTGCTTGTTACAACGGGTCATTCAGCCAAATCAACAAATATGCTGATTAATCAAACAAATCCGTATTTTCATACAACACAAAAAATGGCTCTTGGTAACACACCTCCTTGTTTCCTCGAGAAAGCTCAGAAAGAACAGAATGTTTTGAACAATGGAAAAGCATTGCATGAACCCATACTTGTTCATGATTCTCTTGAAACGTTAGAACTATCTGATGAGAGTAGATAAAAATGAAACAAAAGAATCCGGAAATCAAACCCATTGATTATAACAAATTGAACAAAATTAATGGAATTACATTTGTGTCACAAAAAGAAAAGTCAAAATTTTCCATCACACCCAGTGTTTCAAACAAAGTGTCAACACCAGTTTCAAAATCTGTCTCAAAACCAGTTGTTGTCTCAAAATCTCTTTCGAAAATCGAACAAATGTCTTCAAACAATCTTTTTAACACAAGTGATGCCAAAAGCATTTTAGAAGATGTTAAAACTAGAATTGGGAGACTTCAAGAGACTGTCAAATCTAAAACCAATATTACAACTAACATATGGTTTTCTAGTTTTGATGATGAAAATAAAAAGTTTTTTGAAACTGAAATTGCCCCTCAGCTGAATAACATCAACTCAAGGGTAATTCATTTTGACCAAGCATTTTTGAAAGAAATAGCTGACTTTGTCAAGGACCATAAATCCCTGGTAAAACAAGCTAATGAAACTGTTGAACACATCAAAGTTTTGGAAAATTTAAATGATTCTCTCTTCAAAGATGTTCTGACTACCGATATAATGTCCATTATTTTACAAACATATTCTGTTGAAGATCATGAAAGACTCCAGTCTGAGACCTCCAAAATTGTTTCAAAATATGAAAAAGCTCTTGAAAAACTTGAAAAAGAAAATGTATCCTATTTTAAACAACTTGATCAAAAAACCGAGGAATGCAAGTATGACAAACTGTCGTATGAGCGTGCCTATAAGGACATGAAAGAGCAAAATGATCTTTTGAAAGCTCAGTTGGAATGTATAAAAGGGAAGGCTGTGGATACTAAGTTTGCAAAACCATTGAATGAGGAGAAAACAAATGTTCCCAACCAGGTTTCCAAACCAAAAATGTCTATTTCTCAGTTTCCTCCAAAAGTCAACGAGAAATATGATATGTCAAAAACAGTCACTCCACAGACTTTGCCTATTAAAAAGAGAATTATCAAAGGTTTTGAAAAACCTGTTTTTGATAAAGAAAAAGTGATTACACCTGGCATGTCTAAGACTAGTACACGGAATGTGACCAAAAATCCTGTTAAAGAATCTATTGGTTCTAACGACATGGTCAACAATTACTATCTAGAAGAAGCTAGGAAAAAGGCACAGACTCGAAAAGACGGAATTTTAGGTGCAACATCTAGGGTGATGAATTCTACAAGATTTCAAGGCAATACTAGTAGTTGTAAACCATTACCTAGGAACACTCTTCACAAAACTAGGGATTGGCTTGCATCTAAGAGTAGTTATGGGAAGCAGAGTGTTATTCATGTAGAAAACAACACTAGGAATTCTGAGTCTTTTTCGAACAAGAAAAAATTTCCAAATGACTGTAGTGACAATGTTAAGGTAGCTGTCCTAAACAAGAATGTCTGTCCTACATGTCCAAAATGTGTCTTTTCAGCTAATCATGATGCCAAGGTACAATCCACTAAGACACCAAACAGAAACAAACCCGTTGCCAAGATGAACATGGTACAGAAACCTAATAGGTGGATCTATTCAGGACGTAGTTCTTCAAAAAATGAGTCTTCCGCTGCATCTGAAAAGAAAACAACTCCTAGATCTTACCTTAGGTGGATACCCACGGGCAAAGTTTTCAACAACGTAGGTCTTAGATGGATTCCCGCAGGAAAGATCTTTGATACTTGCACCAACACAGATAATAGTGACAATCATCAGGAAGTAGAAACCAGTATAACCGTTGATTGTGAACACCCTCAGAGTGAGGAAACGAATACTTCTAACACTGTTATTTGTGAAGTCTCTTCGTCTTTGGTTGCAGGTGAATCAAATATCTCAGAACCCAACTCATCAGAGGGTTCCAATTCTGTAAACTCTTCCTCTTCACTCTTTCAATCTTCTATTTATGATTTTCCATTTCTTTTATAAAACCAACAAAAACAAAATACAAAAATATAAAATCTTTCAAAAAATACAAAAAAAATATAAAATCAAAAATCCAAAAATATTCTTCTCACGACATGTCTCTCGTATAATCGATATTCTGTACGTTTCTAGAAATGTTATTCAACAATGATATGGACATGTACAGATGCTTGAGTGAGAGTTCTTTAAATGTTTTTTTAAAACATGTCGATTCTCAAAATTTCTTCAAAATGATGGCTTTCGTATACTTCAGTACGAAACCTGGACTTAAAAATAATGGCTTCTGAACACATCAGTCCAGGACCCGCGCTTCAAAGAAAGGAAAGTGCTTAACCAAATGAAAGGTTTTAAATATTTTTCAAGCACTATTCCTAAAAACATAATGGCTTGCAGATACTTCAGACTGTAACCCGATCTTTAAAGAAAGGAAAGTGTTGCGCAAAATCGATTTTCATAAATATCGAGCACTTATCCTAAAACAAATGAAGATATTTCTTCTCTCTAATATCGTCAAAAGATTTTCAAAATCTTCATCTTGCGTACCATTGATTCGAAATTTTTCAAAAAGATTTTTCAAAATCTCTCACATTTGGTACCAAGATAACTCCCTCTAAACCCTTAATTGATTCTAAATTTTCTGTATGAAAAATATGCTTTCTTTAAGGGGGAGTATTAAACCAAAATTGTTCCAAAATTCATGCTAAATCAGTTTCTCTCCAAATGCTTTTCGAAAAACATATCTTTTAATCATTTTGTTTCAAAAACATCATAGATATGCTATTTTTGAGGGGGAGAAACGTGATTAAAATGTGATCAAAACGTTTAATGATCGTTGTTTGAATCTCAAAAGAGCTCGACCTAGTTGAAACCAATGAGTTGACGAGAAATCAAAGTCAGTAAATGTACCATCTCGAGAAACTTTCTATGGACTTGACCAGGACGGGTAATAATTTCAAGTTAGTTCACTAGTGATATAAACGTGTCTCGAATCGGTCTTGTTCATTGAAAGTCGATCAATTCAAAAAGTGCGAACTCTACCCTCTATGTGCAGATTTCTGTCAAAACTTATAAGCACATCTGAAGGGGGAGTGTTTCTGAAAATATAAAACTCTCAAAGTGTTCCAAACATGTTTTCAATTATAAAAACTTTGAGAGATTTTCAAGAAAATTGGTTTTATGGCAACATGGGACAGTCATGGAGTTATAAGGTGACTAAGGATAGGTAAATCCGTCCTATGATCCGCCAGAGCCGGAGGGATCTACCCAAGGACACCACCTATAGTTAGTATTAGAAGTCCTTAGGTATGATTGAAAAAAGGATTAATGTGAGAAAGGAGAAAGAAGGGGTTGAAGAATTAAAAAGAAATGTAAAAGAAAGGGTGAAAAGAAATAGCCCTCCATATTCAACCTTAGGGCAAAAACCGGGTTCAATTCATCTGCTACTGGTTGTCACTAAGATGACACTGGTATTGAAGACAAAGACGTCATGGACCCAGTGACGCACTGCACTAAACCTTCTAGCCACTCAATTCCTCTTAAAAGAATTTGTTTCATTCTCACTGGGAACCCTACATAATCTATCGACTTTCTATTAGAGATTGTTGATATTGAAGAAGGAGACCCTCTCCCTAGTCTTCGCTCAGGAAAACCAAAATGCACTAATTGAGTCTAGAGCCACGAGATTCATCAAAAGATCTCATAGGAACACTTGACATGACATCGCTTGTTGTTCATCAATAAGGACACAAGTGATATATTCTAGAGTCCTACGCAGATCTTAGCAATCTGCCAGAACATTTATGAGAAGTTTCACATTTGTGATCTTCAATGATTGAATGGAAACTCCTGCCAGGGTCAACAGCAAGTCATTTCGGTAACTCCCCGTGGATTACGCTTAGTGTGTCTCAAATGGTCTACAGTCGTGGGGTGATGCTTCGGTGTACCTCAGCGACTCATCTGAACTGTAGGTGTACTTCGGTACATCGCGTTATCTTGTGGGACTCCAGTTCAGGAACGACCTTTGCGAGAATTAGAGACGTGTTTTCATACTATCTTGTTAACACACTCGAAGTTCAAACTTGTAAGCGTTGGATTACTTCTAACCCATGTTTTTTATGTTTTCTTCTTATGGATGCTTGCGGGAGGAAGAGATCGTGCAGATTTTCCACATGCTCATACCAACAACACATGAAAAGTTCTCATCAAATTCAAAGGCAACACAAAGTTAAAGATGATTCTTCGTCAATGTCAAAGAATCTACAAAGTATAAAGACTCGAGAACTACATCATTGGTAACTAAAAGTCAAATAGAAGTGTGAGCATGGTGGAGAATGACGAGGAGACACCTAACCAACGAAGTTGACAACGGCAGACAACCACATTAATTGATCACAAAGCATGAAGGAACAAAGAATCAAGACTATTCTATATCTACACGCAAAGTTCAAGATCAAGGAAAGTAAAAACCTAATCAAGTGGAGCATCTTTTGAATGACCACCCCTTAGGGGGAGATTGTTAGCCGTAACATTTTTATTAGAAGTGATGGTCATTCATATTTAGGAACTTTGTAACGTGTGTTAAATATAGTGATAGAATAGTCAACGGGCTCGTGGATTGGGCTAAGCTAAATGGCTAAAAGCTATGTTAAGCTAGCCTTGTATAAGTTGTCATCCAATCCAAGCCCAAGCCCAAGCCCAAGCCCATGGGGCATTTTATCTTGTACTATAAATACCCCTCAAAGTCTCATTTGAGGGGTGTGCTTGAGTGTGTGTGTGTGTGTTTTCCTTATGAAATATTGTTTCATCTTCTCTTCCTTTTCTCTCTAAACATACGCCTAACATATCTTCAAGTCACCAAGTTCTTCTCTTCATATTTCTACGCATAACATCATTGTGTATAACGTGGGTTTATGTTATACGTGTTCTTCTTGTGGTAAGCGTGGTATTTGTATGATAAGGTTGATATATATTTAAGGTCCTACAAGTTGTTTAGGTCATGTTTTTTAATTTTATATAATCATGCGTCAAAACTGAGTTTTTAGAATTTAATATCAGTCGAGGTTTTTGATTTTTCATTTTCAAACCATTGAGATTTGAGAGCTCTCCTTTTTCAGGGGTTGATAATTACGATATTTTTGACTTTTTGGAAATTTTTGGGATTTTTCTGAGGTGTGAAAGTAGGTCTAATAAACGTAAACCTTTGGGGTATACCTTATGTGCACTCTCTGGACAGGCCTGGAATGATGAATTTTTAAACCATACTTATGCTTTGAAATAAATTAAGAAAATGTTTGTGAACTTACCTAACTGATATTGGAACACCTGGGAATTTTCTCAGAATTATTTAAGCTCTTTTGATAGACTATTAAATTCGTAAGAAACTGGACCTGAACGTGATAAAATCTGAAATACAACTTAAGTCAAGGCTTTAGTTTAGCTTAACTCCTAATAATATGTTTTTGGCTTAAATTACTTTTGAAACATTAGTACGGATAATTTTAGACATATGTTAACCTAATATCATTTGTGAACCCTAAGTTGATTAATTGTGAATTATCACCTGAAGTTACCAAAGTTACTAATTGTGGGAAGTTACTAATTTTGGAAAATTACTAAATTTGGAAACTTGCTAAATATGGAAAGTTACTAAATATAAGAAGTTGCTAAAAATAGCAGAAAAACCTAAATATGTCAACCTGAACAACAATCATTATTGAATCAGTAATAACTTATGAAATAGTTCTTAAATAATAAGACGATCATTAATTCATGTAGATTCGTTGAAGAATGAGTAACTTCCGATCCTTGTGTTTCTGATACGGTTTCGATTGGTGTTTGAGGTACAGATATTCTACCCTTTCTCAGTAAGGGCTTTGATCTCATGACTTCTCGATCCTTGACTTTGATTCCTTTTCTTTGCTATGATTCTGTTTGATATGATCCGTCTGATATGATCTCTTTGATATGATTTCCTTTGCTATGATTCCTTTGATATGATTCCATCTGTTATGATATTCGATCTACTATCCATTTTGTTATGACATTTGTTATGATATCCGTTACCATTCGGTTGCTATGATATGATTCATTTCTATTGATATGATCTGTTTGGATATGATATGATTATGGATATGCTTTGATATGATTCGTTATGTTCAGTTGCTCGAGCTAACTAGTCATGGAGGTACCATGACCATGTCACTGATGCACTAGTGGCATGACACTATCTGTGGACTTGTGATTAGTCCACGGCATTCCATTTTGATATAATATGATATATGTGATCACTTGGCCATTATGAATACGTATGTACAGTCTCGAACTGGCATATGTATATCTAATTTGTTTTGCAGGGAGCGTATGGATGCATCCTAGGTATTTTGTTCAGTTCTGGTGATGTGGTGAGTGTGTACAATACACATCTTCACATTTGGGAGCTAGCTACTCCATTTGGTACTTGAGAGGTCTCCCCTTCTTGTGCACTTATGATTTGACAGATTATGATATGTGGCTATTGGAGTATCTCCTTTAGTATTTGAGCTCGTGGGCAGTATTCTAATTTTGTGACTATGTGACTTCTGACATTTTTATTCATTTGTTGCTATGCCATACTTTATCCAATTCTCCATTTGATTACACATTCACTCAGTATTCTTATATGATACATCTGACTACCATTCTATACACCAGTTCATTTGATGTGCTATACTCTCATTCCAATTCGGTTGGCTACCTAGCTTATACTTAAGATTACTACTTCATCCATTTACCGTGCTCTTATATGATTATTGGATTTTTGTTTGCTATGCTAATATATGATTATTTGATTCATCTGTTTACCATACTATTATGTGATTATTCGATTAATCTATTTATCATGTTGGTATATGATTACATGATTCATATATTTATCATGCTAATATGTGATTATCTGATTCCTCTGTTACCATGCTAATATGTGATTATCCTTTTACCATTCTATTATGTGACTATTTGATTCATTCGGTTGCCATGCTAGTATGTAACTATTTGACTCATCCGTTTACCATGTTATACATTCGTTTAGTTATTTCTGTAGGCTATGATTATCATTCAGTATTCCTATCTACTATTTGTGACTATCATGTTTGTACTTCTGTTTGGTATTTTTCGTTGCTTATGATATTGGTTCGGCATAGTAATTGATGTTACCTGACGTGTTGATCTGCAATGCTTACACTTCTTTTCATGCTACCATTTGATAAGGGAAATTGGTTCAACTTATGTTAACTGTTTAGTTTCCATGCTATATTCTTGTTCAGTTACTTCATTTAATTATGATGTTTGTTTAGTATTCCTACCTGATACATGTGACTAACATGTTGATACTTCTGTTGGTATTTCCGCTTGTTATGATATTTGTTCTATTTACTAATTGTTGATTATCTGACTTATGTGATTGCAATGCTTACATTCTATAAAGCTGCTTCCGCCTGCTTATAGAATTCAGCTTAGCTTATATATATCTGATTATCTGATTTGTTTGTTTTGCCATATTTATGTTTAGTTGATCCGCTGGTTGATATGCTTGTATATTGTTTAGTTACTTACTTTGGTTATGATAGTTGTTCATCAAATCCTATTTGATTATTGATAACATCAAATTAGCCTGATATTTTATATATCAAAGTCCCGTGTTTATGGCCTCATTTGTATTAATATGGTACTTAATTCGTTTATATTTGTTCATATTTACATTTCAGGATAAATGAGGCATTGGAACAGAAAAGATGTGAGAAACGGCCAAGAAATATATTCTGAAGAATGTTACTG
Organism: Chrysanthemum seticuspe; assembly: GCA_019973895.1. Taxonomy (NCBI): domain Eukaryota; kingdom Viridiplantae; phylum Streptophyta; class Magnoliopsida; order Asterales; family Asteraceae; genus Chrysanthemum; species Chrysanthemum seticuspe. The sequence continues at coordinate 235,391,071 of BPTQ01000006.1, read as the reverse complement.
CGTAATCGGCACAATTAACTACGATGTAACTCATACTACGAAGGCCTAAGAATTATGTATGAAGATTACGCCGTAACTCGTTAATAATATTACGGCGTAAATTCGGTATCGAGAAGAATGTGACATAACCAACTCTTAGGGTTACGCCATAATTAATTATTGTGAAGGTTACGATGTAACGTGGTAATTTAGTTACGCCGTAGAAAAAATTATAGAATGGATAAGTATATGCTGACGAAGAATTACGGCGTAACTCAGTAGTTTAGTTACGCCATAACTAATTACTTGGGCACGAAGTAGTTAAGTTCATGGGCTAAATGCGGTCAAATAATATTATGATTATTTAAATGGAAGGACTTGAAAAGATATTAGCAAGAACGATGAGGGGCTTATTCTGCCAAAATCACATAGTTTTAATACACATTTGCATGTGTATGCGTATGAATTATAAGTGAAGAAATACCACAAGGACTAAGTGTGAAAAGTGACGCAAGCTCGGGGGGTCAACTTGTATTGGCCTAAAGTTTCTAATTATAAGTACTATAATATGGGGACACAAAACGACAACCACTCCCGTCGTTTAGGGCTTCTCCTTTTCTCCTCAGCCCAACTGCTCTGCCCAAACCCCTTATCATGGCCTGCTACCGACTCCTTCTGCCGACATACTCGCTTTTCCAGATAACATCATTATCTTCTTCAATCATCAACGACAAAAACTCACCGCACACTTTTCGACGCTTGGTTTCTTTCACTGGTGGGTTTCTGATTTTTCTGCATGTATGGTGTGTTTGAAGATTACAGCTACTCCGATCTGAAGATTGGAAGGAAAGCCCTTCGACTTACAGGTATGTGTTTAGAAAACTTTTACACTTTTTTTTTGGCCTTCTTCGCTGGGCTGTGACAGCCCGTTGCAGGTCCAAAAGCTGGCGCCTTACTATCATACATACATCTACAACCTTGCTGACCTCACACACACCATCGACATCTTCATCCCACTGTTCTCGAAAGTCGGTTTCCTTCGCTGATGGGTTTACGATTTGCAGGTATTTTGCTGTGCAGGTTGAATCATCACCACCGCCACAAATAAGACTACTACAAGGATATGTTTTAATTTTGAATCTTGATTATAGGTATGACCAATTTTTGCTTTTGATTCGTTGCATAATTCGTTTTGTTTATAATATTATGTCAAGGTTTTGGGTTGTAATTGATTTTGATTATACCAGTAGGTGGTTTTTGGAGGACCAGCTATGGTGATGGTGGGGGAGGTTGGTTTGGTTCTTGATTAGTGTTCTTATAAAGGTGAGGTTTCTTTTTGGTTGGGTTTGACAACGATATAGTGTTTACGGTTTTCATTTGATTTTTTTTTTAACATGTTGTGTTGATTTGTTTGAATGGTGGTTTTTAATTAGGGTACTTTTGTTGTTTTGTAGGGACTGTTTGGATGAACTTATTATGACAGCTTATTAGGTTATTTGATTTTGCTTATGCCTTAAGTTAGTTATGTTCTTTTGTTACGGGGCGTTTGGATGAACTTTTTCCCGGCTTATAAGCTTATTTGATTTTAATTATGACTTTGGATAGTTTTATTGTTTTGTTACCTTTTATTTTTTTCGCAGACCTTATTTCACTTTGCTTATGGCTTATTCGTGATATATGAGTCTTCATGTTTTGATGGCTAGAACATTTGATTGTGACAATGGTTATAAAGGTATGATTATAGTTTAATGGTTATAAAGGTGTAGGTCTATACCTTTTGTTTAGAAGTTATAGACTAATTTTTCTAAATTGTGAATACGATATGGTACGTTGTAGTATTTGCCTTTTGCATATGTTGATTTCAGTTTTGATATTGGTCTCATAATTTTGCAGCGGGAGCGCCTTTTCCAGCTTCTTTTTAGCAGCAACACCTCCAGAAACGGCTGCACCAACTGCAGCTACGGTTAATCCAGCTGACGCCACCGTGACACCTAAACCTATAGCTCCATGAGTACTTGCAACACGAACACCTGTTCCTGCGGGATTGATGACGTTGCAGCTATGGCTGCAGACGCTAGATTTGTAGTTTTCAACATCCATAAAACTATGGCAGAGTAACCAAGAATTCTCAGGTACATTTCTTTCCACTCCATTCTTTTATCAACTTCTGAATTCGTTATGTTAAGTTTCTTTTAGTGCAATAAATTAGTTGTTTTTAGAATATAACCCGGCTTCTAATTTTTTTTTTGTGGAATATAACTCAGCTTCCGCAATATAAATCAGCTTCTGAAAATCCGAAAAAGATAACCTAACCTCTGGATTCGTTTTTCAGTTTGTTTTGGTGGCAAACCGAGCAGTAACATTTGTTTCTTTTACCCAACCCGTAAAGATCTTGGTTACAATCGAACATGTTACCTAACATGTCTAACCCACCCTTTTTTCCCCATTTACTTTCAGAAAATGAAGTCCGTCAGTGTGCCTTGATACGGATGTTGGCATGATGCATATTAAGGATTGAACATAATACAATCCATCGAGATGGGAGGTATGTTATATTGTATATGCAAACTTTCAAAGCAATGTTTATACTAGAAATGTGTTCTTTAGATGAAATTTTTGACGTGGTAATTAATTGCTTTGTTTTTTTTTCAGTTTCAGGTCTTAGGCTGCAAATCGAGGTTCCATATAGAAGATTCTATAAGATGGCACTCACTACAGACCAAAACATTAACACAAGATGAAAGTAAAGAAGTTGTTGGTGGTAATACTTCACCTTTAAAAGTACACCTAAGTACCTATATTAAGAGCGGCTTAAAATATAAATGCCATATATCAATAGGAGCTGTCTTTTATCTCTGCTATCAATATAAATGCCATATGGTATGAAGGATTGTAAGCCACATTCCTATGAACAACAAGGGCTGACCAATTTTTTAATCAAATGAAATCTTTATTTTTTGTAGGTCGCTGAATATTAAATGAGCTGATGTGCAAAATGTCGCAGGCTGCTCTCTTTTGTATATTGCGGAAGTCCTGATGCCTTAGATGGTCTGCGTGCATGTAAGTGAACTAATTATTACTACTAAGAAAAAGCTTTAGAAACAGAAATGTACATACACAATATATACGCATTGATTTAAACTACATTCACTTTTTCTCAATGTGTTGTCGTTACAGCTGTTAAGGAAAAATCACAGGAACGGTTGACTCGCACACATAGGAATACTAGCGACCAGTGTTCTACGAATGAAGGCAAGTAACTGTCATAGATTTATAAAGTTTGGTCGCCACATTCAGCGAAGTCTTTTTTTTATTTATACACATTTATTCCTTTCGTATTCAACTTTGTCAATGTATTGTTACTGCACACTTTATAAGTGTTTATATAAGCCATGGCGAGTGTTTTGTATCACATCTATATTTGCATTTTAAAAAGCAACACACAATTAAAATAGCTTCGTTTAGATCGACTAATGAGTGTTTATATAATATAATGCCCGTATTTTAGTTGCAGCCACAACGGGTGTTTGGTAGTCTACACATAAAGTTACTGATATGCCTGTGGATATAAGTTCTCTGCATGTTTACTAAAGCTTTCAAATTTATGAGGATCAATACATCGACAACTTTCCCTACAATTTAACGCTAACCAGGTATATCGATAAGTTGAAAATGCCCCGCCGCAACGCGGCGGCATCGTCGCAATCCTTGTTAGTATAAATACTAATCAATTGTCATTCGTGATATCTATCAAATTGGTTCCTGTGGTTTTATTTCTGCCGCCGACAGAAGGAAGAGAAAAGCAATAGTTCATGGTTTTCGAAGGGGCAAACCCCTCGGGGTTTTACCCCGGTACTCAACTAGGGGATCGGTAGCATTTATTTGGCACGATATATAATCATTTTCCGACTCTCCTTATTAATTTAGTTTCATTATTTAATGATAATAATTTTGATTCTAATTTGATTGTTGGTGCTTGATACTTATTGTGTTCTAATTAATTGATTATTAATTTATTATTAGTCAATTAATTATTTCATGTTTATACCTACTTTATTTATTGTTTTATATGTTTGTCTTATCAGTCATTTCACGAGAGTATTTTGGTTATGTGGAAACTAGGTGCTAGCCTAGTTTTGATTCTTTAATTATTACGATCTTGCGTTTATTAATTACCTCTAGTGTATGCTTGCATAGTTCGTTGGTAGCCACCCTTTCTTTGGTATTTTTTAAGCTCGGTTTTTCTTGCTTGTCTAAAAGAATCGACCAAAGGACCCTAGGGAAGTAGGTTGCGAGGGTTGATAAGAGTTTACCAAAGGACTATCAATCCCTCTCGTGCGAATTGACCAAAGGATCACCTTTCGGAGGGAGGAACGTAAGAAGTTAGGGATGTGTGTCTAAGATGCTAGCGCCCGGGCACACATTATTACAAATCTTGCTTGTAGCGGAACTTAATGACTGTCAATAGGTTGCCGAATGATCCCGGATGACTAGTAATCATCTTGGTGAGGAATCTAGGAACCATAGGTCGGGGCGAATTGACCAAAGGAGGCCCGGCGAATTTAAACCCTACTCGAAGCAGGAATCTAGTGACATTTAGACCTCATGTATTGCGATAGTAAACACCGGTACTTAATGACTTAGCATAGCTTACCGGGGACCTCCGTTAGATAGACGGGTAATGCCGTCATAACGAGTAGGGGGCTATGTTTAATAGGGTAGACGAATTGACCAAATGAGTTTACCGACCTTTGCCACGATTCATTCGTGGATTAGCGCGGTTTAAGATTTGCACCACTATCTTTCCCATGAGCTTGTTTACCAGAGAACCTTCCCTGTTGATCATGTTACTTATTATCATTTTATCAATTAAACTTATTGTAGAAAACTAGAAGGCGAGGTTGAATCGTTTTGCCGATTAAAACTTCGTTTTAAAGTATTTAGATCGACTTATGTCAATCCATTTAAATCGTGATTTGGATATTGATAGATGGACATATAAATAAGTAATGCAAGAATTAAAGAGTAAAGGAACACAAAACCACAACACGAGTATTTATAGTGGTTCGGCTACAAGGACACCTTCCTTGCTCTACTCCACTCCCCGAGTACCCAACTCGAGAGTTTCTAAGCACTACACAACTCAAGCTCTTTAAAGTGGCGGAGAAGCCTTCACAACGTTGCCTACACTTTATCGGTACAAAGCACGACACCGATTTCTTCCATGAGGTAGAACCAAACCTATCACAACGTCGCCTACACTTTATCCGGTACAATGCTAGATACCGAGTTCCATTACAAAGGAGGAACTACTACCCAACACTACTACCCAACACAACTACCCAATGGAGACATACTCCTTTTTACAATACTAGAAATGATATCAATATCCTTTAACCTAAACTACATAACTTGTACATCGACGCACCATATCGGATGTACACCTTCAGCACCATACACCAATGCCTTCAACACGACACACTATGGAGGGAGAAAAGAACTATCAACAAGATGCACTTTAGTGGTCTTGATGATGACGAAGCTTAGCAACTCATGACCTTGAGATTGCACGTCTTCAAGAGGTTGTAATCGCGTCTTTAAGAAGAACCTAGAGAATCACACAAAGATAAAACTACATAGAATGATCCTTTGGATCTGGGGTTAGATAGGTTAGAACATAGAGAGAAAGTATGTCTAAAAGAGTTGGTAAGAAAGAGATAAATGGCTCACTATTTATAGGCAAAACAAGCCTACTGTTCCACGGTTCCGGAGGATCCCTCACCCAAGGGATCCGGCCAGTGCAACTCCAGGGATCCGGCTTCTAGGTCAACTTAGTCCGGATTTTGGGTTGCAAACCGGGTTATGGGTTATGGGTTATGGACCATGGGTCATGGACTTTGGATCATGGATACCCAACAAGATACAATGTACCTAGTCAATGAGTTATGGATCTTGGGTCATGGTTCATGGACTGTGGGTCATGGATCATGGATAATATCCAGCATGACTTCATGCATGATGTCATGCAATGGGTCATGGGTTATGGATCATGCTCCATGGGTATGGGTTATAGATTTTGGTTCTTACCCAACAAGTAGGGCTGTAAATGAACTGAATGTTCAGTGAACATTTCATGAACCGTTCGGTAAAAAGTTCATTTATGTTCGTTTATTTATTAAATGAAGGAACATGGAAAATATTTTATGTTCGTTTAGTTAAATGAACGAACATGAACAAAAGCCGCGTCCGTTTATATATGTTCGTGAACGTCCGATTATGCGTTCGTTAACGTTCGTTTATGTTCGTATACGATATCTTTTAATTGTATGATTTAAGATTGGTTTATTTAAACAAAACAATATTTTTAAAACAATATATTGTGCATAATTTAATAAAGTTTATGTTTGTTTGTCTATGTTCATTTATGTTCGATCATTTAGTGTTCGTTTAATGTCTTAAAAAACGAACATAAACGAACATGAACAACTCATTTTATGAATAAACGAACAAGAACAAGAAAATTTGTCCGTTTAAGTGTTCGTGTTCGTTTATTTGTCCGGTTAAAATTAAATGAACGAACATGAACACGCCTCCGTTCGTGTTCGTCCGGTTCGTTTACAGCCCTACCAACAAGATTAATTGTACCTAGTTAATGGATCATGGTTCTTGGGTCATGGGTTATCGACTTTGGGTTTTACCCATTATTTACCCATTTACAACATATACAAAGTACATATACATTTTTATAAAATGTAAGTAAACAATATTACTTGTAAGTGTTTTATAAAAATGTCTTTGGTTTTATATAACTTATTAACTAAGCATGTTTTGATAGTTTTAATATTTTTAGTAAAAGTGTGTTAGTAAACTATTGGCTCAAAGCTTTTACGTATTTTATTTATTTCGTTAAAATGATTTTACGTTTGTTATCGACGAAACATTAGAAGATCGTAAAATATAAATAAACGTTTTTATGGTTTATTTGTATTAACAATCTCCCCCTTTTTGTTGATGACAAAACATAAGATTATTTTAGGAAAAAATAAAATTCTTAAAAATTTGAATTGGAGCTTTTACTCTCTTCTCCCCCTTTTGTCGAAACAAAAAGAGCGTCGAAAAGAAACTAACATATAGTAGAAAAAGTTTTGAGAAAAACTTAAAAAAAATGAGAAAGAGTTAGAGAAGGAAGTGTAAAGAGAAGAAGTAGTAAGGTAAGAAGGAGGTTCTCATCTTAGCTCCCCCTTGACGGATGCTTCCCTTTGTTAAAGGCGTCAAGTAATTAGGAAGGTTAAACGAGTGTATTGCAAGTATTTCGCAATGTTTTTAACTTTGACGAAATGCTCCCCCTTGACGAGTGCTCCCTTTTGATGAGGGTGTAAAGTAGTTAGGAAGCATAAGTGAATGTATTGCAAGTGTTTTGCGATGCTTTGCTTTGATGAAAAGCCCCCCCTTGTTGAGGGCGTCAAATTCTTCATGTGTATTTTGAAAATCTACAAAACAAAGGTTAGAAAACAAGTATAGGGTGCTTTGTTTCCTGGAAATGAGCTTCAAATTAGCTAAAAAAAATTGTAATCTGTCCACCGGTCCTGCCGGATCCTTCATGTGAGGGATCCGTCCACGCAAAAAGTTGGGAACCGTGTACCTGCAACTTAGTGGTAGCAATGTAGATATAAATAGTGACGTAAATGTCCAAATGAGTTATGTATTGTTGCACCAAACATATTCACATAACTATATAGCATACAAACATGTAGTTTCATTTAATAAAACAAGAGAAATGATACACATATCTCTAAAACTAAGAAAATGATACAAACATGTATTAAAGTAAAATTCCTAACAATCTAAGTTGCGCCTAAGACTAGAGGAAACACCACTTGTGCTTGCATTCCTATGTTTAGGGACGATTAGATTTGTTGACTTCATCAAAATGCTCAAGAAGGTGATAGAACATGAAACGTAATTCATCACGTACTTCTTGAACTAACCCTTAGACATGTTGACAATGAAAGCAATCGTTATCATGACTAGGAAATGGTGGTGGTAAGAATGGAGAGGTTTAAGGTGGAAAGTTTGATGAGGAAGGTGGAGGTTCTACAAAGGATGGAGGGATTTGTGGATGTAAGTTTGATGAAGTAGGAGGTGGTTCTACCAAGGATGAAGGTGGTGATATATGTGTTGGTAGTGGAGGTAAAGTAGTATCAACTTCCATATGGTCCGGTTGTTGAGATTGGTGATTCCTCATAATCCAAAATGGACCATTTGAGGGTGAAGGGAAAGAGATACGGGTGCTAGTGAAGTTCCAATACCAAAGTTTTGGTAAGAATGTTGTTGTGGTACCATTTTCTCAATTGATGATAATGTGGGCAATGGTGGTGGATGAGAGGGCCTAGGTAGCAAGTCTTCTAAGAAGTAAAGGTTTGGGGATGAAAGAGGTGTGGTGAAAGAGATAGCTCTAGGTTCTAGAGGTGATAGTTTGGTTGCTTTAGTGGAGATAGGAGTGTTTGGTTTAGGAGGTATGGTAGTGTTTGTTAAAGGTTGTTTTGTGGGAACAAGTCTTTTGGGAGTTGGTTTGATTGGTAGAGTTGGTTGGGAAGGAACTCTAGTGTTTGAAGCTTTGATGGGTGATGACTCGGTTGAGGAGATTTCATAAACAACACGAGCAATTTTATTGGGAGGTCCTTTGGTTGATGAGTTTGCACTACATGCTTTTCTCATCGTGTAATGGTAGAAGTTGATATTTAGAAAGGGAAGTTTAGCTACTGAGAATGAGTGTTTGAGTGATGGTTTGTAAGTGTAAACACAAGTGGTTTATAAAGGAAGAGATTTGGCAAGTGAATTAAATCCTAAACCACTAAATTTCTTCAAATTGCAATGATTTGCATGCACAAGAGTCAACGACAGTGTTGTTCTGATCCAGGGAGTCATTTAAGACAATGTGGAGTATTTAGATTAACAAAGAGTGTTTGAAATAATTATATTATGTGAGATTAGGGATTCTATGTAGCCGTTTCTCATGGATCCATCACTTAAGGGATTCGGCTAGCTTTAAGCTAGGGATCTGGCTCTCAGAAGCCAAAAAAAAGGTGATTAGGTTCTAGCAAGGTCTAGCACCTATATATCTTGAGTGATTTAGTCTACTAAGGTATCTTAAATGGTATAAGACTTAAATTACCAAGCATAATGAGTGAGGATAGCTAATGATGACTTGTATGGAAAGGAATGGAGTTTTTATGAAAACTAATGAGTGATCAAGGATGACACTAAGAGTTTTGAGGATGGCAAATGATCATAGAAACCAGATGGTGATCAACGAAAAATTTAGAAAATTCTTTAAAAATCACAAGAAATGAAAAACTAGTTTTTAGAGCTTTTTAAGGTAAAGATGACTAAAATCAATTTGCTAAAATTGAAAGAAATATCAAACTAGGTGTTTTGAGCTGAGAGAAACAATGTGTAAACATTGGAGCGGAAAGATGGTGAGTTTTGAAGTAATGATAAATCAAAAACACCTTGAATGTGATCCTAAGTCATCCATGAGTGAATGTGAGATCAACTAAGCCTAAGGAAAGTTTAAGTGATCTTAATGTAGCATGTTTAACTAGTCCAATAAGGTTTGGAAGGTTAGATTGATGCAAGGAAGCTAAAAAGGAACTTCTGTCCACCCGGATCCCACAGATCCTTCCATTGTGGGATCCGGCTAGTTATAATCAATGGATCCGACATCTGAGATAGATTCCTTAACAGTAAGACTACAAAGATTTGTTCTGCATATCGAATTTGGAAACTAATGATCTCTATAGTAAGCATACATGTATACAAGTAAAACATAGTAAGTGTAGCATGTAGAAACAACATATGGGTAAGAAAATAAGATAATGACCATATTTTGATATGAGAACAACCAAGCATATCTTGCATAAAGTATAGAGATTCATGATCACTCATTGTTTTAACAATCATAAAACATCCACAATAATCATATAAATGGCATAGGGTATAAAATTTCTTTTGTCAATCTCTTCACTTTTTCTTCTTTCCCATGTTGATGAGGAAATGAGTTAAACACTTGAACATTCCTTTTGTTTGCTTGAATTCCTTGATTTCCTTTGGAATAATGGGAATTTGTTCAAAGTAAGTCATGGGATCGAGTTGATAATTGGAAACGGGGTCGATTTCATCATCATCATCTTCATCCGAAGAGTCCGAGAGAGGACAAGGCCTTTTCCCATTGATCATAAATCGTTTGGTGGGTCGTTTGGTGAGAGGTACCATTACATGGTTTTCGAGAAAGTGGTCATCGTAAATAGTAGTAGGTTACATTGCACTAACATACTCATGGAGACGTGTAAGGAAGAACCATTTTTTCGGTTTTGAAAACACCTACCATTCTTTTGGCAATGTAATAGGCGAGATTGAAAGGCTTTTGGTGGATAAGACAATAGATCATTTGGACAAGACAAGCATTAGGATGGTCTTTGTTTTTGACCAAACAAATGATATTCTCTCTAAGCAATTCTTCCCACTTTTTGTAAATGGGGATCATTTCAAAGAGTTCCACTTGAAAGGGATCACGATGAATGAGTTCTTTGTTGCAGTTATAACGAGATTGGTCGACTCTCTTTGTGAAGATGGTATCTCGAACTACAATGGGGTTATCAAGAGGAGTGTAATAGATAGGTTTAGATTCTAATGCGAAGAATTGACAAGCGATTGACCAATCTTTAGAATACATAAAAATTCCTTCACATGGTATGCGAAGGATTTGAGCGAATGTGGTGAGAGGTAAGGTGATGCTTTGGTTGTTTATGACGAAAGCGATTGAGATGCTTCCATCATTGTTTCGGATAATCTTAACGCTCTTGAAAAATTTGAAGATGAAGACCGGACAAATTCGTTCATCTATTTTGAGGAAGCAATTAAAGTTGATTGCGGAAAAGACTTGAAGAATGTCGCTGTTTTCAAGGAAGCATTCCTCAATTACACGACCTTCGTAGATGAGTCATTTTTGAATCATTTTGAAGGTTTTGCGATCACTAGTTGATATCCCTTCTTTGCGATAATATCTAGGAATATAGCGGACGGTGTCATGATGGTCTTGTTAGGTGGATTTAGGTATGTTTGATCCTAGAAGAAAAATAATATTCCAATAAGGTAAAAATTTGTCAAGATGGGTTTATGAGCTTATTTTGTATTAACAATGCCTTTTTGAAAAACGTTAATCAATTAGGTCTTTTTTTGTATGGAAATCAATTTTGTAATAAACAATTTGATAATTAATTATGTGAAAATTTGAAATCAATTGAAAATTTTATAACCATAAACCCTAGGATGGAGATGATGAAAAATAGAAAATATGAGTGTTTAGGATTGAGATGCTTGAGATTATGAAGCCCTGGGATGATAGGAGCCGAGTTTTGGTCGTTCTAGGTTTAGGGAGAGGGAAAATTGAGTAGTTTGGGTTTTAAAAATGAGTCTCTTGTTTGTCTGTTTGCACGGTTTCGTCGGTTCCCTTGTTTAAGGGATTCGGATAGTACAACTTGAAGGATCCAGCGCTGCAGACAAGTTTGGAGTGATTTGGAGTATTCTTTCACTTGTAATAAGTTATACAATAACTTATTTTTGAGAAGAACTTGTAGAATGAGATTCTGGTTATAGTCCTATTTGAGTGGACGTTTAGCTAAGATGTTTTGGGAAGTAATTGTTTAACGAAAATATAACGAAGAATGGTGGATCAAGACTTTAATTATCAATGTTTTATTTTATGATGAAAGCGTAGATTTGACAAACTTACAAGGTTTTAGGATAATCAAGGAGGAATACTATTCCCAATGATGTGTTAAGATGAAAAGTAGTGAAGAGAGACTTTTTAGAAACTTGTGACTTTGATGTTAAATGGTTAATCCATATATATATATATATATATATATATATATATATATATATATATATATACACATAGCATTTCATATATGCAAAGTTTTTATAAAGATGCCTATTATGTGAGAGAAACATATACCATCATTTTATCCACACGTGATTACTACGTTTATAGATCAACTAATTGTAGTTAAGAGAACATACCTTTCCTATATTTTCTTTTTATGGTTTTAGAAACCATAGAGGCGAAATACTTCATGAACTTTTGAAATACTCAATCGTACTTTGTAAAAGTAAGTTGTGATTACTTTGGATTCTTATTTCGGTGTTAACTTCATTTTTCTTCGGATAGAACGAAGTCATTGGAAGAATCCTAGCATGAAGATTTCTCAAAAAAAATGTTAGACTGATTTATCAATATCCAACATTCGTTAAAATACAAAAATTTCTAAAACATGAATTTTTGTTTTAAGAAATTTCATTCTTTGTAGTTTTCAAACATACATAGAACGTATAAAGTTTTTAAAGTACAATATACTCTAAGAAACTTGGTAACAAAACTCTGATGCCAATTGTGGAAAACTAGAAGGGGGGTTGAATAGTTTTGCCGATTAAAACTTCGTTTTAAAGTTTTTAGATCGACTATGTCAATCCATTTAAATCGTGTGTTGGATATTGATAGATGGACATATAAACAAGTAATGCAAGAATTAAAGAGTAAAGAAACAAAAAACCACAACACGAGTATTTATAGTGGTTCGGCTACAAGGACACATTCCTTCCCCTACTCCACTCCTCGAGTACCCAACTCGAGAGTTTCTAAGCGATACACAACACGAGCTCCTTAATGTGGCGGAGAAGCCTTCACAAAGTTGCCTAAACTTTATCTGGTACAAGGCTAGACACCGAGTTCTACCACGAGGTAGAACCAAACCTATCACAATGTCGCCTACACTTTATCCGATACAAGGCTAGATACCGAGTTCCATTACAAATGAGGAACTGCTACCCAACACTACTACCTAACATAAATACCCAAAGGAGACACACTCCTTTTTACAATACTAGAAATGATATTAATATCCTTTAACCCAAACTACACAACTTATACATCGACGAACAATGTACACCTTCAGCACCATACACCAATGCCTTCAACACGACACAATATGGAGGGAGAAAAGAACTATCAACAAGATGCACTTCAGCGGTCTGGATGATGACGAAGCTTAGAAACTCATGACCTTGATCTTGCACATCTTCAAGAGGTTTTGATCTCGCCTTTTAGAGGAACCTAAAGAATCAAACAAAGATAAAACTACATATAATGATCCTTTGGATCTGTGGTTAGAGAGGTTAGAACATAGAGAGAAAGTGTGTCTAAAAGGGTTGGTGAGCAAGAGATAAATGGCACACTATTTATAGGCAAAACACGCCTACTGTTCCATGGTTCTGACGGATCCCTCACCCAAGGGATCCGGCCAGTGCAATTCCAGGAATCCGGCAGCTGGGCCAGCTTAGTCCGGATTTTGGGTTGCAAACCGGGTTATGGGTTATGGGTTATGGACCATGGGTCATGAACTTTGGATCATGGATACCCAACAAGATACAATGCACCTAGTCAATGGGATATGGATCTTGGGCATAGATCATGGACTTTGGCTCATGGATCATGGATAATATCCAACATGACTTCATGCATGATGTCATACAATGGGTCATGGGTTATGGATCATGCTCCATGGGTATGGGTTATGGACTTTGGTTCTTACCTAACAAGATTCATTGTACCTAGTCAATGGATCATGAGTCTTGGGTTATGGGTTATGGACTTTGGTTTTTACCCATTTACAACATATACAAAGTACATATATATTTTTATAAAATGTAAGTAAACAATGGCTTTGGTTTTTGATTTGTTGTTTTATATATATTCCAAAATAATACAAATGGTTAAGTTTGTATCCCCGGATCGTTTCCCAACGAAGGATGAATGGAGTTTTTAACTCGAGTCGCATTTTCGCGAATTTGAATAGTGAAAAAGGTGATGATTTGGGTTTGTACACTAAAATTGAAAAACATAAGCTAGAAAAAAATTAATGAGCATTTAAAACAATAATACGAAGCAATTGGGGGCTAAAACCCAAAGAAAACCTAAAAACGTGAAAACCCGGGCTAATCCCGAGCTTTAATAGTGAAAGAGAGAAATATTAACCCTACAAATTCAAAACTATTTTTCCTACGTGCTAAATGACAAAAAACAAATTTAGGAAAAAATCAGATATTTTTTTGACTTTTTATTTATTTATTATGAATTAAAAACTAAAATTTAGAAAACTAATTATTAAAAGGGTGGAGGCTGAATATACGTAATAAACTTTATAAAATTTACCAATGTACGCAACATACTTTTTTTATTATTTATGTACGGAATATACTTTTGAATACTTACCAATGTACGTAACATTAACATATTACCATTTAAAAAAGTTACAGTTTTCGTCCCTGTCATTTGCATTGACTTTCACCGTTAGTCTTTTGATATTATTTTACATAAAAAATTTATAGTAATGGTCCCTTGACATTTGCTTTGACTTCCACTGTTAGTCCCTTGACATTTTAATACGTTTTTGTCCGTTTTTCTTTACGTTTTCATACGTTTTTATCCGTCTTTATTTGTTTGTATACACTTTCTTCCGTTTTCCTTACGTTTTTACCCGTTCTTATCCGTCTTTAACCGTTTTCATCCTTTTTTGTCCATTTTTATACGTTTTCATCCGTTTTTAAATGTTTTTATACCCTTTCGTCCATTTTTCTTATGTTTTCATACGTTTTTATCCGTCTTTATTTGTTTTCATCCGTTTCTATACGTTTTTATTCATTTTTATATGTTTTCATATGTTCTCATCCGTTTTTATGCGGTCTTGTTTGTTTTTGTCCATTTTTAAACGCTTTCATCCATTTTCATATGTTTTTATCTGTTTTTGTCTATTTTTAAATATTTTCATCCGTTTTAATACGCTTTCGTCCATTTTTCCTATGTTTTATATGTTTTTATCTGTCTTCATCCATACGAAAACGTCTAAAAACGGATGAAAACGTAACAAAAACGGACGGAAGCATATAAAAATGGACAAAAATGTATGAAAACGAATAAAAATGCATAAAAACGGATAAATACATATGAAAAATGGATAAAATCGTAATAAAAACGGAGGAAACGTATAAAAACGGATGAAAACTTTTAAAAACGCAAGAAAAATGGACAAAAATGTATAAAAACGAATGAAAACTTTTAAAAGCGAACGAAAGCGGATGAAAACGTAAGAAACACGAACGAAACCGTATTAAAACGGACGAAAACGTATAAAAATTGATGAAAACGGATAAAAACGGACGAAAGCGTATAAAAATGATTAAAGACGGATAAAAACGTAAAGAAAAACGGACGAAAGTGAATTAACATGTTAAGGGACTAACAATGAAAGTCAACGCAAATGTCAAGGGACAATTACTGTAATTTTTCTAAGTAAAAAAATATTAAGGGACTAACGGTGAAAGTCAACGTAAACAGCAGGGACCAAAACTGTAACTTTTTTAAATGGTAATCTGTTAATGTTACGTACATTGGTAAGTATTCAAAAGTATATTACGTACATAAATAATAAAAAAAGTATGTTACGTACATTGGGTTAATTTGATAAAGTTTGTTACGTATATTCAGCCTTCACCCTTATTAAAAATAGTAAATGAAAATGGAAAAATCCCAAAAATTCATGGAAAGTACAATTTTAACAGCTTAATAAGTGAAAAATATGAAACAGTTTGTAGCTTATATAGATCAGCTGGAATGAGCTTATTAAAAGTTGTGGTGTAAAAAACAGAAAGTGTCCTTAAAACAATTATTGCTTCCCCTAGGAACTGTAAGTCCCTAGGGCGCAGTTGGTTAAGGTGTTGGGGTTAAGTGGGCTTGTTTAAAAAAGGAGTTCTTGGGTTCGAGCCTAGCTAACTCAAGACTACTCTTTTTATTTATTTTTTTTTTTTTTAAAATTCTTTTACAAGCTTTTAAAATAAGCTTGAAGAAGCTTATGAACACTAAAAATGGAATTAAACCTTTTGAATTTAAGCCAGAATAAGCAAATAGAAGTAGAATAAGACAATCTAAATTTAAAACTAAAACAAACTAATTTGATGCTACTTTTCAGAGACAATAAGCTACTCTAAGCTAATATTAAGCTACAATCAACTTAAACTAAACTAACAAACAATTATAACTATTAATAAGCAGAAATTTAGAATTACTAAGCTAAAACTAAGAAAATAACTTTTTGCAAATAAGTAAAACCAATCGGTCCTGAGAGACTGATTTTGAACTTGACCACAAGCTTCTATACAGTGAACTAGAAGCTCAACCAAACTAGAAGCTTAAGATTAGCCACCAAGGAGTTGAGAGACCAAGTTTTAGACCAAAATAAGTTGTTCAGTGCTTATGGCAAGCTCTTTAAAGAGACTGTATGAGACTGCAGTCCAAAGATTTGTGATAAACCTTTGTAAGACACTCACTTTGAGTATAAATTTAAGCTAGCTAACCTTCTCTAAAACCCAATTTAACTAAAAACAGATTTAAACTGACTACCAATGAGCTTGTAAATCAAGTTGTTACTTTTGAATGACTTATTAATAAGCACTTATAAGTGCTGATATGAACCTAGACAGAAATATGTTTTTGTTATTTTTGACTTTTGAACAACTATGAAATGAAGCTTTGACACTAAACTAATAGAACAAATGAATCAAAATTACTCACAAACTGATTTAAACACTACATTAGTCTTTAAAATAGACTGAAAACATCTTTAAGCTATAAGTTTGCACAATCTGTCTTCACAGATTGTGCATACACAGCTAACTTGAAGAAATTAATTAAAATGACTTCAAACTTGAAACTTCTGATGAAATTAACTTCTAAACACCATTTTAAACTAAATCCAAACTGAACATATGAAACTCATTTGACCAATTCTTCTTTTACACCTTAAAATCTCTAATGCCAAACACCTCTTTATAAATCCAAAACTTAGTTTAACACAGTTTAAGCAAAAGTGCTCTATGGATTTTGATTCAAAG
Source organism: Chrysanthemum seticuspe (assembly GCA_019973895.1). Lineage (NCBI taxonomy): Eukaryota > Viridiplantae > Streptophyta > Magnoliopsida > Asterales > Asteraceae > Chrysanthemum > Chrysanthemum seticuspe. Next base: position 235,374,085 of record BPTQ01000006.1, on the reverse strand, counting down.
TAAGATTATAAGACTTAATGACTGAATTAATCTGACTTTTAACAACTAAAAAGCTGAAATTAAGCTAATCTAGTATAACTTGTATTTTTTCCTTTTTTAAAGAGAAAATGGAAAATTCAAACTAATGACTAAGAAAAACTAAAATTAGCTAACAATAAGCCATATTAAGAACAATTAGAACAAATAAGCACTAAATTAAGCAGAATAAGCAGTTTAAACTAAATAATAAGTTAAATAAGATCTTACAAGTCCTCTAGCTAAACAAGGGGTTAATTGTGCTCGCTGAGCTATTCTACAAGCTCTAGCCTGTTAAAAACAAGCTAGTAAACACACTAAGCCCTTCCCTTTCTGGCTTACTTCCAAATAGCTTATTTGACTTATTTTGACTTTTGTTTTGACTTTTTGAACAAATTGATGGAATAAGCTTACTAAAAGCTATATAAGCTTTAGTAAGCTTATATGGAAGTTGTATAAGCTTTGTTTGACAGCTTATGAAATATTAATCAACCATTTGAGACATAAAATTGAAAACAGAATTTAAGAACAATTTAAAGTAAAACAAACTAAAATTTTATTGAATTAAAAAGAGAGCACAAGGCTTAATACTGAATTAGAACAACTTTAAAAAAAATTAACAGGGGAACATTACACTAAAAAACTAGTCCGATTATCTCCATTTGAGGGGGGTATTTATAGGAAAGCCTTGAGGTCTTCAATTAGGGTTTCAAAAGCTTCTAGGATCTCTGATTTCCACCCTTGATCAACAATTTCATCATCACAGCTTCTCTTATCCGTTAGATCAAATTAATGATGTGGCTTGACCAATAAAAAACCTTCATTTGTACACTCTGGCCATCCTTGATGCAATCCCGTGTGTAAGATTCTTAGTACCAAGTTTACACAGGGGTACGGAAGGAATTTCAAGGGGAAATTGATGATGAACAGTAGGGCAGGAAGGGGAACTTTTTGGTTTCTTTATTATTATTTTGACCAGGGAAATGGGTGGTGTTTGACTTGAGTTAAATAGATGGGTTAAGGGAAAACGGGTATGGGTAAACCGGGTGTAGGATTATTAGTGATTGGGCTTTGGATAGGCTGTGGTGGTTTTGGGAAAAATTAGGTTGGTTTTATTTAGGACTTGTACTATTTTTTTATCCGGATTCAAGGTATATTAATACCATAAGGACCTTTTCAGCCCAATATGATTTTCAAGGACCAAAAATGTAACTTAGGTAAAATGAGGGGTATAATGGTAAACTTGGATAAGTGAGGGTTTGATTGGTAATTTGGGTAAGGATGAGGGTATATATGGAAATATTCCAAACATGATCCAAAAACCCGTAAACTGAATCCCCAGCTTCGGCTTTTGCTCTCTTTTCATTCTCGTGCTCGTTTTTCTTCTGTTTTGTCTTTTCTTTGTCCGTTTTGTGATATCCATACCTGCACATGCATAAACTCAAGAAACACACAAATATTAAACATTAACGGCTCATTTCCGGTTTATTTGGGTTGGTTTTGATAAAGAAAAGGTATATGTTTTCACATATACCAGTTTTATAGTATAACTTATTAACTAAACATGTTTTGATGGCTTTAATATGTTTAGTAAAAGTGTGTTAGTAAACTATTGGCTCAAAGCTTTTACGTATTTTATTTATTTCATTAAAATGATTTTACGTTTGTTATCGACAAAACATTAGAAGATCGTAAACTATAAATAAATGTTTTTATGGTTTATGTGTATTAACACTTATTATTAAAAACCTATATTTATGTGACAACCTATTTTATTAGACAACTAGAAATCAACCGTTCTTAGGATGACCTCGGTCTTACCATTCCCTCGCTACATGTGACCGGGTACACTTCCCGTTAGTGCATTAGGTAGGCCATAGGTAGACGAGAAATTATAAATGTAAAACCTGGTCAGAAATCTTGCATCAAATTTTTGGTGCCGTTTCCGAGGAACGGTCTTCATATTTTTGGTTATTTGATTAAAATTTATATCTATTCTCCTCTGTCTTGAAGTTACAGCGTAACATAGTAATAATTGTCGGTGTAACTTTTTCTTATTATATAAAATATTGTTATCAGATTGAAGTTACGGCGTAGTTAGTAACGAGACTTACGCCGTAACCAAGTCTGAAACATCTTATAATTGTGAATTATGTGTTATATCTCGCTTGTTGCTCATGTTATTATTTTTACACATTTAATGCACGAGGTTGTAATAGTGTGCAGGTTGAGCAATAAGAACAAGTGGAGATGGATGTTGGCATGCCACGATGACAAGAGCAATGGACATAATTGGGGACATCCAATTGATGGCTATTGACGATGGTTGCAGGAGTCTAACTTAAAGACTCAGGAGAGTAATGAAAAGTGCTCGTCGGGAGACTACCCGTCCCTATCTTAGATTTAGTTTTTTGTTTTTATTTTATATAAACCTTTTTGAACATTTTGGTAGTTTTGGGATTTGTATTTGGTTTGGAATTTTTTGTTTATCATATTTGCAGGTTTAAAGACCAAGGATAGATGATAGGAGTTCCGTTAACTCTTCTTTAACTCGTAGGGAAGTTGACATTTTGGGCACTACATACATCAGTATGTACTTACAGCGTAATGGGTCGATCCAGCTACGCCGTAACTGGCAATCCGTAAGGTCGTGCCCACTTCGATATAACTACCGCATAACTAGATCGATCTAGTTAAGTCGTAATGTCTCTGTTCCATGCATTTCATTTCTCGGGTTATTAACTACGACATAACTAGGCCGATCTAGTTACGCCGTAAACCACTCCTGGTACAAATTTTCTTAGGTCAACTAACCTACGACGTACCTGGACCGCTCCAGTTACTCCGTAACTATCTCCTGTAATGATATTTTTCAAAACAATTTCAAAACATTCCATAACCTTGTATTAGTAGTTAAATAAACTTTGTGAGTGTGTTCCTTGTAAACCCTCACGAGACTTCACTCGTCCACTCGGGACACCGAGTGGTTTAAAAGGCTAGTTTCATTCGCTAAATGCAACCGTGATTCCTACAAAAGTGAGTTAGGTTTTATTTTGTTTTTATTTTTATATTTCGTGCTATTTTTACTTTTTATCTGGAATTATGCTTTTTGGAATTAATTTTTCTTGCAGCAATACAGGTTGATGAATTATGGAAAAATATTTGGCTACAAGGAAACACGTTTTATCCGACTTAGTTGAGTACCATGGTGATTGCAAGGATGAGTTGTTGGATGTTGCTCGTGGAGGCATATTTAGAGCATGTTACGGGAGATGACATTTATTGATCATGCCGAGAAAATCCAGGGGAGTTTTCCATTCTATTTCTAACCCTTCTTATTTCTCATTTATATGCTTAGTATGACCCAAGTGAGGGGAAGGGATTAGAAATAAACACCCGCTTAATTTTACTTGCCTTTATTTTTCTAGTTTTTAGTGAAAAGTGTTTCATTTGTAAAATTTTGACATGTTTTTCATTACTTAACTATATTAATCTAGACTGAGCACACATACCTTATATTTCTATTGTGTGCGGATAAGCCTTTCAGTTTCCCCTTATACATAATTCCATGAATAAGAGTGTGCCGATGGTTGTAGTAGACTTTAGAACTTGGCCTTGCATATTTTTTGAGACCATTATCATGAGCATACACTGAGGTAACTTTGTGTAATCGGTGCAGCTAAGATAAAAGGCAATTTTTAGGAATAAACCCAAATAACCCGTCATTTATGTTATGTTTGTGTATATTGACTTTTCACATCGATCAATCAAGCCCCCTGTTAAACCCTTTTTGTTGCACTCATTATTAGTGCAAGATACCCCTAGTAAACCCGTCTGAGCCATTCTTTTCATTTTGATTCACCCAATATATGTTGTTTCGTTACACCTATCGCCTAGCCTACCCTATAGTTTCTTTTAGTCCATGGTCCGAGCGCTGTTAGTCAATTTTGGTTCCACTGGTGGAAGTCGCAGGTTTTGAATAAAGGGTTTTGGAAGAAGATCTGGTTTAGATGATAGTTGATCTCAAGCGGAGGGATGCTTTATATGTTCGTGTCATTTTTATTCATGTATACCTTGTCTAGCATCCCAAAAAAAAAGCATGCAAGCAAGTGTTTGTTTATGATTATTGTTCTCGCCTTGTTCAACTAACGCAGTTTGTACATATCCGTTTTGATGTTCTTATGGATAAAATTATAAACTCGTACATTTCTATCTCTCCTTTCTATTTAAAGTTTCAATTTATACAATGGGGGCATTGTACATCCCAAGTGGGGGGAAGCGAGAAAGAAATGTTAGATTGTATGATTTTTGGTCCAAGATGTGCTAATTTTAACCAAATTTTAAAAAATTTTAGAGCACATTATTTTATTTTTATTTTTTTCATTAATGATGAAGGCCGAGTTAATGCATCTTATTTGCCTAATTTATGGAGATTATGAGGCACTACGCTATATTTTATATGCATTGACTCGTGTATTGAAGACCCCTTGACTCTTGACCCTCGGTTTTTGCTATGGGATTGAATGCGACTTGTGGTGGGGCGATTGTGGATTTATGAAATTATTTGTTTCGTGTCTTTTTATTTACACCCATTAAATGTTTTCTCATGTCTCATCCTACCATTGGTCGTGAATAGAGCTTAGGTGAGGAAACGAGCAATCATTGGTGTCTTGGCCATGGATTTGGTCATGTATCATTGGTTTTGTCCCCTTCGCCGTAGCTCGGTAGTAATGAAAAAATAACCCCATAAGCCTTTATGTTGTGTCAACCCATTCCCTTTTAGAATAGCTGCATCTATAGACTCTAGTGGTGGAGATTAGTATCTATGCCAAGCCTATGATAGAATGTTCGTTATGACTGAGCAGTTGAGTGATCACCCCAAAAACAAACACCATAGATTAGTGAGTGAGTGTGTGATTTCAATTCTCTTTTCGTGAGGTGCTCGATTTGGAAATTTCTAGCTTAGGTAATTTCTAAACTCATATCTTCCAAGTCATCTTAGGAGATATCTTTTTAGAAATTAATTAAAAGGTCTACATGAGGGCAAGTAGAGTTCAAGTGGGGGATATTTGATAACATCAAATTAGCATGATATTTTATATATCAAAGTCCCGTATTTATGGCCTCATTTGTATTAATATGGTACTTAATTCGTTTATATTTGTTTATATTTACCTTTCAGGATAAATGAGGCGTTGGAACAGAAAAGATATGAGAAAATGCCAAGAAATATATTCTGAAGAAGGTATAACCAACTCTTAGGGTTACGCCGTAATTAATTATTGTGAAGGTTACGGCATAACGTGGTAATTTAGTTACGTCGTAGAAACAATTATGGAATGGATAAGTATATGTTGACGAAGAATTACGGCGTAACTCATTATTTTAGTTACGCCGTAACTAATTACTTGGGCGCGAAGGAGTTAAGTCCAGGGGCTAAATGCGGTCAAAAATATTATGATTATTTAAATGGAAGGACTTGAAGAGATATTAGCAAGAAAGATGAGGGGCTTATTCTGCCAAAATCACATAGTTTTAATACACATTTGCATGTGTATGCGTATGAATTATTAGAGAAGAAATACCACAATGACTAAGTGTTAAAAGTGACGCAAGCTCGGGGGGTCAACTTGTATTGGCCTAAAGTTTCTCATTAGTATAAATACTAATCAATTGTCATTCGTGATATCTATCAAATTAGTAAACTATTGGCTCAAACCATTTACGTATTTTATTTGTTTCGTTAAAATGATTTTACGTTTGTTATCGACAAAACATTAGAATATCGTAAAATATAAATAAACATTCTTACGGCTTGTTTGTATTAACAATCTCCCCCTTTATGTTGATGACAAAACATAAGATTATTTTAAGGAAAAACTAATATTTGAAAAAGTTTGAATTGGAGTTATTACTCTCTTCTCCCCCTTCTTGTCGAAACAAAAAGAGCGTCGAAAAGAAACTAACACATTGTTTTGAGAAAACGTGTGAAAAGTACTAATATGAAGAATAGAGAGTAAGAGAAGAGAAGAATTCTCGTCTTAGCTCCCCCTTGACGGGTGCTTCCCTTTGTTGAGGGTGTCAAGTCATTAGGAAGACTAAGCGAGTGTTTTGCAATTGTGTTTGCAAATGGTTTCGTATTTTGACGAAAATGCTCCCCCTTGACGAGTGATCCCCTTTGTGAGGGCGTCAAGTAATAAAGAAATCCTAAGTGAAAGTACTGCAAGCGTTTTTTCAATAGTTTTGCTTTGACGAAAAGCTCCCCCTTGTTGAGGGTGTCAAAGTCTTCATGTGTATTTTGAAAATCTAAAAAAAAAAATGTTAGGAAGCAAGTATATGATGCATAATTTCCTCCAAATGAGACTCAAATTAGTAATAAAAGGTGTTTCTGTTGCACGGATCGCACGGTTCCTCCTTGGGAGGGAACCGTCTAGGAAAAACAGGGGATTCGTCTAGGGAAAATGGCACGAAAAGTCATCAAACTTGCCACTTATTGTCATTGCGTGTAGCGACCTATTTTTTTTCTCATTATGACACAAACCTTTTTAGATTGTGCTATTGTATGTATCGGTGACTTGTTTTACCTATTGCAACCGGTCATGTTAACGACCGTTAGTGTTTTTATTGAACCGTTAGTCCTTTTCGTCTGTTTTTAACGACCGTTATTATATTATTGCACCGTTAGTCATTTTCGCCCGTTTTTTACACGTTTTCGTCCGTTTTCACACTTCTTCGTCCGTTTTTGCACGGTTTCTTCCGTTTTTACACGTTTTTTTTCGTTTTTACACGTTTTCGTCCGTTTTTAGACGTTTTTGTTCGTTTTTACACGTTTTCGCACATTTTTTACACGTTTACGTTCGTTTTACATGTTTTCGTTCATTTTTATACGTTTTTTCACGTTTTCGCACGTTTTTTTACACGTTTTCGTCTGTTTTACACGTTTTGTTTCGTTTTTACACGTTTTTGCACGGTTTTGTCCGTTTTTACACTTTTTGTTCGTTTTTACACGTTTCTGCACGGTTTCATCCGTTTTTTACACGTTTTTGTTCGTTTTTTACACGTTTTCGTCCGTTTTTACAAGTTTTTTTTGTTTTTACATGTTTTCGTCCGTTTTACACGTTTTCGTCCGTTTTTACACGGTTTTTTTTTGTTTTTACACGTTTTCGTCCGTTTTTACACGGTTTTTTCTGTTTTTACACGTTTTCGTCCGTTTTTACACGTTTTTGTTCGTTTTTACACGTTTTCGTCCGTTTTACACGTTTTTTTCCGTTTTTGCACGGTTTCGTCCGTTTTACACGTTTTTGTTCGTTTTTTACACGTTTTCGTCCGTTTTTACACGTTTTTTTTTGTTTTTGCACGTTTTCATCCGTTTTACACTTTTTTTTCGTTTTTACACGTTTTCGTCCGTTTTTACACTTTTATGTTCGTTTTTTACACATTTTCGTCCCTTTTATACGTTTTTAGACCGTTTCGTCCGTTTTTACACTTTTTTTTTTACACGTTTTCGTCCTTTTTTAGACGGTTTTTTTTTTACACATTTTTACACTTTTTTTGCACGTGTAAAAACGGACGAAGCCGTGCAAAAACGTGTAAAAACGAAAAAAAACGTGTAAAACGGACGAAAACGTGTAAAAACAAAAAAAACCGTGTAAAAATGGACGAAAACGTGTAAAAACGAACAAAAACGTGTAAAAACGGATGAAACCGTGCAGAAACGTGTAAAAACGAACAAAAACGTCTAAAAACGGACGAAAACGTGTAAAAACGAAAAAAAACGTGTAAAAACGGACGAAAACGTGTAAAAAACGAACAAAAACGTGTAAAAACGGACGAAACCGTGCAAAAACGTGTAAAAACGAAAAAAACGTGTAAAACGGACGAAAACGTGTAAAAACGGACGAAACCGTGCAAAAACGTGTAAAAACAAAAAAAACCGTGTAAAAACGGACGAAAACGTGTAAAAACAAAAAAAACGTGTAAAAACGGACGAAAACGTGTAAAAACGAACAAAAACGAGTAAAAACGGACGAAACCGTGCAAAAACGTGTAAAAACGAAAAAAAACGTGTAAAACGGACGAAAACGTGTAAAAACAAAAAAAAACGTGTAAAAACGGACAAAAAACGTCTAAAAACGGACGAAAACGTGTAAAAAGGAAAATAACGTGTAAAACGGACGAAAACGTGTAAAAAACGAACAAAAACGTGTAAAAACGGACGAAACCGTGCAAAAACGTGTAAAAACGAACAAAAACGTCTAAAAACGGACGAAAACGTGTAAAAAGGAAAATAACATGTAAAACGGACGAAAACGTGTAAAAAACGAACAAAAACGTGTAAAAACGGACGAAACCGTGCGAAAACGTGTAAAAACGAACAAAAACGTGTAAAAACGGAAGAAACCGTGCAAAAACGGACGAAAAAGTGTGAAAACGGACGAAAACGTGTAAAAAACGGGCGAAATTGACTAACGGTGCAATAATATAATAACGGTCGTTAAAAACAGACGAAAAGGACTAACGGTGCAATAAAAACACTAACGGTCGTTAACATGACCGGTTGCAATAGGTAAAACAAGTCACCGATACATACAATAGCACAATCTAAAAAGGTTTGTGTCACAATGAGAAAAAAAATAGGTCGCTACACGCAATGACAATAAGTGGCAAGTTTGATGACTTTTCGTGCCATTTTCCCATTCGTCTACCTAAAATCTTATGACAGCAATATGGATGTAAATGTCATGTTAACATCAACAAGAGTTATGTATTATGGTACCAAACATATTTTTCATAACCACATAGCATACAACATGTAATATCATTTAATAAAACGAGAGAAATGACGTACATAACTCTAAAACTAAGAAAATGATCTGAGCATGAAGTATGATTCCTAACAAATCTAAGTTAAGCTTAAGACTAGAACACCGCTTAAATTCCTAAGCTTAGGGATGTTTAGGTTTGTTGACTTCATCAAAACATTCAAAGAGGTGATAAAACATGAAACGTAGCTCGTCACGTACTCCATGTACTAAACCTTCAACATGTTGACAATGATATCAATCTTTGTAATGGATAAGGAATGGTAGTGGTAGGAATATAGTGGTTTGAGATGGAAGGTTGGATGAAGGTTCCACAAAAGAATGAGGGATTTGTAGAGGCATGTTTGATGAAGTTAGAGGTGGTTCAACTAAGGATGAAGGTGGTGGAATATGTGTAGACAATGGTGGTAGAGAGGTATCTACTTCCATGTGATCCGATTGTTGTTGATTCCTCATAATCCAAAATGCACTATTTGAGGGTGATGGAGAAAAGGATATTGGTGCTAGTGTTGTTTCAACACCAAAGTTTTGTTGTTGAGCTATTTTCTCAATTGAGGAAAATGTTGGCAATGGTGGTGGGTGAGATGGCCTAGAAGGTGAGTTCTCTAAGTTGTAAAGGTGTGGAGATGAGAGTGGAGTGGTAAAAGAGATAGCTCTAGGTACTAGAGGTGATGGTTTAGTGGAAGTATGGGTGTTTGGTTTAGGAGGTATAGTAGTGTGTGGCAAGGATAGTTTTGTGGGACAAATTCTTTTGGGAATTGGTTTGATTGGTAGAGTTGGTTGTGAGGGAATTCTAGTGTTTGGGGCTTTAACGGGTGATGATTCAGTTGAAGAGATTTCATGAACAAACCGAGCAAGTTTCTTGGGAGGTCCTTTGGAAGATGAGTTAGTACTAGGAGCTTTCCTTATGATGAAATGATAAATGGATAGTGAAGTAAGGGCTTTTAGTTAGCTGAGAATGAGGTTGTGAATGGTGATTTGGAAGTACTAACAAAGAGGTTTATAAAGGGAATGAGTTAGTAAGTGAATTTAAAGCTTAAGCCACTAAGATCTTTCAAATTGCAATGATTTGCATGCACAAGAGTCAACTACAGAGTTGCACTCTAGGAAGTCAATTAAGATAAGGTGGAGTGTTTAAGTTAACAAGAAGAGCTTGGAATGATTGTTTTAGCTTATTCTGTGCAGCCGGTTCCCACGGTTCCCTCAAATGAGGGGTCCATCTAGGCTAAACCTAGGGATCAGGCACTCAGCAGTCAAAGAAGAGGAAGATGATGTTTTGTAAGGTCTAGTACCTACACATCTTGAGTGTTTTCAGTCTTCTAAGGTGTCTTAAATTATATGAGACTTAAATGATCAAGTGAAATAAGTGAGGGTAGCTAATGATTGTCTTTTATGGAGAGAAATGGGGTTTTAGGAGAATTAATGGGTGATCAAGGATGACAATAAAAATTTTAAGAGTGTCAAGTGGAGTCAAATGATCCTAGAGATCAGTTGGTAACTTAAAAGAAATTTGGAAAATTCCTTAAAAATCATAAGAAATAAAAAAAAAAAAAAAAAAAAAAAAAAAAAAAAAAAAAAAAAAAAACAACTAGATTTTAGCCTATTTTGAGGTAAAGATGACTAAAAATAATTTGCTAAAATTGAGAGAAATATCAAGCTAGGTGTTTTGAGATGAGACAATCAATGTGTGAGCATTGGGGCGGAAATATGATGAGTTTTGATGAAACGATAAATCATAAATACCTTGAAAGTAATCCTAACTTCTATCAAGGAAGCAATTCAACCGTTAGGTCAAATTGAGTTTCTAGTGCAATAAGTTCTCCAATATTCATTCTCAAGTTAGAAAAATTTATACTCCTACAATGGCCTATCGAAGAATAACAATGATGATACTTTGCTTCATTTTTATTAATATTATGCTTGAAACAACTAAGGTAATGAAGGTGTCATATTTAAATGTAAAAATTTAAAGTTTTCCATATGGTGAACAAAAATGGTTGGATGAGGTAGTTAAACATATGTTGTTGGAAAGCTCGAGTTTGGATTTTCGGATATGACCAATTATGTTTGCATTGCAAAATAATTTACTTGAGTATATCGGATGAAATAATCAAGTTGTCAATCCTACTATGAAGCTTGGAAAGCGATCATGAAAAGGAAAATAGGAGAGTACATCATCAACACAAGTGTAGGTTATGATCCGATGTACATTCTTGTTGTTTTTAGAAAACGACACAAGAAAATATGAAATCAAGAAATCATATAAGCACAAAAAACATTTATGTTTCACACATGACAAACTCAATCAAGAAGCCATTTAGTATATTACATGTTTTAAACATTTTCAACTTATATGACTTATCTAAGTATTTAAACTAACATTTTCGACACAACTAGATGTTATCCCAAACACTCCTTCAAATAGCACATTGATTAGTAAAATATTACTAAATAAACAAACAAGAGAATGAATAGCAAGGTGAGGAAACCACATATGTATCAATCAAACAAGCACAAAAACTATTTAAGATAACCAAATAATCAAGTAATGCAAGGTAAGACAATTAATCATTTAGCGTAGCATATACGAAAGTTCTTTTCATCGCTTTGTGTTAAATATAAACATGTATACCAAGCTTGATTAGTTTCTTTTTATATTTATAAATATGATCAAAACCTTAATTTCAAAAGAAGGCACATTTTTATTCAAAGACGAAAACATCCGTCTCCAATTAGATCAAAAGTTTGTGCAAAAGTTATGACCGAAAAATGACTTTCTATTATAAATCAATGATTCTATAAATTTTTGTTTTGAATCAGTTTATGAAATTATTTTTATATGAAAGTAGACTCAAATACTTTTAAAACGATAGGTGGCACAACTTCTACAGACTTACGGTTACTTAGTTATGAATTTTTGAAATTTAAGCAAAAGTTGTCCTCTATACGACGGATCCGCCAGATCCCTTCCAAAAGGGATCCGCCCTTTGATAACAAAGGGATCCGCGGATTAAACACAGATTTACAAAAATGCATGCTTTGACACGACAAAAAGGTTTAACCTTTGTAGAATTTTTAGTGAAGTTATATTACCCATTTTAATCTTTATTCAAGCTTGATTAACAAGATATCTAACAACAAAACTTCAAAAACAAAAATATCACTAAAACACTTTTCACATTATGTTTATTATAAGAGAGAAGCATATATCACCATTTTATCTACAAGCAATTAGCATGTTTTTGACCAACTAATTATAACTAAGAGAACATACCTTTGCTATATTTCATTTGTATGGTTTTAGAAACCATAGACGCGAAAAACTTCATGAGCTTTAAAAATACTTAATCGTATTTCGGAAAAGCAAGTTTTGGTCACTTTGTATTCTTCTTTGGGTGTTGACTTTATTTTTCTTCGGATAGAACGAAGTCATTGGAAGAATTCTAGCATGAAGATTTCTCAAACGAAAATGTTAGAATGATCTATTGTAAAACCTGAAAATCTAAAATCTGATTAAAGACTAAAATACCCTTGGAATCGAAATTTATAAAATACGTAAAATACATTTATAACAATTAACGAGATTGAAAATTAACTCGTGAATAATTAAAACCTAACTAAAATATATTACGTAATCGAATTTGGTACGACGAAGATTGGACGTTTCGTAAATAACTTGGGTCGTGTTTCTTTTGTTTCGAATGGATCAAGGTCGAAGCCCATATGGTGTGCGTGGGTTTTTGTATGTTCGGTTGGGCCAAACCGAAAATCCAAGCCCTTCTAAGCCTAAATCAAATACAACTACTATATATACAACACATAATCTCAAAAGTGAAACCCTAGTTTTGTGTTGCCTCTTTTTCTTTTGCTCTCTTGCTCGGCCGAATACTTGTACCCATAGGTGTCGAGATTTTTGCTCAACCAAGTCAAGGTATAACCTATTCTCGTATTCCTTTGATGTACCTTACGTTAATATGTTGTGTTTTGTTTTGTTCTAGTCGAGTTGCGTTTTTCTTTTTGTGACCGAGCCTAATGAAACCAAAACAAAGAAAACCCTAATGATTAAACCTTACAAGTATTAAAGAGTTACGTATGTAATATGTAATATTGAATCGGGTCATGGTTGTGTCGAGTTAATAAGGGCCGAACCATATAAATAAGGACCGAACCATGCATGACTTTCGAATAAGGTATAAAACATGATAACTTGAATGAGTTAAGTATGTAAATGAGCTAGGACTTGCGTAAAACCTAATAGCCGAAAACCCTAGATTGAACCGAACCATGTATAAGTTTTGAAAGTGTATTAATTAAGTAAAGGTCATGTAAAAGTAAACCCTAGTTTGATATGTTAATCGAATAAGGAAACCCTAATGGTTTGTGAATTAATACGAGTAATAAGTAACTTGTATGTCACATAAAAACATAACGTGCATGGTAAAACATAAAAGGAAAGATTATTTTTATGACGTGTTAGGTTAAGTAACGAGTCATTAAAAGACGTAACATGTAAGTAAAAGTATATTAATGAGATATTAAAGATAAGAAACCCTAGAACATAAATGAGAGTTGATTAGGGTTTTGAAACTAAGTATAGTAATTCGTTATTTTATGTGTGAGTTACGATCTATAAACTATTTTCACATTTAACCCTAAACTTTAATAAATGACATATGAACCCTAATCTACAATATTAATTATAAAACATTTAAGTCTCATTTAATTATAAAACCCTAAAATATTAAAAGATCATTTCGACGATTATGGAATCATTAATAATATATACGACCATTAATGTGTATAGGTTCTGTGAAGAAGGAGTAATTCTTTGCTTTCCCTGTGTCTTCTTTTCGATCATTTGCTTTGGAATAAGGTACAAATATTCTGACCTTTTCAGTAAAGGTTTCTTATAATGTTTTCGTTTCGTTAATTTTCATATTAGGATTTCCTAAGCCTTTGCTATGAACCCTAATGTGTCTATTTGAGCTGTTGCTTATCTGAACTTTGATTTTTGAATCATAAAACCTTTGATTTTGAAAACATGACTAAACGTTTGATAAAACATGATCTATGTCAGTTATGACATTCTTATTTGACCTAAGATAGTTTGACACCCGAGCCAATTATTAACTAGTCATGGGGGTTCCATGTCCGTGTCAGTAATGCACTTTTGACATGACTCTAGGGCAGTAGAGTGAAGTTCTGCCATGTCCCTTATCTGTTATTGTTATGAGCTCATGTTATATTATATTATCAATGTATGTTTGTGGGGCGTATGGGTGCATCCTAGATCTGTTATATGTTATATATTATATGTTATATGCTATATGTGTTTGATGATTGATGCTGCGTGCATGCACGTCCTTCATAACTCTGGTAGGTCTCCCCTACAAATGTTGCCTTATGTGATTATGAATATGTTTATGATATGGCATATGGGTATGGGCTCGAGGTAGTTAGCTATAAAACTTATTCTTATATCCTGATTTATCTTTTGAAAAGATTATGATTTCACTATCTTTCTTTCACTTTATTTCGTATTCGTTCTCGTTTCGTATTCGTTTTGCTTGTATATCTGTTCACTGGGCTTTTGAAGCTCAGCCGCATTTCTTTTCTTTCGCGGCAGGTATCTAAGCATTGGAGCTGGGTATTGCTTTGGGATGAGTGCTGAGTGGACTTACCTTAGAGATTTTAGCTTTGATCTTATGATGCCATTTAGACTTTATATTTTAGACTTTTCATTTGGAGTTTATTTTCCGCTGGGACCTATGTATTGAAGTCTTTTGACTTGGATTATTTCAATATTTATGTTGAGATTTCTTTTGGATATTTATGTTGGCTTTGATATGACACCATTACTTGTGATTCCTTTACCCTTGTCGGGTCGGGGCGTTACAATTTATGGCATCAGAGCCCAGGTTTACGACTTGTAGTCAGGACCTGTGACATATGGAGCCTAGGTTTTGAGACTTTAGAGCTTAGGATTTGACCTGTGAGGATTTGGGTAGACTTTAGGATTCCTTCTGCGTACTTCCATTTCGTATCTCACCTTTGTTCATTTTGCTAATCGTTCAGATGGTTCGAACTCGTACTACTGGTGGCGCGGATGGAGACGATGATGCTATTAACATGGATACTGCGATTGCGAATGCTCTCAACTCTCTTTTCCCTGGTCTGACTACACCTGAGATGATGGAACAGGTGATCAACAACATTCGTAATCAGAATGGTGCTTCGGGTAGTGGTGGAGGAAATCAACCCGTCGGTATTCACACTTGGCTCGAGCGTTTCGGTAAACTCAAGCCTCTTTCGTTTAGCACTGCTGCTACTCCTACTGAGGCCGAGGACTGGATCACTCATATTGAGAAGCTGTTTGAAGTACTGGGTTGTGGAGACGAGTTTAAGACTCGTTTGGCTGCATTCAAATTGGAAGGTGATGCTTTAAATTGGTGGAAGGCGCTCAAACAAGCAAGAGGAGGAGACGCTTTTGCTGTGACTTGTACCTGGAATGAGTTTCGGACTAATTTCTATAACCGTTACTTCCCTGATGCTGAGCAGCAAAGGTATGAGAGGGATTATCAGGCAATCTACCAGTTTGATCATGAGAACTCTAATGAGTACATGAGTAGGTTTATGAGGTTGGTGAGTTTTGTGGGAGCGATTGCTGGAGATGGTAGGCGTCAAGCTAAGCACTTCAAGTGGGGACTGAAGAAGTGGGTGTTGGACCGACTGCTTAATATTGAGTATGAGAATGTGTCGGCCTGCAATGACGCAGCTCGTAACATTGAGATCTTTCATGAGGTTTCGGGTTCCAACAAGCGTAATCGCGATGGTGATCGGATTCAAGGTAGGACTCAAGGCAATGACTATAAGGGAAATTCTGGTAGGAGTTATGATTCGAGGAATCAAGTGGATAGGAGTTATGATCAGAGGGGTCAGTCAGGAAGGAATGTTGACACTGGACGCTCTGAGACGAGGGGTCAAGATAATAGAAATACTGGTAAGAATGGAAATGATCGTCAGAACCAAGGTAACAATAACCAGCGTTACAACAAGGATCAGCCAGCTCGAGGAACAAATCAGGGTCGTGCTTCAGGATCTTCTAGTCAGCAAAGGACAGTTGAGGTTTTGCCTCCCCCACCTATTTGTACTACTTGTGGAAAGGCTCATCCGGGGCAGTGTTACAAGGCCACTGGTGGTTGTTTTGCTTGTGGTTCCACTGCTCACAAGATTAAAGATTGCCCTAAGAAGAACCCGGCGATTCCTGGAAACTACATCAAGCCGCCGACTACTACTGGACGTGTTTATGCTACTACTCGTAACCAGGCAGAGCGTACTTCAGGTACCATTACGGGCACTCTTTTCATTGATGATTATGCTGTCTTCGTTTTATTTGATACCGGTGCCACACACTCCATTATATCTATCACATTTGCTAAGAAACTTAATATGAAGCCCAAACCGTTAACAAATCACTTATCGATTTCTACGCCTATGAAAAATCACGTGATCATTGATCATAAATACGTTAAGTGTCCTCTTCGTTTTGATGATCGTATTCGCTTTGCAAATCTATATCCTCTCGATATGGTCGACTTTGATATCATTCTAGGCATGGATTGGTTGGCTTACCATAGAGCTTCAATTGACTGCTATGCTAGAACGGTGATCTTTGGAGACGTAAAACATCCCGAATTCGTTTATCATGGTTCTCAACCTCTTAAATCTGTTAAGCTCATTTCCGCTATGAAGGCACGGACCATGATTGCTCATGGGTGCCAAGGTTTTCTAGCATCTGTTAAGGACATATCTTTGGAGAGTCCTAACATTGAAAATCTTTCGGTTGTTTGCGAATTTACTGACGTTTTTCCCGATGAACTCCCTGGACTTCCCCCAGCTAGAGAAGTTGAGTTTAGCATTGAGTTAATTCCTGGTGTTGAACCGATTTCGAAGGCCCCGTATCGTATGGCACCTATAGAACTGAAGGAGTTGAAGGAACAGCTGCAAGAGATGATAGAAAACGGATTTATTTGCCCCAGTGTTTCTCCATGGGGTGCACCTGTCTTGTTTGTGAAGAAGAAGGATGGAAGCATGCGCTTATGTATCGACTACCGTGAACTCAATCGTATTACCATTCGTAACCGTTATCCTCTGCCGCGTATTGATGATTTGTTTGATCAACTGCAAGGAGCTAAGTTCTTTTCAAAGATTGACTTGAGGTCTGGTTATCATCAGTTACGTGTGAAGGAGCAAGATGTTCCTAAGACAGCGTTTCGTACCAGATATGGTCATTACGAATTCCTCGTTATGCCTTTTGGTTTGACCAATGCACCTGCTGTGTTTATGGACCTGATGAATCGTGTTTTCCATGAG
Source organism: Chrysanthemum seticuspe (assembly GCA_019973895.1). Taxonomy (NCBI): domain Eukaryota; kingdom Viridiplantae; phylum Streptophyta; class Magnoliopsida; order Asterales; family Asteraceae; genus Chrysanthemum; species Chrysanthemum seticuspe. Next base: position 235,356,875 of record BPTQ01000006.1, on the reverse strand, counting down.
TTTCTCGACAAGTTCGTTATTGTTTTCATCGACGACATTTTAGTTTACTCCAAGTCTGAAGAAGAGCATGAAGAACATCTCCGGATAGTTTTGGAGATTTTGAGGAAGAAGAAGTTGTACGCCAAATTTTCGAAGTGCGAATTTTGGTTAAGACAAGTTGCTTTCCTTGGTCATATTGTATCAGCTGATGGTATCACCATGGACCCGTCTAAAGTTGAGGCTATCACTAAATGGCCAAGACCTACGACAGTGACTGAGGTCAGGAGTTTTCTTGGACTTGCTGGTTACTACAGATGTTTTGTTGAAGGTTTCTCTCGCTTAGCTCTACCCCTAACCCAACTGATGAGGAAAGGTGAAAAGTTTGTATGGACGGATGAACGAGAGAAGAGTTTTGAAGAGTTGAAGCGGAGATTGGTGTCAGCTCCTATTTTGACTCTTCCAACTGGTTCTGGAGGATTTCAAATTTATAGTGATGCATCTAAGAAAGGATTAGGCTGTGTTTTGATGCAACATGGAAAAGTAATAGCTTATGCTTCGAGGCAGCTAAAACCTTATGAGGAGAATTACCCAACTCATGACCTTGAGTTAGCTGCGGTGGTGTTTGCGTTGAAGATCTGGAGACATTACTTGTATGGAGAGGCGTGTGATATATTCACTGATCATAATAGTCTCAAGTATATTTTCACTCAGAAGGAACTTAACATGAGACAAAGAAGATGGTTAGAACTTCTTAAGGATTATGACACCAACATTCAGTACCATCCAGGTAAGGCTAACGTAGTTGCTGACGCACTTAGCCGGAAATCAGGCATTCTTGCGAGTATCAAGATTGAGCCTAGGATTATTCGTGACTTAGAGAGTTTGAATGTTGAGTTGTGTGTACGAGGTTTTGATGGATACTGGGCAAGTATGAAGGTGGAGTCGAACCTTATACTGCAAATTAAAGAGGCTCAGAAAGATGACGGCGAGTTGTGGGCCGTGGCGCAAAATGTTGAAGAAGGTAAGCAGACGGAGTTTAAGGTTGATAATGACGGTATTGTATGGTATGGAGATAGGCTTTGTGTTCCCAATGATCAGGTACTTCGTGAGAAAGTTATGACTGAAGCTCATAGTTCTCCTTTCACTATTCATCCTGGTTCTACCAAGATGTATAGGGATTTGAAGCAGTACTTTTGGTGGAATGGAATGAAGCAAGATGTGGCGACGTTTGTGTCGAAGTGTATGATTTGTCAGCAGGTTAAGATTGAACATCAAAGGGCTAGTGGATTGTTACAGCCATTGGATATTTCAACATGGAAGTGGGATAAGATATCTATGGATTTTGTGATTGGACTACCTCTTACTCGGAAGAAACATGATGCGATTTGGGTAGTTGTTGATCGACTAACCAACTCTGCTCATTTCTTGCCAATCAGGAAGGATTATGGTATTGGTAAATTGGCGGAGATTTTTCAGCAAGAGATCGTTAGACTTCATGGTACTCCGGCATCTATTGTGTCCGACAGAGATCCGCGTTTTACTTCTCGTTTCTGGAAAGGTTTGCAGAAAGCTTGGGGTACTCGACTTAATTTTAGTACGGCATTTCATCCTCAAACAGATGGTCAGTCAGAAAGGACTATACAGACCTTAGAGGATATGCTAAGGGCTTGTGCTTTAGAATGGACTGGCAGTTGGGATGAATATTTATGTTTAGTAGAGTTTGCACATAACAATAGTTGGCATGCTAGCATTAAGGCGGCACCGTTTGAACTTCTTTATGGAAGGAAATGTAGAGCACCTATTTGCTGGGATGAAGTAGGTGAGCGCTTGATTGAAGGTCCGGAAATGATCGAGATCACTAATGAGAAAGTAGTTGTGGCTAGAGAAAAGTTGAAGGAAGCTAGGTCTCGTCAGAAAAGTTATGCTGACAAGCATCGTCGTGATTTAGAATTTCGGGTTGGAGATCCTGTATTTTTGAAAGTTTCGCCGTTTAGAGGTGTGAAACGTTTTGGAATCAAGGGCAAGCTCAGTCCTCGATTTATTGGACCGTTTGAAATTCTAGAACGTATAGGAGAAGTTTCGTATCGATTAGAACTTCCGCCTCAGTTATCGCATGTTCATGACGTTTTCCATGTATCACTCCTAAGGGGATACAACTATCATCCGTTACACGTTGCTTCTTATCCGTTTGATCCAATTCAATCCGATATGTCTTTATCTGAAGAACCGGAAGCTATTCTGGAAAGACAAGAAAGAGTTATGAGAAATAAAGTCATTCCATTCGTTAAGATTCTTTGGAAGAATCATCCTGAACGTGAGGCTACTTGGGAAACCGAGGAGTCGATGCGAGCTAGTTATCCTCATTTCTTTGAATAGTTTGGTATGTTCTCATTTCGTTTTCGTTTTCGTTTTCATTTTCGTTTCATTTCAATTTTCGAGGACAAAAATTTTTCTTTAGAGGGGAAGAATTGTAAAACCTGAAAATCTAAAATCTGATTAAAGACTAAAATACCCTTGGAATCGAAATTTATAAAATACGTAAAATACATTTATAACAATTAACGAGATTGAAAATTAACTCGTGAATAATTAAAACCTAACTAAAATATATTACGTAATCGAATTTGGTACGACGAAGATTGGACGTTTCGTAAATAACTTGGGTCGTGTTTCTTTTGTTTCGAATGGATCAAGGCCGAAGCCCATATGGTGTGCGTGGGTTTTTGTGTGTTCGGTTGGGCCAAACCGAAAATCCAAGCCCTTCTAAGCTTAAATCAAATACAACTACTATATATACAACACATAATCTCAAAAGTGAAACCCTAGTTTTGTGTTGCCTCTTTTTCTTTTGCTCTCTTGCTCGGCCGAATACTTGTACCCATAGGTGTCGAGATTTTTGCTCAACCAAGTCAAGGTATAACCTATTCTCGTATTCCTTTGATGTACCTTACGTTAGTATGTTGTGTTTTGTTTTGTTCTAGTCGAGTTGCGTTTTTCTTTTTGTGACCGAGCCTAATGAAACCAAAACAAAGAAAACCCTAATGATTAAACCTTACAAGTATTAAAGAGTTACGTATGTAATATGTAATATTGAATCGGGTCATGGTTGTGTCGAGTTAATAAGGGCCGAACCATATAAATAAGGACCGAACCATGCATGAATTTCGAATAAGGTATAAAACATGATAACTTGAATGAGTTAAGTATGTAAATGAGCTAGGACTTGCGTAAAACCTAATAGCCGAAAACCCTAGATTGAACCGAACCATGTATAACTTTTGAAAGTGTATTAATTAAGTAAAGGTCATGTAAAAGTAAACCCTAGTTTGATATGTTAATCGAATAAGGAAACCCTAATGGTTTGTGAATTAATACGAGTAATAAGTAACTTGTATGTCACATAAAAACATAACGTGCATGGTAAAACATAAAAGGAAAGATTATTTTTATGACGTGTTAGGTTAAGTAACGAGTCATTAAAAGACGTAACATGTAAGTAAAAGTATATTAATGAGATATTAAAGATAAGAAACCCTAGAACATAAATGAGAGTTGATTAAGGTTTTGAAACTAAGTATAGTAATTCGTTATTTTATGTGTGAGTTACGATCTATAAACTATTTTCACATTTAACCCTAAACTTTAATAAATGACATATGAACCCTAATCTACAATATTAATTATAAAACATTTAAGTCTCATTTAATTATAAAACCCTAAAATATTAAAAGATCATTTCGACGATTATGGAATCATTAATAATATATACGACCATTAATGTGTATAGGTTCTGTGAAGAAGGAGTAATTCTTTGCTTTCCCTGTGTCTTCTTTTCGATCATTTGCTTTGGAATAAGGTACATATATTCTGACCTTTTCAGTAAAGGTTTCTTATAATGTTTTCGTTTCGTTAATTTTCATATTAGGATTTCCTAAGCCTTTGCTATGAACCCTAATGTGTCTATTTGAGCTGTTGCTTATCTGAACTTTGATTTTTGAATCATAAAACCTTTGATTTTGAAAACATGACTAAACATTTGATAAAATATGATCTATGTCAGTTATGACATTCTTATTTGACCTAAGATAGTTTGACACCCGAGCCAATTATTAACTAGTCATGGGGGTTCCATGTCCGTGTCAGTAATGCACTTCTGACATGACTCTAGGGCAGTAGAGTGAAGTTCTGCCACGTCCCTTATCTGTTATTGTTATGAGCTCATGTTATATTATATTATCAATGTATGTTTGTGGGGCGTATGGGTGCATCCTAGATCTGTTATATGTTATATATTATATGTTATATGCTATATGTGTTTGATGATTGATGCTGCGTGCATGCACGTCCTTCATAACTCTGGTAGGTCTCCCCTACAAATGTTGCCTTATGTGATTATGAATATGTTTATGATATGACATATGGGTATGGGCTCGAGGTAGTTAGCTATAAAACTTATTCTTATATCCTGATTTATCTTTTGAAAAGATTATGATTTCACTATCTTTCTTTCACTTTATTTCGTATTCGTTCTCGTTTCGTATTCGTTTTGCTTGTATATCTGTTCACTGGGCTTTTGAAGCTCAGCCGCATTTCTTTTCTTTCGCGGCAGGTATCTAAGCATTGGAGCTGGGTATTGCTTTGGGATGAGTGCTGAGTGGACTTACCTTAGAGATTTTAGCTTTGATCTTATGATGCCATTTAGACTTTATATTTTAGACTTTTCATTTGGAGTTTATTTTCCGCTGGGACCTATGTATTGAAGTCTTTTGACTTGGATTATTTCAATATTTATGTTGAGATTTCTTTTGGATATTTATGTTTGCTTTGATATGACACCATTACTTGTGATTCCTTTACCCTTGTCGGGTCGGGGCGTTACATCTATCATTATCCAACATTTAAAATATAAAGATTTCTAAAACATGAATTTTTGTTTTAAGAAATATCCTTCTTTATAGTTTTCAAACATACACGGATCGTATCAAGTTTTTAAAGTACAATATACTCTAAGAAACTTAGTAACGAAGCTCTGGTACCAATTGTGGAAAACTATAAGGGGTTGAATAGTTTTACCGTTTAAAACTTCGTTTTCAATTATTTAGATCAACTTATGTCAATCTATTTAATGTGTGTGTTAGATGATGATAGATAAAGCATATAAACAAGTAATGCAAAGATAAAGAGTAAGGAACACAAAACCACGACACGAGTATTATAGTGGTTCGGCTACAACGACATCTTCTTTGCCCTACTCCACTCCCCGAGTTCACCACGCGAGAGTTAGTAAGCACTACATAACACAAGCTCCTTAATGTGGCGGAGAAGCCTTCACAACATCGCCTACTCTTTATCCGGTACAAGGCTAGACACCGGGTTCTTCCACGAGGTAGAACCAAACCTATCACAACGTCGCCTACACTTTATCCGGTACAAGGCTAGATATCGAGTTCCATTACAAAGGAGGAACTACTACCCAACACAACACCAATACACAACTACCCCAAAGGAGACATACTCCTTATTACAACATCATAAAGGATATCAATATCCTTTAACCCAAACTAACTATCTTGTACATCGATGCACCATATCGAATGTATACCCTTGGCACCTTTCACTAATGCCTTTGACACGACCCTTTGGCACCTTTCACTAAGGCCTTCAACACGATCCTTCGGCACCTTTCACTAATGCCTTTGACACGGACCTTTGGCACCTTTCACTAATGCCTTCGACACGACCCTTTGGCACCTTTCACTAATGCCTTAAACACAACACTTCTAAGGAAGGAGGAAAGAACTATCAACAAGATAACTTCAGAAGTCTTGATAATGACGAAGCTTGCTCTACTTCAAGAGGTGGTGATCTCGCCTTTAAGAGGAACCTAGAGAATCACACAAACACAAAACTACATAGAAAGATCCTTTGGATATGAGGTTAGAGAGTTTACAATACTAAGAGAGAGTATATGTAAAAGGGATGAGTTGCAAGTGAGAAATGGCTCACTATTTATAGGCAAATTTCTCTATTGTTCCCCCGTTCCCACGGATCCCTCCCCAGAGGGATCCGGCTAGTGCAATCCAAGGGATCCGGCAGCTGGGTCAGCTTAAGTTTGGATTTTGGGTTGCAAACCGGGTTATGGGTTATGGGTTATGAACCATGGGTTATGGATACCCAAGAAGATGCAATGTATCTAGACATTGGGTCTTGGGTCTTGGGTCATGGATCATGGATAATACCCAACATGACTTCATGCATGATGTCATGCAATGGGTCATGGGTTATGGATCAAGCTCTATGGGTATGGGTCATGGACTTTGGGTTTTACCCAACAATATTCAATGTATCTAGTCAATGGGTTAAAGACTTAGATTTTTATCCATTGCATTACCCATTACAATATATACCAAGTATGTATATATATATATATATATATATATATATATATATATATATATATATATATATATATATATATATATATATATATATATATATATATATATATGTACATTTCCATATTATGTAAACACTATATGCATTTCTATAAGATGTAAACAATATTACTTGTTTAGTGTTTTATATGAAAATATAATTGTGTTAGTAAACTATTGGCTCAAACCATTTACGTATTTTATATGTTTCGTTAAAATGATTTTACGTTTGTTATCGACAAAACATTAGAAGATCGTAAAATATAAATAAATGTTTTTACGGCTTATTTGTATTAACACCTTTTGATATAATATGATATATGTGATCACTTGGACATTATGAATACGTATGTACAGTCTCGAACTGGCATATGTATATTTGATTTGTTTTGCAAAGAGCGTATGGATGCATCCTAGGTATTTTGTTCAGTTTTGGTGATGTGGTGAGTGTGTGCAATACACCCCCTCACATTTGGGAGCTAGCTACTCCATTTGGTACAAGAGAGGTCTACCCTCCTTGTGCACTTATGATTTGACGGATTATGATATGTGATTTGATATGTGGCTATTGGAGTATCTCCTTTAGTATTTGGCAGTATTATGATTTTGTAACTATGTGACTTCTCACATTCTTATCATTTGTTGTTATGCCATACTTTATCCAGTTCTCCATTTGATTACACATTCACTCAGTATTCATATGATCCATCCGACTACCATTCAATACTCCAGTTCATTTGATGTACTATATTCTGATTCCAATTCGGTTGGCTACCAAGCTTATACTTCAGATTACTACTTTATCCATTTACTGTGCTCTTATATGATTATTGGATTCATTTGTTTGCTATGCTATTATATGATTATTTGATTCATCTGTTTACCGTACTATTATGTGATTATTTGATTCATTTATTTATCTTGTTGGTATATGATTACATGATTCATATATTTACCATGCTAATATGTGATTATCTGATTCCTCTGTTACCATGCTAATATGTGATTATCCGTTTACCATGTTATTATGTGACTATTTGATTTATTCGGTTGCCTTGCTAGTATGTAACTATTTGACTCATCCGTTTACCATGTTATACTTTCGTTCAGTTATTTCCGTGGGCTATGATTATCATTCAGTATTCCTATATGCTATTTGTGACTATCATGTTTGTACTTCTGTTTGGTATTTTCCGTTGCTTATGATATTGGTTCGGCATAGTAATTGATGTTACCTGACGTGTTGATCTGCAATGCCTACACTTCTGTTCATGCTACTATTTGATAAGGAAACTAGTTCAACTTATGTTATCTGTTTAGTTGACTTGTTTAGTTTCCATGCTATATTCTTGTTCAGTTACTTCATTTAATTATGATGCTCATTCAGCATTCCTACCTGATACATGTGACTAACATGCTGATACTTCTGTTGGTATTTCTGCTTGTTATGATATTTGTTCTATTTATTAATTGTTGATTATCTGACTTATGTGATTGCCATGCTTACATTCTATTCAGTTGCTTCCACCTGCTTATAGAATTCAGCTTAGCTTGTATATATCTGATTATCAGAATTATTTGTTTCGCCATATTTATATTTAGTTGATCTGCTGGCTGATATGCTTGTATAATGTTTGGTTACTTGCTTTGGTTATGATAGTTGTTTATCAACTCCTATTTGATTATGTTTCGGTACTGGTATGTTTCGTTAATTTTATGTGCTTATATATGTTCACTGATGCGCTGCTTTGCTTTGGTTTCCTTTGATTTCTGTTCCTTTTGGATATTTGTTAATATTGTGTTCTGCAGGTTCCTCATAGACTCATTGTGCTCATTCGTTACGACTTTGTTATCAGTCTCCTTTGCTTCATTTTCGTATTTTGATTATGGTTATCTTTCATTTTGTTATATTTGTTCACTGGGCTTTTTAAGCTCAGTCGCATTTTCTTTTCCATGCGGCAGGTACCAAGTGGGATGCTGGGCTTTGATGGTTTCGAGCAGGAGCATTTGAATGAACGAACCCTAGTTTCCCTTATAATTTTAGACTCATTTTGAAGAACATTTGTTTTGATATTTTATTTTAGTCGTGTTGGATTATGTATTTTCCTTTTGAAGTCATTCGTTTATATGACTTGGTATTTTATTTAATAAGACTTCCGCTTGAGTTTATATGCTTTGTATGACACCATAATGTGAAATTTTGACCCATTTCGGGTTGGGGTGTTACAATCCTTGTTTCCGGTATGGTAACTATTGTTAAACAGATGTGTGAAGTATTTTTTATGTGAAATGTCTGTAATAATGTGATAATTGTTGTTGTAGGAATGTTTGACTAGTGGCAAGTAGTTATCCCAACCATTTCTAAAATTAATCATGTATTAGGTAGTTTCATGATAAGTCCATTTTTATTCGCTCTCGTTTCCATTTAGATATCTTTGGTTGCTGTAACGGTATTAAACTCCTTGTCCATACCCTGTAGGGTTTTGTCTTTTATGTTCTCTTCCTTAAACGCTTCGGCTTGTGCATCGCGAATCTGTGAGGGGAGGTTTGTAGGTATCGTCATGACTAAGGCTCAAACTCGTAGTTGCTTAGCCCGTTCCTTTAAGTCATCGGCTACAACAATCGTCTTTCTAGGGTGATAACGAATATCACAATCGTAGTCACTGAGCAACTCAATCCATCGACGCTGCTTATATTCAACTCCTTCTGATCGGGTATGTGTTGAAGGCTCTTATGGTCCGTATACATAGTACACCTTGTATCATACAAGTAGTGTCTCCAAATCTTGAGAGCAAGTACTACGGATCCTAATTCTAAATCATGGGTAGTATAATTATTCTAAGTTAGTTTAGTCAAGGGCTTAGCAGCGGGTTCGGCAGTGGCAGCAATAGTAGTGATAGTGTCCATCTGTGGCATTCGGATGGTTTTCCATGGGGTACATGCCATAAGTGCCATGCTGAGGTACTTTCAGAACTTTTGAAATGACGGGGTTTTCTCTAATTGATCCAAAATAGTGGGTAGGGAGTGGCTCTTCCTGTTCATGTCCTGAAGGTTCCTCTTCGGATGGGTGGTTTTTCGCTCGAGTTCGTACTCATGTCATATTGGATACAAATAAGCTCACTCATTTACAATTTTTTATTTACATAAAGAGGCATCCCAATCTATGTAAATAAAGAATTATAAACTTATGTTTCGGTGATTTATAATTCTTTATTTGAATGAAGAATCATCCCATTCCATTTAAATAAGGAGATTATAAATCCTCCTACTTAAGAATTCCGGACACAACACTCATACTTACTAAAATCTTCAATCAATCAACCGGTATGTTTCTATGCGTAGGTGTTCCAAAAATGTGGGACGCGTGTTCAAAACTCGTCTTTGGAGAAGGATAGTTAGGTAATTAGGGGGATCGAGAGACTGTGACGAGTTTTGATATCATATAAAATGATATTATGCAAGGTTATGAAAAAGTTTTAGAGACCATTGTATCAATCACAATGTTAGAGAAGTAAATGAGACCATTGTGTAACTCAAAATGTCTGGAAAGTTTTAGCAATCATTTAAATGTAAAAGCATGTATGATAGTTTAGTGACTATGCGCACGGAATGTTTTTTATGAAATGGTTATAGTCTAGGCCTACTAATGCAACCTAGTTTTCTATAACCGGGTCGCTGAAACCAATCTATCACACCCCTAAAATATCGCAGCGAAAGATATCTGGGCGTAACTTTCATGGAAACAAAGTTACAGTTACATCGAACGACATCTACATGAGTCGTTTGAAAATACACATTGGATTCAAGAAATGACATTTTACAAAGTTATAATCCAAGAGTTTACAGAATGTAAAGAAGCTTTTGGTTCATAATCGAATGTAAGTTATGCAATAAATCTTTGCCATGACGAGTTCGCAAAATGACTCTAGTAATGATGCTCCAGATGCAAATCATGCAAGTATTTCTAAGAACCTGAGAAATACATGCTAAAATGAGTCAAGATAAAGTTGGTGAGTTCATAAATTTATGTAAATAGTAATGTGGACCACAAGATTTCCGAGTGTTACTATTGTACGCATACAATATCATGAAAAGTATTTAGTGACCATTGTAACTAGGGGTGAAAACGAGCCGAGCCGAGCTCGAGCTTGCCAGAGCTCGAGCTCGGCTCATTTTTATATAAAAAGCTCGAGCTCGGGCTCGAGCTCGTTTCGAGCCTTACATTTTGAGCTCGAGCTCGGATCGTGAAAATATTCACAAGCTCGAGCTCGGGCTCGAGCTCGACTAATTTATATGATGTTTAAAGAAAACAAAGTTCAAATGGGGCTCGCCTCGTTAATTACATATGGCTCGAGCTCGTTTACTACTTTTTAAGCTCGTTTATTTGTATAGAAAACATATATATGTATATATTTCTAGGGCTCATTTAGGCTCGCGAGCTTACTCGAGCTTTTTGTATAGAGCTCGGGCTCGAGCTCGATTATTAAATGAGCCCAAACGTAGGCTCGAACTCTGGCTCGAGCTCGTTTAGGCTTGGCTCGTTCGAGCTTTTTACCGATCTGATCCCGAGTTTTTCACGAGCAGCTCGGCTCGTTTCCACCCCTAATTGTAACGAATACAATGTCAGGAAAAGTATTATTATTTAACTAAGCTCATGAAACTGAAGCCTTAAGTATGCTATGTGTATATTTACCCTAGTAGGTGCCTTGCCAAACACCCAATACTACCTCAAATAATTATGCGTCCGTTTGACCAGTTGGTGCGACCAACCCGGACGGGGAATTCAATCCCAATAGATCTATTCACAATATTCATGCTTACTACGTAATTAACGGTTCATGATATGTGGAGACTTCTTGGCAATAGCGGTAACTTAGGCGATACGTAAAAGTTAATTACTTGTGTCCATAAGTAAAATGAGTAATGTATTCAATTGAACAAGCATGAATTTAAGTAAACGATCATGTAATCTCACGCAAAAGTAGGTCAAAACGAGTGGTAAAACAAGTAAAAGTTGGGCTATGAAACTCACCTCCAGTGATCAAAGTATTCGGAAAATTATTACGTAAAGTAATGGCACGGAAATCCTAAACGCGGCTTAGAAATATAAGTCGTTTTAGGAAATGAAACAAGTACTAGATGTGCATAAGTTTTACCAAGTTCTATCACCTTTATATACTTATAGTGAGTTTTTACGACCCAAAATGTATTAAAATGTAAGTTTCACCTTTTAAATGTTAAGTTTACAAAAATTATCCAAAAATGAGTTTTGCTCAAGTTTAGCGGGTCATAAGTTCTTCATTTCTCGTTGGTTTGAGCCGTTTCGAATTCCAGTTTCAAGTATGCCGTAAGGGCTGTAAAAAAGATCAATTGTTGCTCTTAATGAAACTAAGCCTAAGGTCCTCATAAATAGGCCCGAAAGTGGTCACTCGCGCTTTTGTTCAATACTTTAAAAGAAATTCTAGAAATAGGTTTATTAACTTATAAGTTTATCCAGACTTCATTTCAGTGTATCTAATTTGTTTTAAGCCCGTTTTTCTTCGTTAAACTCTCTAAACGAAGGTGAACGGGTCCACTTTCATTATTCAAAGTCCCAAATCGTGAAAATAAAATATTTGGGTTTCGATTTATATTAAAATATATTATGAGTTGCTGTTACAAATTTTTAGAAATTTTTTGTCGTAATTAGGTTATTTCTCACTTGCTTTTTAAAGAAGACACTTGTTTCAAAAGCCTAGATTCATTGTTTTCGAGTCTACTTTCCAAAAATGTAAGTCACTCATATCGGTTCCTCACCATTCATTTTATAAAATCAAAAGAACACATGTATCCCTAAGCTGTTAAAAATCAGAATTATAGTCCCGACTAGTCGGGGTCGATCTCATTCGTTACTTATCTCGAAGACTCCGTTAAAATCTCAGATTTTAAGTTAGATTTTCGTCTAAAAATGTTTCAACCAGCTCAATTTACCAAAATGCTCATAGGATAGTGATTTTTCCGAATGAAAACCGGTACTCAGATTTGTGTCGGTATTGACTAATATCGTATGATTTATTAAAAATACCAAATCACGCCCAAAAATGGGAACAACTTAAGACATATATATAAGTTCTTAAAAGTTAGCAAGGTCCATAAAAATGTTTAGGATAGGTTTTTAGGTCGAAACATTTTGCTAACAAATTGGGATAGATTCTTGTTTTCGAAAGTCAACTTTATTTCAATTTCCTCAACACCACAAGTCTATATAAGTGATAATGTGTACATGGAATGTAAATATGAGTATGTAAATGAGTTCATAAGCCTTACAAAGTGTTGGTGGATGTTTTGTGCAAAAGAAACCCAAATAACTTAACCAAAACCCAAAACTAAGAACTAAGCATCCTAACTTCCAAAACCTTTACTCAATAATCAACCAATGGAGTATGAACCAAGACTTGTGCACCCTCCTTTACCCAAAACTAAGAACTAAGCATCCTAACTTCCAAAACCTTTACTCAATAATCAACCAAGAGAAAAGAGAGGATATGTAGTGTCTTTGTGTTGTGAAAAATGAAGAGAAGAAAGTTTGCTATTTATAAGAAAATTAGACAAAAACACTAGCTAGTTTTCAAGTTAATGGTTTTGTCATTAAATAAGCATGGTGAGACTTATGGGAAGTGTGGTGTAGGCGTTGAAATGAAGCAAAGAAAAGAATAAATTGGTTTTGTCTTGATGAAAATAGATCTTGTAAGACTTTGCAAAGAAATGATATGACATAGTTGGTAATTGTTTGATAAATATCGTGAGACATTTAGACGTAATTCTTAATGAGGGTAATGGGGGGCGTGGGTTAAGATAGAAAAGTCCAAGTGGTTAAATTTTGGTTGAAACTCATCTAGTTTTGATTTGACAAGAAAAATCTAAATAATATAGATATGTTGTATTATTTTATTTATTTATTTATTTTGTTTTTTGAATAGATTTTGTATATGTAAAATATGCTTGGTTGCTTTTTATACTTAAATGAGAGTAACAATGAGTAAATTTGGTAGTTTATAAATATTTAAGGTATTGGTAAAGGTGGTGCGGGTATTAGGTAAGTTTCGTACATGTTAAAACGCGTAAAACGCAATTTATTTGAAAATAATTAATTTAAATAAAAATGATTATTTAAATAGTTTTAGGTAGACTAAACATTAGTCTAGTGTGATATAAAATGTCTAAATGTGGTTCTCGTTATGCACGAGATAACCTAACGGTTATACGTAAAGTTAAAAAATTTACGCGATTAGGATAAAATATTAAAGTTTATAGGTAAAATTAAGAGTAAACTGCAAAAATCATTCCCGTGGTTTGTGTATTTTCGCAAGAATCATCCCTATCACAAACCTTTAACATTAAACATCCCCAAGTCCACAAACCTTTGGCATTAATCATCCCTGAGCATTAACGTCGTTAGTTTTACCCGTTAAGTGTTAAATAATATTTGCCCGTTAGTCCCTCCGTTAATATTTTTTGCACCGTTAGTCCTCATTTTACATTTTCGTCCATTTTTTACGTTTTTGTCCGTTTTACTTGTTTTCGTCTGTTTTTATATGTTTCGTCCGCTTTTTATCCGTTTTTATATATATTCGTCAGTTTTTTTTACGTTTTTTACGTTCTCGTCCGTTTTTTTTACGTTTTCGTCCGTTTTTCTACGTTTTCGTCCGTTCTTTTACGTTTTCGTCCATTTTTTTTTAAGTTTTTTTTTGCTGTTTTAACTTGTTTTCGTCCGTTTTTATATGTTTCGTCCGCTTTTTATCCGTTTTTTACGTTTTCGTCCGTTTTTTTGTGTTTTTGTCCGTTTTTATACGATTTCGTCCGTTCTTTTTTATGTTTTTGTCCGTTTTTTATGTTCTCGTCCGTTTTTTTTTTATTTTTTGTCCCTTTTTTTACGTTTTCGTCTATTTTTTACGTTCTCGTCCGTTTTCTTTTACGTATTTGTCTGTTTTTTGCGTTTTTGTCTGTTTTTACCCGTTTTCGTCTGTTTTTTTTAGGTTTTCGTCTGTTTTTTACGTTTTCGTCCGTTATTTTACGTTTTTGACCGTCTTTTACGTTCTCGTCCATTTGTTTTACGTTTTCTTCCGTATTTTTATGTTTATGTCTGTTTTTACTCGTTTTCTTTCGTTTTTATATGTTTCGTCCGCTTTCTATCCGTTTTTTTTGTTTTCGTCCATTAATTACGTTACTTGTTTTTTACGTTTTTACTCGTTTTCTTTCGTTTTTATATGTTTCGTCCACTTTTTATCCGTTTTTTACGTTTTCGTCCAATTTTTTTACGTTTTTTTCCGTTTTTACTCGTTTTCATCCGTTTTATACGTTTTCGTCCAATTTTTTACGTTTTTAAACAGACAAAAACGTAAAATAACAAAAGAAAACGTTTAAAAACGAAGAAAAACGAACAAAAATGGACAAAAACGTAAAAACGTAAAAAAAAGACGAAAAGATAAAAAAAAACGGCAAAAACGTAAATAACGGACCAATACATTAAAAAAACGGATAAAAAGCGGACGAAAATGAGTAGAAAAACGTAAAAACAGACGAAAACGTAAAAAAACGAACGGGAACGTAAAAAAAAGGTAAAAAAAAACCGGACGAATACATATAAAAAGCGGACGAAAACGGATAAAAAGCGGCCGTAACATAGAAAAACGGATAAAAGCGAGTAAAACGGACAAAAACGTAAAAAAAACGGATGAAAACGTAAAAAAACGGACGAGAACGTAAAAAACGTAAAAAAACGGACGAATGCATATAAAAACGGATATAAAGCGGACGAAACATATAAAAACGGACGAAAACGAGTAAAAACGGACAAAAACGTAAAAAACGGACGAAAACGTAAAATGAGGACTAACGGTGCAAAAAATATTAACGGAAGGACTAACGGGCAAATATTATTTAACACTTAACGGGTAAAACTAACGACGTTAGTGCTCAGGGATGATTAATGCCAAAGGTTTGTGGACTTGCTAAAATACACAAACCACAAGGATGATTTTTGCAGTTTACACTAAAATTAACGTAAAACTTAGTCATTACAAGGATTTAGAGCAGCTCAACTTTCTCCTTTGCTTTTCAGCTTTGATGGTTTCAGCTTTTAACCTTTTTTGTTCCAGCTGCTGTTGTTTTAGTTCCTCTCCGACTATGTGGATTTCTCTCCTTTTTCTGTAGTAGACTAGAGTTTTGTTGATAGGTTTTGTGGTAAAGAATTTAACAAGAGGAGTTATTCCAACTATTGGGTTTATTGTGTCTTTATTAGAGTCCGTTTCAGTGCCCTCTTCATCTTCTAGATGTTTTAGCTCAGCTTCATACATTTTTGCTTCTTGCCTTTGTCAATAGTTTTGGATTGCTCCCTTTGAGGTGGATCTTGGGTTTCAGAGTGACCGGAGAGATGGTTTCTTTGGAGGCCTGAAGCTATTTAAAAAATTAATCTCCAACTAGTTAGACCTTCTCGAATCATCTTCATTTCTCCATCTTCAAATATGCAGAAAAAATTAATATCTTTCAAGCATATTCTTCCTTCTAAAATTTAATTTCCAACCATTTACTCCAAAAACTCAATCTCCGAAGTTCTTAACACTAACTTCATTCATGTTTATACACTAATTTAAGTAATATACATTACTTTCCTAATAAAAACTAATGTAATAACTTAAGACGAAGTGAAAAATGTTGAAATGATAAATTGAATTTTTGAAGGGTGAATACTCTAGCTCCATATTTTGAGTAGATTTCATCTCCTCCAAAAGTTTCTCCATCTATGGATTGGAGTAAAGGTTGGTGATGCAATTCTTCAAGTTTAATTTTCAAAAACTTGGAGATAAAAGAAGCTAGGGGTGTTCATGGGTCGGGTAATAACCGAATAAACCGAACCCGAACCGAACCGAATAAAACCGAACTGAACTTATAACCGAACCGAAATTGTCAAAACCGAACTGAACCAAACTAAAAATTCGGTTTTCGGTTTTGGCTATCTGAACCGAAAACCGAATTTATATAAATATATATATATTTTTGTATGTATTTATATATAAAAATACTTTATTATTTAATATATATATCATTTTATATAAAGCAAATTACCTAAACGGACCATATCAAAACTCATTTTACAAATACAAACTCTTTTTCAACACTTTACAATAACGAATATAAAAATGTCACATCAACTGTGAGTGTGAGAACCACTTTTTTTTCTTTCTTCAGCCATCTCCTTTTTCTTTCTTTTCTTCATCACCTGCTCATATATCTACATATTGCAGCAACCATATATCATATACCTACTCATATATCATATATCTACATATTACAGCAACCATATATCATATACCTACTCATATATCATATATCTACATATTGCAGCAACCATATATCATATACCTACTCATATATCATATATCTACATATTGCTGCAATGGCTATAACTTATAATGCAGCAGGCACCGGTCATTTGCAGCAACCATCTTCAAAGCATGCCACCATTGCAGCGCCCCACGCCTAGCTCCACGCCCAGGCTCACCTTGCCTCGCCCAAGCCCACCATTGCAGTACCTCCCACGCCCAGGGCCATGCCCACGCCCACGCCCAGCAAGCACCACGCCCAGGGCTTCGCAATACACGTGTAGTGTTGGGATTTTATGTTTTAAGAGATCCAACGGATAACATTTGGAAGTTCATTTTCGTAAATACCCTGTGCGAGAACCTGTTTCGTAAAGTAGCATAGAATATGTTCGTTTAAGAAATTTCCTCTTTTATATATTTATACATAAAAAAGACCACTAAAATTTTATCTTAATATAAAAAATACTTTTTATGTTTGAAATAAATTTTTTTTCAAAAATCTATTTAATAAAATGAAAAAATATATATAAATTCGGTTATCGGTTTTGACCCATAACCAAACCGAACTTCGGTTCGGTTCTCGGTTCGGTTTGGTCATAGATATTTTTTATTCGGTTCGATTTTCGGTTATGCCTAGAAAAAAATTAACAGAAAAATTCGAACCGAATAAACCAATTAACCCGAGAACCGAACCGATGAACACCCTTAAAAGAAGCTTACACTAAAGGTCGGAGACTCGGAGATAATTGTGTTATTGGGTTTCCCACATTGGGCCTAAATTTTGGTTTTCCCACATTCGGCCTAAATTTAAACTCCCAAAATATTCTTGTTAACTTGTGTAGGCAAAAAAAGTAAAAATAAAAAAACGTGTGATTTCCATATTTAGCAAAATAAAAGAGATTGAAATGATAGCAACTTAACAATCAATTAGTTTAAATCCAAAATAGTGATAGATAATTAATATTCATGTTTTATTGATGGGCTAGCTAATAACATCTATTGATGGGCTAGCTAGTAACATTTATATAGCGTTTAACCCGAATCTGAAAGAATCGAGTTTGCCTATCAAGTCACACAAGTCACAACACGAGAAACGTGCCGTGCTACTTAGGCAAAATATCTATTTATCAAGAAGAAAATAAACTCGATATACCCTCCACGTCATTCTCATCTTGTCCACATGAATTATTTTCTTGAACTTTGATTATTTTTGCAAAGTCACGAAAATAAAAGCCGTTAGAAACATATTTTCTTCCTTTAGACATGAAAATCAGTTGATATTCTAACATCGTTCTATGGGTCAAACATGGTCAGCTAGTCAAAATCGTAACACCGGTTACTTTGGATTTGTTCGGTAATAGAAACAAAATTTTAATAAAAAATGGGTGGTGTTATTGTTACTCCCTATAGTGGATACCGGTAGGTATGACAATCGAGTCGTGTTTGGGTTGGTTTATTCGAGTTTGCTGGTTGACAAATTAGTATGATCTCTACCCAAATACGGCCCGTTTATTTGTGTAAAAAAAAACTCAATTGTAACTCAGATCTTCATAGCACGTGTAACACGTCTGTGACATGTTTAAGTAAATAAGTCAAACGGTAAAAAGTTGATGTTTTGTTGATTCAACTAGCATAATTCAAAAAAAATGAAATAATGACTAAAAAAATGATTAAATTAACTTATAAATAATTTTCCAACATAAGATCCAAAATATATATATTTTATCTTTTATAGGTTTATATACTTAGACGGTTCATAGGTTGACTTATTTAGTATTTACTCAACCTAAATATGACCCCGTTTATTAAACGGGGTAGATGGTTTGACATGTTTTTTTATCCAAACTTGTTAATTCTCAACAAAAACATATTTAATTTCATGTCGTGTTGAGAATTGGCGCTTCTAGGTATTGGCACCCTTTACTTCGCTTTTATCACTCTGTTTATAGTATAAGACAGTTTTTTTTATCATTTTTTGTTTTATATTTTTTCCTTTAATACTTTTGACTTATCAAACTTTATATTTTTTTTTTTCGTAATTTTATAATTAAAATAAAAGAATAGAAAAATAAGAGGTTGCCATAATCTATTTAAGAAGGGCATGGATGACCAATCCTTAGTAAGATATGGCCGAAAAATGGTGATTGTCGTGGAGGCGATTGTGATTTATTACGTCGTAATTAACGACATGTTTAATCTGGTTTAACTAGTAGTTGAAAAACTTGATAAGTATGAATGTATGATATAGACAAAGTTTAAAATAAAATTCATATAGTAAGGGTGATATCAATAAAGATCAAATAAAAACTAAAGATCAAATGGATCAATATCAATCATTAATTTTTATCAAATTAATTAAATTCACTTTCACTCTTATATTTAAAATTAAATTAATAGTTGGATAAAACTAATTATATCATTGTGACAACAATAAAATTATGTTTCTATAGAAATCCAATATTGTATATACTTTCGACGAACTTATTTTTTATCGTTTATTACGAGTTTTGATATATTACACTATAAATGAAAATTTTAAAATAATTTTTTGTGTTAACACAACTCCAAAACTACAAACCCTAAACCCTAAAAACCCTAACCCCTAAACCCTAAAAACCCTAACCCCAAACCCCTAAAACCTCTAAAACCTTAAACCCCTAAAACCCTAACCGCTAAACCGAAAAAACCTAAACCATATCTGTTACATCGTAAGAAACCTAAACCCTGAACCCCTAAAAAGCTTAACCCCAAAAAGTCAAACCCATGAACCCTAAACACCTAAACTCTAACCGTAAACCCTAAACCCACAAAAAAGTCGGAAAAAAATTCTTCAAAAGTATATGATGTGTAATATCAAATTAAAGGTAATTTTATGCTTGTTGTGATGTTATGATTAGTTTCGTCTAATGATCAATGGTTTTTAAGATATTTAATTTTTTAAAAATAAAAATGAAAGTTTATTTTATTGTTTTGATGAAAAAATGGATGGTTGAGAATAATTAATTTGATCTTTAGTTTTTCTTTGATTTTTTAATGAACCATACTCCCATATAGTATACTGGTGTTTATGAAAGTGCAAATTGCACAAAAATGTTTTAGACTTATGTTTAATTTCAGTATTTCACTTTAAGCTAATCATTTGCACACAAAAAAAAAATAAAAAAAAAAATAATAAAAATCCTTTCAAGTTTTAAACAATCTATAGGTTGCCAAGTTACAAATAAACAATGAGCAAATTTACTTTTTCAAAAAAAAAAACGCAAATTTCTTAGATAGCTCAAGAGTTGAACGGAAGTTAAATATCTAGCTTAGAAAAAATCAATTTCTTAAAATAGATCAGGATAACTAGGCGACTTTACTAAAATTTTGACGCATGTCATGTATTTTTATTATTAATAAATACATGAGTGACTGAAAGATTTTACTAAAATTTGGCAAGTGTCACATATTTTATTAATAAAATATATGAAGGTGCAAAATTCTAATAAAGACGTCCAGTCGCCATGGTCTATTTGTGGTCTTTTTTGGAAAGTTGATAATCTATTTCTCCGAGTACATATTTGTTCAGGCGAGCTGTCAAATTCCATTGACCTCCCCAAATTTTGCTACATGATTTGCATTTATCTATAAGAGCACTCCCATCCATAACACCATAACACCAATAACACCGTCCACGTCAGCGCCACATCAGCTTTAACATTTGACATTAACATCCCCAAAAAACACTCACATCCATAACATCCCAATAACACCATAACACCAATAATATTTCATATTTTCAATTTCAACCCCTAAACTAAAACAAACACTTCATTTATTAAACTAAAACAAACATTTCATTAAAACTAAAAATATATTACAATACGAGATTAAAAAAAAAAACTACAACGAAAAAAAAACACACTTCAAATAAAACGTTACAATAAATTAAAGGAAATAGTAAATACGATCTACTGACGAGGTTTCAAGTTATATTTTGCGATGATTCGATCTTTTTCATCATTGATCCACTGCACGACCATTGGATCTTGCCCATCAGTAGACGTCATCAAAAACTTGATCTCTTCCAACCTTGTTAATGTGAGATCTCTTTCCTGCTGGGCCCGATACGCCGCTTCGGAGACTTCTCGTGTCATACGAAACTCGTTTGCCATAGTTTCTGTGAAATAAGCTGACGAGCTCGTTCCTCCAGTGCTTGTTCCCCCAGTACTTGTTGTAGTCTCGGATCGTGCTTTCTTGGTAGCACGTTTCTTTCCCATGGGGCGTGGTTTTTCATCATTACCAAACAAAGCCTCGTTTGTTTGGCTTGGGACTTCGCCGGTTAAATCAACCGGTTCCGGCGTCTCCCATTTCTTATAATGACGCAAAACAAACCAAGCGTCATCGAGACCAAACAGTGCTCCTCTGTTTTCCTCACGATACCATTGCTTTGCCCGTTTCATCACATCCACCTCACTTTCACCGCTTCGTTGATCCCGTTGCGCACGTATGTAACAAGAGTTGAACTTTGTGCATATCATGTTCAACGATGTCCATTTGCTTGACATCATGTCCTTGGTGCGCCGTTGAAAGTTGAGTCTTGAACTCATTTCTGACCCGATACCAAAACGTATCTCTAGGTTGGCACTTTCCAACTTTTGGATCCTCCGAAACAGCTATGTAACACCTTGCAAGTAATGCTTCCTCTGCTGAATTCCAACGATTGGTAACGACAACCTCCTCATCAGAATCAATTGGTTCGGGCTCGGGGTCTTTGGATTTTTTGGATTTTCGCTTAATACGACCTTTTCCTTTTTTTGGTGGAGATGTGGGTGTCTCAGCAACATCTTGTGTTTCAGTTTGTGATTGTTGTGACTGTTGTGTGAATTGTAGGTTTTGAAAGTTGGAGTTTAAGGTGCTTTGTTGGTTTTGTTGTTGCCAAAATAGTAATGTTTGTTGTTGTTGCCACATTTCTTGGCTTGATAAGCCTAGTGGGTTGGGGTTTGAAGATGAACCAGCGTTCGAGTTAGATGATGAACCCGGATTTGAGAGATTCCACCCATCATTGAGAAGATTGAAGAAAGTATCGTCGTTGCCTCCCGACATTGTTTTTTTTTTTGCAGTTAATTGAAGTTGAAAGATTGAGAGTATTGAGAGGATTTAGAAGTGGAAGTGTGAATAAAAATGGTGTTTTAATTGTGTATTTATAGTGGTAAAAAAAGGTTTTTGAATATATATATTTTTTTTCTTTTATAAATTCTAGCCGTTAGGGGTGTTTTTGAAATTTTTTTTTTAAAAGTTAACGGCTAGTAGCCGTTAGAGGGACTAGATATGAAAAATTTTTGATTTTTTTTTTCCTGCCCCTTAATGCGCGTTAAGGGGGTAACGCAAGCGGACCAACGCCGTGACACAAACACACTTCCAAAGGTAATAACGGGCCAACGCCGTTATTTGGGGGTATAACGCCGTTTCGGCGTTAACAATGGAAGTGCTCTAAGGCTAAACACAGTGGTGATTAGACACGACTATGTCACATCAGCTTTCTTTCTTCGGCAATCTGACAACGATCAAGTTACCACAGTGGCGACCAAGACCAAGTTATTATTTTATTTTATTTTTTTAATTCAAATTTTAAACAACAAATTTAAATTTCATTTATAAGAAAATAAGTGAGGTATTTATAATGTTGTAAAAATTGTAAAGTTTAACTTTTTATTTTTAATTTTTTTAAATCTCAAACGGTAATTTTTTTGTTTTTCAGTGTGTTTCAACTTGGTCATTTAAACGACCTAATTCGTCCAAAACACATCCGACGACCGACCAAGACCAAAACCCCACAATTGGGGGGGACCGAAACACGACCAAGCAAGACCGAAGGTCACGACCGATCCACTGTCACCAGCCTAAGATCTCAACAACACATAAATTCCTCAAAACCAAATAGTTTAAAAGAAAAAGAACAAGGAAAATAAAATAAAAATAAAAAATAGATATCACAAACCATTATATATATGCTACTCCTCAGCGCTTTTGAGTTTGGTGCAAACTCTTATTCGTAATGTGTGTTGATTTCTTCTTGAGGAACTAAAAAGGAGAAACAAAAGACAACAATTTTGTATGAGTTCGGTAGATCAAATGTTTTAGAGTAAAAGGTATCAAAGAAATATGTTAATTTGCGTGTAACAAAAATGCAATATATCTTATTAGACGTGCGTGTTGAAAATTTTGATTAAAAAATATTCTTTTGATTTAAAATTGGACGGAGAAGATGACGATTACCTGAAACCCATTATGTTGGGTAAAACCTTTCCGACATTGCAACTAAAGAGAAAATTTGAATAACCTAATTTGATTTAAAAAAAAAAGAAAAAGAAAAAAAGTTACCCTAAAATGAGATTGGAAATAAGTTTTGACATGGTTTTATATGCATAGTAATGTCATGACATCTAAATTCACAGATTACGTTTGCCTTCTACCTTTATGTAAATTCAAAAGTTAATTTTATATAAAGAAGACTCGCTTTCAAGAAATAATAAAAAGAGTTAATTGCATTTTTGATCCTTGTGGTATAATCAAATTGCAGGTTCGGTCCTTAAAACTTTAAAAGTGCAATGATAGTCTTCATTTTGAAGTTTGGATTGCAATTTTGGTCCCTGGATAAAGTGAAATAACTAAAATACCCTTTGTCTTATTCAAATAAGACAAGGGTAATTTGGTCATTTCACACCGACTAGGGATTTTAAATGCAATCCAAACTTCAAAATGAGGACTATCATTACACTTTCAAAGTTTTAGGGACCAAACCTGCAATTTGACCATACCACAGAGACCAAATGATTTGATTGGTTAATTTAAAAAAATGATTGATGAGAATTTAGAAAAAGAAAATCAATAATACAATTATATAAATAATTTATGCATTAGACTTATATTTAAGCTTGATTAGTAGGTCTAAATAGCATTACTCTAAAAACAAATAGCGACTATATAGATCATCTCCGATCCAACCATACTTTTCAAAAAAACTTTAAATTTAAAAGAAAAAGAGCATTTATCTTATCAACATTCTTCCCAAAAAAAATGTGTTTTCCAAGCATGTACCATATCTTAATTTCAAATCATTTTATACTAAATTATTTTCCTTCAATTAATAATATGATGTATCTATAGTAATTATGTTTATATTGCATTATTCTATGATTTTGGATGATAAATGGTGATCCTTCAAAATAAGTACAGTGGTATTTTTTACAATGCTTTAAAAAATTCAAATTTGGAACATAGCTGAAGATAATTTTGTGTCACTCATTCTTCAAATATGAAAAAATATATGTTGTTTAAAGATCGATGTACGTAAATTGTTATTTTTACAACCTGCGTTTATGACAGTTTATAAGTAGTTGATTTTGATACCAAAACATGTACTCCCTAAGGCTATGCACAATGGCGACCTAGTTCGTCGGTGTCACATCAGCTTTCTCTCTCCGACGACCTAGTTGTCACAGTGGTGACCAAGTTATTTTTTTATTTTTTTTAATCCCCAAACAATACAAAATTTGGAGCTTTATGTGTTTCCTAGTCGGTTGTTAGCTCAACCGAGTTTGACACAACCTTTTGCTCAACCGACCATCAACCTTCTTCCCACAATGGGATAACCCACCTCAACCGAGCCCCTCAACCCACCTCAACCGACCCCTCTGTGCATAGCCTAATAGGTTATTGAATATTTAGTGTTGGTAGGTTGCGATTATTATTATATGAATTATGAAATGCACCATTTAAGCAATTCACTTGAAATTCGTATTTATAAATAAACCACATGTGACATTATTTTATAGCAATTTGACTGGTGCTTCGTTCAATATGTCAAGTGACATTATTTTATAGCAATTTAACTGGTGCTTCGATCAATTTGTCAATTGTACGTATTATTATACAAGATAAACCTATATGGGGTTTGTTAGCGGGACACCTTATCAAAAAAATTGTCGGTTAAGTGTGACGGGCTTGGATTAATAAAAACTTGCGTAAATATCCCTCATCTTTATAGGGACATAGTGGTTATCTTTATCTTTACTATATAAAATAGAAAAATGGTCAAAGGGAAAAAGTGAAAACTTGAAAATTAAAAGTCAAAATTTTTGAAACCTTTAAAATGTCAAAAATAAAATGTCCATGCGTCTGAGTGTGGCAATATATAAAACCATGATGTAAAATTTCAATTTTAAAATGGTTAAGAAGTCAATCACTATAATATATTTTTGGCAGCTCTTGAATGTCAAAAATAAAATGTTCATGCGTCTAACTGTGGCAATATATAAAACCATGATATAAAATTTCAATTTTAAAATGGTTAAGAAGTCAATCACTGTAATATATTTTTGGCATCTCTTGAATTCGGCAACTCTCTAATCACGCAACTGTATTTCTTTTATTAGGATTTTAGCTGGTATTACACGGCTGTATTCCATATCTATACTACATATAATAAAAAAACGGTCAAATTTTGAAAAAGTGAAATGTTGAAAGTCAAGGGTGAGAGAAACGTACGATGTAATTAATACTCTTATTAAAACACCCAATTACTTAAAAGTACAATAATTTATTCACATTGTACAACAAATTAAAAGCATATCTACCAAATTAAAAATAACCAATTAAAACACCTCTTACTAAAAAGTACAATAAAATTTTCACAATATACAATATAAACAAGCTACAACATATTACAAAATATAAAATAATTAAACACACTAATTAATGTTATTTTTAAAACACAATAAAATGAAAACACACATGTTATTATACACATTATACAAATTAATAAACACACAAAGCTTCATACAAGCTAATAATTTGATGGTACATATAGTTTTGAAAATCGACCGGACCAACAAGTTCAACCGGGAACTGGTGTCGCCACCGATTCGACAAACCAATAAAAGCCATCCGAAAACGAGCCAGAGATGACCCGTTGAAACCGATACAAACTGGTGAATCAGGTCTAATAGAGATCTATTTCTCCGGTTAATCGTCACAGGGTGCTCGTCGTCGCAACAGGCGGGTACCCTGGTATACTATATATAACGGGAAAACCAAAAAGTAAAAAGTGAAAAGTTGAAACTAAAAAGAAAATGTTGAAAACATATATTTCAAAAGGAAACTATAATAAATATCAAAAACCGGGTTGACCCGCGACGCTTCAAACCCGGTTTGATTTTACCCGTTTTTGACTCAACTCGTCGGGTTGACTCGGTTTAAATCGACCCGCTTTTCGACAGGAACGGTTCAACCGGTTGAACCACCCGGGTCGAACCGGGTTTCAAAACATTATGTTTAATCCCCAAATCTTCAAACTTTTATTATTTTTTGTTGATAACTCATAAACTTTTTTTTTAACACAACGATTTGTCGCTATAAATTTTCGTTGCTATGCACGGGTAGTCGTCTATATTTTGAATGTAAGCAAAACACTTACGACAATATCACATATCGTTAATTGTTTGCCGCTAGAACCGCTGCCGCTAGGCGCGGGTACTCGCCTAGTCCTATTAAATAGATGTAACAAATTTGGAAATTTTAAGACGGTGTGACAGATATGGAAGTGTTATGTTCTACTAGAAATCACAAGGAAATGAAGTAGTACCTTCAAGACAATAGGCAATTCAAGAAAATAGGAATAGAATCACGAATTGAAATGAAAAGGATTTGTTATTGGATTGATGAACTTTTTTACAAGAAGAGAGAATTACAAATTGATAAGCTGACTACAAATGAATAAAGTTGGTGAATTTATACAATGAAGGGAATAGTAAAAATGGCGGAAAATATAGTTGTAGAGTTTTTGGATGAGTTTGACTTTTCTGTTTTGACCTTTCATGTTGACTTTTGTTGACCTTCCATTTTGAACACATAACAATACTTCCCCCTTCAGAGAATGCTTGTCCTCAAGCATCCAAGGGTAACTCTGAAAACTCTAGGTCATGTCGTTGTGGAGTTTCCTTACATCATCCTTTGAGCCAATGAAACTATTTCTCTTCAAGTTAAATGACTCTCTGAACCTCTTCGTCAGGTTGAGTGATCTCCCTGAACATATGAGTCCTTGACCCAACTCACTGACTCCTTCAAGCTGACTTGCTACTGGTCTCATTGATCCACTATAAGCTAAGCTTCTGTATTTCGTGTACCCCTCTAAAAGAATAACCTTATGAATGAGCCACTTCCTAAACTTACACAATGAACTGAACAACTTAATGAATGAACCACTCCCTGAATTATCACGATTAACTAAAAGCCCTTTGCATCCTTCAGTGTTTCCTTTATTACCCACTGGATTAGATCTTGGATAAGGTACTAGATCAGGATCAGGTAGTAGCGGATCAGGTACTGAATGATCAAGATCAGGCACCTCAGTGTCCCCTCGTTCAAATATTGAATCAGGTATTGTGTCAAGAAGTGAACCAGGCACTAGATCAGGTACCTCCATATCTTTGCTGATTTTAGTTGTCCTATCCTCTTGAACAACATCCGTGACCACTGATGAAGACCTCTGAATACCATCTTTTGTTTTAGCCTTCTTCCTTGTCTCTTTGACATTCGACTCTCTAACTTCAATAACCATATCTTTTTCTTTCCTGACTTCTTTATCAGCCTCTGGTTGAGCTACCTTAACTTCTTCTATCATCAAAACACTTCCAATCTTTCCATCATGCCCATTAGTCATAGCATCATTAACTTTAATCAACAACATATCTGAATATCGACACTCTTCCAATTTTAACAACTTATTCTTGACTGATATCTTCTCACTCGCGACCTCAGCCTTTATCACATCACCCATATGACTCACTACAGATTATGTGTTAAGCTCTGACTTCCCAATTACCCTCTGAACTGTTGTTTGAACCCTTAAGTGTCCACCTTTGGAATCAGAGTGTGAATGGTTAAGCAACTCTTCCTTTAGTTTCTCATCTTGGTCTACCGCCAACTTCCCATTCCTCTTTAGCTGCCCATGAGAAAAAATGTAATGCTTATAAGGCTTAGGGACTTTCCTAAGGTCCTGTATGACTCTCGGTGGATTAGGATCAAAAGAACATGCATCTGTAATAGACCCCATTTCCATTCTCTGAAGCAAAGCTTTTCCCATTATTTTGTTGTTAATCATATCAGCGAATTTGAATGTCACAACCTTTTCCATCCATATCTCATACTTCAAGTTGCAATTACTTTCCCCACTAGAATCAGAGAATCGTTTTCCCCCTGGATCAAATACTTGTTTAGTTTGTAAAATGAATTCACCATGCGTGTTAGCTTTATCCACATATCCCTGACTAAATGAAGGAATGTCCCAAAAATCTAAACACTCATGTACCCTGAATAACAATGCATCTCTGATTCTTATCACCCTGACTTCACATTTACGCATATCACCAATACCAACTCGGTTGAAACCTGATGTCAACGGTTGATCATTAATCAATTCATTAGTTTTCCCGGCCCTTCTATAACACTTACAATCACTATGTCAATAACTAAACCGTTTCCCACGTTATCAGATTCCAACCCATCTTCAGTTGATTCAGGGCTCTCTGAATTCAACACATAAATGATACTTTTAACACCATTTGCCACTTTTTCCTCTAAATTTATTCCTACACCAAGGTCACCCTGATTAGAACCCTGATTAAATCCTGATGTTATCATCTGATCATGAACCTTTGTGGCCTCTTCTTTACAGGTTTCAGTCATCTCATTCTCTTCAAGTCCAAAATCTTGTAACACTTTGACTTTTTGTCCATTAGTGAATACGTTTTCCCCAACTTTTTCAACATGGTTATCAAGACCCACAAAGCAACCCTCATCAACTTTACTCGACTCTTTAAACTCAAATTCTCGCACTTCATCACATTCTTTAAAAGCTTTATCATGAACCACCTTACCAATGTTCTTATCAATATTATCACTTGTTCGTTTAACCCTTTCTTGTTCTAAACTTTTCTTGATTGGCATTTCATCAAACATGTTACATACACATGTAGTTGTTTTTAGAAAATGACTATCATTTACCAGCAATTCTTCTAATTTATCCACAATATGTGAATTAAAAATCGAATATTTAACACCATTACTCGAAAATTGCATATTTGGGCCATCACATGAATTACCAAATCTTCGCAAAATTGCCTTCTAGTAAATCATCCATGCCACATTTTCACCCATTATACTTAGAAATTTCTTATGCCACACTAAAGCAATATCAAAGAGATGATTAGATATAAGAGATACCTTATGTTCATCCTGTACATTATCAACTGTAAAGAATTTTTCACACTCGTATAACCAACCCTTAACATCTTTACCTCTAAACTTAGGAAACTCTATCCTTGTGACCCTAATATACTGCATATGTTGGTTACCACTTGGACCACCATTCTGTCCACCCACACTGCTACTCCTTTGGTCACCATTGTTGATCCTATTTTCCAATGCTCTAATGCTTTTCCCCATCTGGGTCATGGTTCTTATGAGAATCTCCAACTGACTTTCCATAGTAGCAGGCCTTTCTTGATTACTTTCACCATTCTCAATGAATCTAGTGCTCACCATGATTTCAAGAATGATCAAGAACAGAGTATGACTTACAAGTGTAACAAACTTCCAACTAACAAACCAAGAACAACAACTAACTAATCGAGAACCATTAAATGACTCAAGAACTTGACTCAAACACGTTTTTTCGATTGAAAAATAGATTCAAGAATCATATTATGTCGTATTTTGGATTGGGCGCGAAATGAAAATAAGAATGATTGATGATGAAATGATGGTGTAGGATATATGTAACTGATAACACAACAGAATCTTGGTGCCAAGATGTCTGCTCTGATACCAATTGTTATGTACTACTAGAAATCACAAGGAAATGAAGTAGTACCTTCAAGACAATAGGCAATTCAAGAAAATAGGAATTGAATCACGAATTGAAATGAAAAGGATTTGTTATTGGATTGATGAAGGTTTTTATAAGAAGAGAGAATTACAAATTGATAAGCTGACTACAAATGAATAAAGTTGGTGAATTTATACAATGAATGGAATAGTAAAAATGGCGGAAAATATAGTTTTAGAGTTTTTGGATGAGTTTGACTTTTCTGTTTTGACCTTTCATGTTGACTTTTGTTGACCTTCCATTTTGAACACATAACAGGAAGAGTATGAAGGTAAAGCTTATTTTTCTTTAAAAATGATCATTTGTTTATAATAAGTTTTGTTTGGCTGAACAACACTGTGAAAGATTAAAAAAAAATCTCTATAAAATGATCGCTTGTCCATAAATAAGTTTCGTTTAAGAAGAATCTATAGAATTTTTTAATATAATTACCATTATGCCCTTTGAAATCCACGTTCATTAACAATCCATAATAACCCTAGCAGGCTATCATCTTTCACAACTACATACATAGCGGCCAATTACTATATTTTGCGGCAGATCAATGATCTACGTGTTGGAGGCAACTATTCTAGTAGGTGTTGCTCAATAAGTAGTCCCGAAATTTCATATTTTCTTTAATCACTCACTTTGGGGTAAGTTCGCTGATATATTATTAGCATTGCGTTTTATTTGTTTGTTTGTTCACATGGTACATAGAGAAGTATGTCATTACTTGAGGATAGTGTATATGGCTATTGTCTTCATTTGTAGTGAGATAATGCATGGGTTGGGTAAAGACAATAACAATGCTGGTGCGTGTGGCATAAGTAAATATTTAATAGTCATATACAAAATTGCATATTTGTTTCTTAATAAGGCATAAGTGATGCATGGCTATTAGATGCTATATATATATATATATATATATATATATATATATATATATATATATATATATATATACGGTTATTTTGATCAACCTTAGTGTTAAGAAACCAGAGTTAATCAATGAAGTCATTATTAAGTAACGTGATACCATCCTAATGGGCATTTTGCAAAAATTCATTTGTTTGTAAAAGTCACCGTCGTTTATTCATTTCCCCAGTATTTATTAGGAGAACTCATTGATGTGGTTTTAGCATGATATAACACTACTTAATAAATCAAACCAAACAACCATTATAAGATCCAACGATGACCCATATCATAAAAAAGTGCTTTTGAGGCGGAAGTAATATTGATAGATTGTTAACACTTTAGCAGTTGGTAATTGTGTGGTTAATGGCACAATCATTTAATAAAGCTACAAATGATGGAGGACACAAAATAAAGTCGTAGAAGATTCAAGTGGCTTCAAGCTCAAGAGATAGCTATGATAAAATTTAGATGAGTGTGTCCGATAAATATGTTGTATGAAAACTAGCATAACTCTCTGAAGGAAACTTCAAACGCTTCACCGTTTCTTCTTGTTGAAACTAGACATCAAGGGGTTTCTAACTATATGTTACACTTCAACTTTGGACTAGTTGGTTAATATAGTTTAATCATTTAAGTTGGACTAAAAATGTGAAATACTTCAACTCTTTAGTTTCTTGGTTAGTCGTTTCAGAACCTATATCATCACTTCTAACATTATGACAAACTCTAAGAATCATGAAATTTCAGTGAAGGGATTTGTTATGATCTGATCTATTCAGTTGTTTTGGGTCTGCACATACATGATCATTAACGTCAACTTAATGTTTCATGTGATAAAATGACTTAGGGTGTTTGTCATTTTCCTTTGGTCGCATCCTTTTAAATGTTTAGTTGTGCAATCTAAAACTTAAGAAATTTATCAATGATAGAAGACCCAAAATAAAGGCATACGAGACCCAAAAGGCTAGAAAATCCAAAAATAGCTAGGATAAAATTAAGATGAATCTGTCCGATAAACAGGTTGTGCGAAAACTAGCATAACTCACTATAGGAAACTCCAAACACTTCACCATTTCCTTTCTTTATAAATAGACATTAAGAGGTTTCTAACCGTATATCACACTTATATTTTGGACCAGTGGATTAATATAGTTTAATCATTTAAGTTGGAACAAAAACAGAAAATACTAACCTCTTTGGTTTCTTGGTTAGATGGCCTCGGGTAATGATTTTGTCACGAAAAATGATTGGTGCAAACAATGATGATGAGAAGAAAAGGGGGACATATAAATGGACGGATGAATCCGTTTTGGCTTTGTGTACGATAATGAACAAATATTGCATGAATAATGGTCAAAGTTCTACATTCAAATGGAACGAACTTCAGTCGAAGTTCGAGAAAATTGCTAAGACCAAGATATATAGCATTAGGGTTATAAAGAACAAGTACAATGAAATGAGAAAAGACTGCAACCTTTGTACTTCATTGAGAAATGGGGAAACACGTTTAGGTTGGGATGCAAGTACGAGGACCCTCAATTGTTCGAATCAATGGTGGGATAAAAAGATTAAGGTAATCGTGTTTCACCCACTTTAGTATTCTTTTCTTAATAAAAAGATAGTATTTTTCTTTTTATAATAGAATGTAATAGTTAACCCTCCTTGTGTTGAAAAACGACAAAGTTAAAAGAATTCGATAGAAACAACCTTCTATAGAAGTACAAGAGGCTTGGTACCAATTATTCTGGAATGTTGTTTCCAAAGGATAGATGTTGTTGCACCTTCATTAAATTCAAGTAATTTTAATGACAAGTATCATGCCAATCTTGAGGATGAGGATACTGGGTCGAGGGATGATCTAGATGTTAATTTTCAATACTATCAAGACTATTCTCTTGTGAATAACTTGAAGGTCGAGATATTTTTTTTACGAGTTTCTTAAACGGGGTTGGAGGAGAAAATGTCTCGACAATGAACCAAACTGGGGGATCTAAGCAACCTAAAAAGAGCACCAAAACTAGTACAAAACATGTTCAAATGAAACATAGAGGGAGAGTGTTGGGTTTTGAGATACTGTTACTCAGAAAGGATACAAGTGCTCAAGAGATTCAAAGTGAAAATATTCTAAGTATAATTCTACTACTGAAGAAATGATACAACTGCTAGTGTATTTTACTACTGCTGGAGATGCTGAAGACTGTCAAGGAAAATACACTAAGTCAGTTACTACTACTAGTTTATAGATTCTACAGCTTATGTGATAACTATGTATAGTCGGTTAGATAAATATATAATAGATTCTAAAAGATTTATCTTGTGTAGAAAGTTACTGTAAACCGACTAGGACGCCTTAGACTATAAAAGGAGGTTCTAGGGTTAGAGATAGGTACGTATCATTATAGAGTCGATCACTTCAAGGTTGTAAACCCTAATACTTAGAGAGTATTCGTATATTAATATATTGAAGTTTTTTTGTGAGTTTACAACTGTGTTATTCATTGTTCTTCTTAAGATTAAATACAAGATTTCGCATTGTGTTTAATATTGTTTGAAGTCAGTTTCTATACCTAGTTGCTTTAGATTTATCTAAAAAAACTAACTCTTTACAAGATAGAGAATTAGATCAAGTACTTAACTGGGATCAACAAGATTCAACAAGTACTTCAATGTTCAAGGAACTCATGAGTAACATGTATAGACGGTACACACATAGAGGGAAAGAGTCAGCAGTTATTTCATCGTTTTTGCATTCTAACAACAAATTGACACTTATCTTGTGGGTAATATCTGGTGCAGAGCCTTGAACGTACCTAATTATAAGAGTAAATTGCATTTTTGGTCTTTGTGGTTTGGTCAAATTGCATGTTTCATCCCTATCTTTTTGAAAGTTCAGTGAACGTCCTTATTTTGAACTTTAGATTGCATATACAGTCCCCGATCGATGTGAAATGACCAAATTACCCCGATATAAAAGGAAGAAGACAAGGATAATTTGGTCATTCACATCGATTGGGGGATTGTATTTGCAATCCAAAGTTTAAAATCGGGACGATTGCTACATTGAACAAACATGAAATTTGGCCAAACCACATGGACCAAAAATACAGTTTACTCTAATTATAATTATAAAAACTTAGAAAACAAAAATTAGAACAAAAATAAAATATATTAAAAGCACATGGAGAGCCTTGAACTTGTGTCTCAAGCCCCTAAATATTACACGCTAACAATTAGACTAACATCGACACTCTACAAATCTTCTATATAAATAATAACAAAATTTGTTTGGTCTTCTATATCAATAATAACAACTTTTGTTTGATCTCAATCCCAAACAACTTCATTATCTACCACTGATGCATATAGGTATACTTGTATGAATAGTTGAATACAACCATCGGACTTTTAAAAAAAAATAATAATTGAGAAGAGAAAATAACATGAAACATGATGTTTAGAGCATAGAGTGTCACGGCGAGATTCATTCGTCAGTCCAACGTGGCAAGCTCGCCGCTTCTCGCCGGCCACCTCCACCACACCAGCCTCCTTCGCCGTTCCCACTTTCGCCACTCCAACGACACGGAACAAGACAAAAACTTTTTGAATATTAACGTTTGAATATTACCGTTTGATATAAACGGTTACTTTTATTTTCTTTCTTTCTTTTTCAAATTCAAATATTACCCCACCCTCTCTATAAATAATACCCATATTTTACACAAAAATTCACACTTCTCTTTCAAAAATATATTATTTTCACCATCTCAATCCACAACCAAAAATGTCTCAAGATCCAAACGAGATGTCGTTTATGAATCTCCTCAACTCGTCTTCGTCAAACCCGTCCACCCCATCGTCCCAAAGCTCAAACACTTCTTCGCAAGTCGGATTTCAAGCTTTTCAATATCCAAGACAATCACCACCGCAATTCTATCCATCACAACCGCAATTCTATCCATCACAACCATCACAATCGCACTTCAATCCACCACAATCCCAATACTCGACCAGCAAGAGCTCGTCCCGCAGGCAAGCCTCGACCGGCAAAAAAATCAAAATCAGTGGAGTCGTCAACGAGCACCGGGGGCGTCAATCGGATGCTATTGCGAAAGCTTTAGCTCAAGAGTATAAACGTCGGAGCCAAAGAAGTGTACGAGGCGAGGATAGCGAAAGAAAAGTCACTCCAAGAGTGTCGAGAATTGGAGTTTCTCATGCATGATATTGAGGGGTTGCCGGAGCCAAAAAAATCGATCCTCAAAAAGAAACAAGACGAATTAATAGCAAAATATTACAAGACGAATTAATGTTGTATTTTTTAAGTTTCGTATGGTTTTTATTTTTCGTATGTTTTTTTTATTTATCGTATGTTTTTTTATTATTCGTATATTTTTCCGTATTGTAATGAATTTTATTTTAATGAAATGAATTTTATTGTGTTAGAAAAATATGGAAAAGAAATAAAATGAGGGTGGGTGGGGCCCAAATGAAGAGGTTTGAGTTAGTTGTGATTGAGGGGTATTTTTAAGTGAGTGTGTTGGAGTGATGTGGCACAAGTGGGGCCCAAATGAAAAGGAGTGGTGATGCCATGACACTCTATGCTCTTAGGCTGGTTCCAGTAAGGCTGGGCGCAATAGATTCGATCGAGTATCGATCGGGTGCAAGAGGCGATCGATTTCAACTCGATCGTCTTGCTGTGGACTTAGTCGATCGCCTCATCTCAAGCCCAAATCAATCGCCTGGCCGATCGAATTATTACTTGTATCCGTTGCATATGAAAAAAAATAATAATAAAAAAATAATCCTACCGTTAACTTAAATATTTCAAATGTTTTTGGCTTAAAATAAAAACCCTACTAAACTACCCTATAAATACACAACATATTTACACACTAAACTCACAAATCTCATTTCACACATTCTCTATATTCTTTCCACACTATGAGTTTTAATTCTTACGAGCTATTCATTGCCGATTCGTCATCGGATGATGAAAATGAAGTTAGTACCGAGTTTATGATGTTTGCGGAAGAGTGTTCGGAGGCTTTTCAAGCGTCACAAAAACTCTCACGAAACACTGTTACTAGGGATCGTTTGGGTGCTCATAACCGTTTAGTGGATGCTTACTTCAGCGAGACCCCAACATACTGCGATATAGCATTCCATGATCGTTTCCGAATGAGCCGACGACTATTCACACGAATTGTCTGAGATATAACCGATCATTCACCTTATTTCCAACAAACTCCTAGTTGTGCAGGCGTACTTGGTATTTCTCCATTGATGAAGTGTACTTCGTCAATCCGTCAATTGGCATACAGAGTCAATGCTGATGCTCTAGACGAATATGTTTTAATTATTACTGAAATTTGAGTTTGTGTTAAAAATGTTAAAAAAAAAAAAAAAAAAAAAAAAAAAAAAAAGATCTTGGTCGCCCCTACTGGGGCACCTAATCGCCTGAAGGTCGCTGGAGAGAGAAAGCTGACGTGGCGGTGAAAAGTAAGGGGATTGAATCCCCTTAGGCTGCCCCCAGTAAGGGGATTCAATCCCCTTACTTTTCACTGTCACGTCAGTTTTCTCTCTCCAGCGACCTTCAGGCGATTAGGTGCTCCAGTAAGGGCGACCAAGTTCTTTTTTTTTTTTTTTTAAACATTTTTAACACAAAATAAAATTTCATTAATAATTAAAACGTTACATAATAATTCAAATAAAATTAAAACATTACGACAATACAACGACTAAACTAGTTTTGATTATGACGATGCCAAATGTCTTCCACCAAATCGGCTTTGAGGCTAAGATGAGTTGTTCTGTTGCATATCTCCCTGGTAATTTCCAACGATTCCACATGCGTTCTTATGGGATCATAAGAACGGTGCTGCTCTGCTGGAAAGAATACGGGAGATATCGCCCGCTTTTCGTCCTGAATTATCATATTATGTAATATGATGCATGTGTACATTATATGCGATAGGCGCTCTTTGTCAAACCTTCTAGCCGTATGTTTAATCATTAGCCACTTCTTCTTTAGTACACCAAAAGCACGTTCCACATCTTTTCTTGCTGCTTCGTGCATCGTCTTATACAATATTCGTTTGTGATCATTCGTCCCTGGATTTTTAATGGACTTCATAATAACCGACCTTTCCGGATATATCCCATCAGCAAGATAATATCCGCGTTTATAAGGCACGCCGTTAGCAACGAATTCCACATCCGGTGCTCTCCCCGTTTTGAGATCATTGAAAATAGGCGATGCACGTAAAACATTTACGTCGTTATTCATCCCGGCGACACCAAAGAACGCATGCCAAATCCATAAATCTTGGGACGCGATCGCTTCCAATAAAATGAAAGGACTTTTCCCGTGATCACCCCTACAAAATTGAGCTTTTAAAGCATGTGGGCAATTCTCCCACGGCCAATCTGTGCAATCGATGCTTCCTATCATCCCAGGAAACCCATGACTTTGGTAGTGATGAGCATAGAGTTTGTCAATGTCACTAACCGTCGGCTTTCGCAAATACTCTGCACCATATAACTCCATTATGACCTCACAAAGTTTTTGGAGACACTCACGAATTGTTGACGCACCCATTTGCACGTATTCGTCTAGAGTATCAGCATTGACTCCGTATGCCAATTGATTCCGTGCCACGTCAGCTTTCTCTCTCCAGCGACCTTCAGGCGATTGGGTGCCCCAGTAGGGGTGACCAAGATCTTTTTTTTTTTTTTTTTTTTTTTTTTTTTTTTTTTTTTTTTTTTTTTTTAACACAAACTCAAATTTCAGTAATAATTAAAACGTATTCGTCTAGAGCATCAACATTGACTCCGTATGCCAATTGACGGATTGACGAAGTACACTTCATTTATGGAGAAATACCAAGTACGCCTGCACAACTAGGAGTTTGTTGGAAATAAGGTGAATGATCGGTTATATCTCAGACAATTCGTGTGAATAGTCGTCGGCTCATTCGGAAACGATCATGGAATGCTATATCGCAGTATCTGGGGGTCTCGCTGAAGTAAGCATCCACTAAACGGTTATGAGCATCCAAACGATCCCTACTAACGGTGTTTCGTGAGAGTTTAGTTTGTGACGCTTGAAAAGCCTCCCAACACTCTTCCGCAAACATCATAAACTCGTTACTAACTTCATTTTCATCATCCGATGACGAATCGGCAATGAATAGCTCGTAAGAATTAAAACTCATAGTGTGGAAAGAATATAGAGAATGTGTGAAATGAGATTTGTGAATTTAGTGTGTAAATATGTTGTGTATTTATAGGGTAGTTTAGTAGTTTGTTTTTTTTAGGCAACAAACGTTCGAAAATTTAATTTAGTAACGGTAGGAAACTTTTTTTTTGTTTTGATATGCAACGGTATAAATTTTATTTGTTTGAAAGTGAATGTTTAGTCGATCGTGGGAGGGATCCATTTGCTTGTGTTTTTGGCTGATCGATAGGCTCCATAAAAGGACGATCGATGAGGACTCGATCGACTTAGTCGATCGCGAGTCCTTATTGAAACCAGCCTTAGTTATATGACTTTGCATACAAATAATTAGGGATAATAACAAAAAGTGTATTTAAATTGCCCGTCTATTTTGTTCTGCGTAGTTTTCTTTATTATTAAAACAGATACCTTTTTGTTTTCTGAAAGAAAAAACTCAAAAACTAATAAACAAACTAAAAATACAAGAAGCGTGAAACATGATGCGTGAAGTGATGAGATAAAACATGCAAGACATCCGCGTCAGATATGCGTATGTATGTGAAGAAACAATTTCCTCGTGCGCACCCCACTCCACCTACTCACTTTAAATATCCGGTAACCGGTCACCATCCATTGACCGTACTATAATTCCCATAATTTAGGCTACCTAGTTTGTGTATCCTTCACTTCACCACCTTTCTTTTTCAATTCTTTTTTGGTATACCTTTTATTTGGAAGAATATACATACATATCCTTATCACTTACATGCACGTTTCTTTTTCATTTCTTTTTTTGCTTTGGGAGCCAAACGCATGTTACGTAGTTGTTGCAACATTTCAAGTGATAAGTATATGTATATATATTCTTCCAAATAAAGGGCTCACGTATTATATGTATGAGATAAGCTAGTAGTTTTAGGGATAATAAGCTAGTTTACTCTATCAACTTAACCCATTACATTTAAGAATATGATCAAAGGGATTGTGTCTAAATAGTATTTCATGTTGTGTGAAAAGTTACTCAATTAAATGGTTGTGAGTTCAAGTATTACTTAGGACATGTGAGATAAATTTGTGGTGTAAATATTGTGAGGTAATTAAAATTGTCGTTTCAAAAGAAAAAAATAAAATAAAAATAAAAATAAAAAAAAAAAACAAAAACAATCAAGAATATGAAAAATGATGCAATGCCAAAAATTTAAACATATTAATACGATTAAAATGGTTAGGTTGTCAATTTTGTATACCATTAGGCTCAAAGACACTAGATCTATTTTAGTAAACTAACTATTTTATATATTAAAATCGATTAAAGATGGGTTTAGCGTCTTTGATATTAAAATACGTCGATATGTTCATGAAAATGGAACTACTATTTTTCGATTAGATTAAAAATGGATTTTGCGTCTTTGATATTAAAATGCCATAGGTTTAGCACAAAATTTGAGCAAACTGTAAAGCAAAAATTACGTGTTGGGACGTCAGCGAGAGTGTTTTTAAAATGAAAACCGTTTTTTACCATTTTACTAAAAAGAATTGACAACTTGTGAAAAACTTTATGTGGGTTATACGAGTAAAACGTGTAAGGCCAAAAGTCAACCATACAAACTAACACTATGCCACGTCATAACTCGTGAAAATGTTTATGTGGGTTACACGAGTTTGCATTTGGAAAAGATAAAATATTTAAAAAAATGCAAAACTCACCCCTAAACTTTTTGATATTTACAATTTTTTTATATAACAAACTTTATTCGCCAAATACCGTTACGAAAAACTTTGGATTATGAACAAAACGAGCTGAATATCGATATGCTTTTAACGTACGTACGATTTTTAAAAATGTTGAAGTTTGATATATTTTTAAAAACAAAAAAAAATCAAAACACATTCTTAAACCATAGGGGTCAAAGACGTACAATTCTCTAAAAGAAAAAAATCGTTTGGAATGACCGGAATGTCATTTGTAAATAAAACCCATACATTCATAAACTAAAAATGGTATCCTTTTATTCATAAAACTAAAATTGTCAACTTTATTTTATATAAAATTAAAACTTTTATTAATAAATAAAAGACTAAAATACACCGTTGGTCCCTGAACTTGGCAGGGTGCATCGCGATGGGACAAAACTCGGCATTTTCATCGTGGGGAGTCCATACCTTGGCCTTTAAATGCCAAATCAGTCCCTTTGACCAATTCTCTGTTAGTCAAAGTCTGTTAATGTCCCCATGTGCCTTGCACATTTGAAATGATGATTTTACCCTCATGTGCAAGGCACATTTGGACATTAACAGACTTTGACTAACAGAGAATTGGTCAAAGGGTCTGATTTGGCATTTAAAGGCCAAGGTTTGGACTCCCCACGATGAAAAGGCCGAGTTTTGTCCCATCGCGATGCACCCTGCCAAGTTTAGGGACCAACGGTGTATTTTAGTCTAAATAAAAAACATTACATAAAACCACTATGGGGTAGCCTAGTGGTAAAAGGGCTTGTGACTATCATTATAAAATGTGTGAGGTTTCAAGTTCAATTTCTGCTAGGTGCAAATAACCCTGAAGTGGCCAAGCCAACCTCCTGAAAAAGGAAAAGGGAAGGCTTTGCCCGATTTGAGTCTGTGTGAGGGTGGGTTCAAACGCTGTGCATTAGCCGGCCAGAAGGTCGGAAACCATGGTTTACAAAAAAAAAATTACTACATAGAAAATAAAAAACGTAAACGTACGAAATAAAAACGTAAATATTCATAATGTTTTTAATTTATGAATGTTTACGTTTTTGTTTTTATTTCGTACGTTTATGAATGTTTAGTTTTTATTTCGTACATTTATGATTGTTTACGTTTTTATTTTGTACGTTTACGTTTTATATTTTCTCTGTAATATTTTGGGTGAAAACTAAAGATACGCAACATATTCTTTCAAATATACAGGTCTACACAATGTACTTTGTAAATTGTCAAAAATACGCGACATATTTTCAAATAATCTTCAAATGAGCTAATATAAATGGTTACTTGCATGTTAACAGGTTACCACTCGATTAAAAGTTACACCTTTGATCTCCAAACTGGAATAAATTTGTGTATTTGATCCTTTTTGGTAACGTTCGTTAAATTTAAAGAAAAAAAACTTTTAAATTTTCTAGGTATATATATATATTATTTAAATTTTAAAAAATGGATAAATTGTTTTATACATTTTTTTTAATCAGGATAAATTTTTAATATTTGTTTTAAAATCTTGAAAATTGTGATTATTTTAAAAAAATCATATTTTTTAGAAAAGGTTTTTCCAGGTTTTTATTTTTTTTAAAAAGATTGTCAGATTTTTGAATGTAATTTAAAACAAAATATCTAGATTTTAAGGAAAAAAATTAATAGTTTTTATAAAAAAATTAACGAGCGTTATCAAAACAGGATCAAATACACGAATTTGTTCTAGTTTTGGACCAAAGGTAAAACTTTTAATCTAGTGGTAACCTGTTAATTGCTAGTAACTGGTCATGGTAGCTAGATCGATGATTATTTGAAAGTATTTTGCGTATCTTTGACTATTTACAAAGTATATTGCGTAGACATGTTTATTTGGAATAATATATTGCGTATCTCTAGTTTCACCATAATATTTTTAATTTATGAATAAAAGTTTTAGTTTTATATAAAAAAATTGGGGTTTTTAGTTTTATGAATAAAGACTTTGCTTTTGATTTGTAGCCAATCTCAAAATGATTAGACTAATGCTAATGGGGAGTACAATTTTCCTGTGGTAACCCCAGCCAGATCATCGCCATCTTCTCTCCTAAACTATACTCAACCACTTTCTGCTAATAGTGACTGCAATTACGATTGTGACTATTTTATTTTAAAATTAAAATTTTATTTATAATTAAATAAACATTACAATAATAATTCAACTAAAACTAAAACATTACGATAAAAATTAAAACAAACTTAAACTAATACTCTAAATTGTAGCGCTCTTTGATTTTTTGCTTCAAAGCCAAGCACCTCTTTATTGCTTTCCCGGTCAAATGCTCATGGGATTCAGTGTAGTACATGATGTCTTTCTCCATCTCTTCTTGTTTTTGCCATTAATATTGTTCACATTGAACCTCAAGTTGTTGTCTCTTGTGTGCAAGCCTCTGTTCTTTAATTTCCCATTGTTGAGTAAGCCGGTTTTCTTCCATTCTTTCTTCCTTTACAAGCTTTAGTTTCTCCAATTCCAATTCATGTTATTTTATTTTCAAATATGAAGATGAAGATTCATGCTTTTGGGTAAATAATGGGGATGCGACATCTGACTATTTATTGAGCAACATCTCATAAAGAGCAAGGTTTACAGCAGTTGAGGCTGATCTTTGGGAACGCGCAACAGAGGGTGGTGCTTTCTTCTTTGTCGCGTCTCGTCCCATATGTCGAACCTCATGAACCTCTACATCTTCTGAAATACCTACTTTGTCGTTCAGATCCAAACCAAAATGTGTTGAGTCACTTGCTTCGTGTGAGGTGCTTTCTGATGTCTTAGGTTTTATTTGAACCACTTGATTTGGATTTAAAAAAAAATGGAATTTCTACTGATTATGGATTTCGGATCAGGTTTTAATATTTATAAATACTCGTCTACCTATGGTCTAACTAATGCACTAACGAGCAGAGAATCTGGTCATGTGTAATGTAGTAATCGGTAAAGCCGAGGTAGTCCCAAAAGCTACGTGTGCGGATTAATTCTAAGTTCTAATGTCACAATTATAAAAGGGTTTTGATCGATTGATTATTAAACTAATGAGATGAAACGAAATACGAAATTAAGATGAAAGACAATCAGTAGGGAGCAATGTGTTAGCCCAGTTACTAGTCTTGCTATGTCTTAATCCGGTTTTTTTTATTGAAGCCTTTTAATGCCTTAAGTGGGGGTAAAATTCACTAGACAACATTTGGTCAATTCGTCTAGTCTATAAGTTTAAGATTCTTATCCCCACCGTAGTTACTCGATGGGAGTCTTGGGTAACCCTAACCTTAGTCATGATGTACCACTACAATCTAGACCTCTTCTAAACCCGACATGGTCTGCTCAAAGGTTCCCTAACTTCTTAAGTATCTCCACATGGTAGGTGGTCCTATGGTCAATTTAAACGCAAGGAGATGGCAGTCCTATGGTCAATTCTTACTATTCCTCGCAACCTACTCGACTAGGGTCCTATGGTCAATTCAAGCTAGCGTTATAGATACTACCATGCTTTAATACTACCAAAATGAGGGTGTCCACGAATAGGCTAAGAAAGCATACACAAAAGGCGATAAACAACCAAGAAAATATGAATCAAAGCAATAATAATTTCATAACTAGGCTAACACACGAAGTGTGTAGCCGCTCATATTAA
This sequence comes from Chrysanthemum seticuspe, assembly GCA_019973895.1. NCBI lineage: Eukaryota > Viridiplantae > Streptophyta > Magnoliopsida > Asterales > Asteraceae > Chrysanthemum > Chrysanthemum seticuspe. The sequence goes on along the minus strand of BPTQ01000006.1, from coordinate 235,313,679 downwards.
ACAATGCAATAAATTCAATGTAAAGGATCATAATTGAAGATATTGAATGAATTACAAAGATTCGATACAAAATAACTAAAAACTTATTGATAATGATGCGAATTCTCCCTTGGAAGATGGTCTAATGTTGTTGGAAATCATCCTCTTGGAAGCCCTAAACGTCTCTTGGTATTTTGGTGTTGAGAAGTTGTTATAAAATGCAGATTTAGGGCTTGTATGTATAGCCTCGTCTAAGTTACGGCGTAACTAGCGTATCTCAGACGATCTTATCTTCAATAAATACATTACAACGTAACCTAGAAAATGGGTTACGACTGTAAAGTGTTCGTAGTGAAAATCATCACTTCTACGCCGTAACCTTGGAAGTGAGTTACATCGTAACCTTAGTGACGACTGGATTCTTCTAAGTTATTGGGAATATACGGCGTAACCAAATCGATGGAGTTACGCTGTAACCTTGAAATTACTCTTGGACAGCATACTCTTGTATAACTTTGCTAGTTTCCTTCCAAATTCGCGTTTCTTTGTTCCTATGCTCATTTATGCCCTGAAAATGAAATATTAAGAAATAAGAGCATGTATCTATGTAAAATGATGAGCCTATTAGGATGAAATTAACACTAAAATATCAGGACTATTTGATGTTATCAAATATCTCCCCACTTGAACTCTACTTGCCCTCAAGTAGACCGTATATGAATCATTCTTAAAAAGATATCTCCCCAATTACTTGAAAGATATGAGATTAAAAATTCCTTGGAGAATTTATCAAATCTGAACACCTCACGAAATGGGGAACAAAAGACTCATACTCTCCCTAATCTAAGTGTTAATTTTGGGGTGATCACGCATTGCACAATCATAGCATGTATCCTATCATAGGCTTGGCAGTTACACAAATCTCCACCACTGGAGCTAAGGTCAAGACAATCCTTAAAGGCAATATAGGGTGAACATATTAAATAGGCTAGGGTGAATTGTCATTACTAATGTGCCATGTAGAAGGGGACAAAACCAATGATACATGACCAATTCCATGGCCAAGACACCAATGATTTCTCGCTTCTTCACCTAGACACGATTCACGACTAAAGGGTAGGATAAGACATGGGATGCACATAAAAGGTGTAAAATAAAATAACAACAAATAGTCTAAGCCTACAAGCAAGTCATCACCGCCCACCATCTATCCAAAATTCAAGCTTCAAGACGCGGAAACCAGATCATCATATAACAAGTTAGCGTGCCATAAATAGATGTCATGTAATGAAGTGCACACTAACTTAGTCTTCCAAAAGCTAGTTGGTGTAGATGTCACCAACTCATATCATCAAGTGAATGTGATCGAGGTAATCTCCCCGATGCTAATCCAATAAGCTCCATCATGACTAAGGAATATTGCTTATAATGTATGCACTATCCTTTACAATAAACAATAAACAAACTAATACTACTACTTTTTTTCATAACTAAAACATAAATAAGTCATCCCCTCATTTGAGATGAATCATATACAAAGAATATGAGGGTCGTCAACGATCTTCAAGAATATGTCTTCAATGTAGGTGTGATTCCCGAATCTCTCTACCCAAACCTCAAACTTGGGCAACCGGAAACTTCCCAATCATAAACTAAGACTACACGGTAGGCTAAGGCGAATAGGTGTAACGAAACAATACATAACAAGGGTTAAGAAATGAAAAGATTGGCTCGGAAGGGTGTATCTAAGGGTATCTTTCACTAAAGATGAGTGCAACAAAAGGGTTTAACACGGGGGTAAAAAAGTCAAGGTGACTATTCGATAAATGCACACAATATTACACATATGGGTCGTTTGGGTGTAAATCCTAAAACATTATCTTTTTGAACTATCCCTCCCAAATGGATCGAGCGAACTCAACACACTACTCGTCTATGGTCTCGAAATGATGTAAATAAAAAGTTCTAAAGTTTACAATATTACTGGCATACTCAATATTTGGTGGATTAATGTCATATGAGAAAACGGATAGGAAAATCCTCACTAATGGAATCAAGGGTTATAGTGTGCTCGGCCAAGGTCTATTCTAATTAGGTTAATAAAAACATGTCAAATTGTTTTTCAAAATAGCATAATTTTTCAAAATAAACTAGAAAAACGTGGGCAAATAAAGTTCAAGTTATAATTCTACTCCCGTCCCCCTACTAGAAATGTACAATGTCCATATTGTACGCAAATATAGAGATTAAAAGAAGAAAAGTAGAATTGGAACAAAAACTTCCCTGAAATTTTCTCCAAAAATGATAAAAGGATCATGTTGAAAAGACGTGCCTTGACTTCACCTCCATGAGCAAACTTCAATTCCCTGAAATCACAGTACTACAAACACGCATAAATCTAAAAACAAAAAAATAAAATAAATGAAAACCAAACTCACTTTCGTAGGAATTACGGTTGCATTTAACGTATACAACAAGCCTTTTAAACCATTCGGTGTCTCGAATGGACGAGAGAAGTCTCGTAAGAGTTTACAGGGAACACGCCCACAAAGTTTATTTAGTTAATATTACAAGGCTATGAAATGTAAGTTATTTTTAAAATAATTTTAGCTACAGGGAAAAGTTACGGTGTAGACTCAACAACTGAGTTACGCCGTAGGTAATTAGACCTGACAAAATTGGTGATGTCAAGAGATGGTTACGGCGTAGCCAAAGGACAAGGTTATGCCGTACAAACTCTCTAAGAATGATTTTCAGGAGTGATTAACTCCATAGTGAGTTCCAAGCCATTCTACTTCCTTCAATACCTGCAAAAAAAGTAATAACAAACATACCAAACTAATATAAACTCAAAGCCCCAAGGGCTTATGGGACCCCTCGGACACGTCCAACTGTGTCCATTTCATTCTCAATGCCATCTCTCAACATTATGGCATTGTTCCTACTAAGGTGTAGCTCTTTTGTTTTCTATTTACTGACGATGTGAAATCCTTCCTTTTCCTCGATCAAGTACCTTTTCACTTCGTACATGTCAATTTTTATCTTTAACGTGTGATGTGGTTTATCTAATCCTTCATATTTATTGTGGTACCATGCCTTGGTAGTATTACTATATGACCCTTCGCATTTTTCAACAACTTCCTTCAATATGTGAGCACGCTCTCCCATCCTAGACTGATATACACTGTTTAATATTTCAAACCCTCCTCTCAATATTGCTTGTTCGCGTATCTCCAATTTCTCGATATCCTTCCCCTCAATGATTTTATCAATGTCAATGAATTAATTTTCTCCACAAGATGTGTCGTACCCCTTCCAAGATGTTGATGTTGCTCTGGGTTGTCATTTATTTCTTCCGTAATACTAGTCTCATCGTCATAGTCTTCGAACATCCAATCATTGTACAATCTTGCTCTAGTCCGTGGATCGATTCTTATATCTCCAAACTTGACTTTACCCATTCCTTAAAAGTCATATTAGGCATCTTCTGATTTGTTTTTAATGTTTTGGTGCCAATTGATTAACCATTTCTATCGATAGTACCCTTGCTTCTCATTAGTCCATATAGTTCAAAATTTTGTTAAGACTGTCCATCACCATTAGTTTTGGTATGCCGTAACCTTCATTATGGGGTTGCACAGTAATGTTTTCCTGAGTTTGGTGATATAGATCGAAATCCCGTCAGAATCTCCTTACAACGGACTCGTTGATAACTATATTTCCGTACCTTATTTTATACCAATCTTGAAAAGATAGATTTCCGAACTCGATATCTTGACTCTTTATGCCATGGAAGCAATTCCACTACTTAGAATTTTTTTTGCCTGCGTTCACCTATCCTTATTCTCTCCTATTACATTTATTGCGAAAGGCGTTACAAGATGGCCAAGCTTGGATGGATTCTCCATTAACAACTATCACTGGTTTGCAATAGTGATTAGTCTAAGTAATTGTTTCAGGTTCATTAACCTTGGTCTTTCCTTGGTGCTCTTCAACGTGCTCCTGCTCATGACAAACATGTGTATCTCTACTACATTTTTAGAGTCATATTCATCTTTAAAACATATGGGTGAGCTATGAGAAAATAAATCATCTACAATTTTTAAAAGGTCGAAAGGTTCTTCCTCTTGAGATCCCCCAACAATGCTATCCCTTTCAGTACATTTAGGGTGAGGGCTTACAGCTCCGTTTATTTCAAATGTTAATATGATTTTGCCTACTCCAAAGAAATTTGCTTTTCAAATACCTTTATACACACATGGGAGGTTGCCAGAAGTGGTCTTCATAAGATCATATTATTATTTGGATGTTCAACCATATCCATTACCACAAAATCGGCAGGGAAAAAGAATTTACCAATTTTAATTAACACGTTTTCAACTATCCCCTAGGTGCCTTTTTTAGTCATATCCGCCATTTGAACCATTGATGTGTTCTATCGTTGTAGGTATATATTATGTGTATTCAAGTTTTAAATATATATTTAGCCAACTTACCCTATAACAAACACTAACGAGCAGTATACCCGATCAATGTAGCCTAGTTGGTAAGTAGAGTATTGATCACTACGAGTGGAAAATTAACCCTTAAATCTAATCTAACGCAAGGGGGTTTTCAGCCTGTGAGTCTGGCACGATGTTTAGATTAAGTAAAAGTGTAAATAAAAGCAATAAGGTGAATGACACACACGTACATAGATAAGAATACAGATAACAGATAAGAGGTCAAGTGGATAGTTAGGAAGATGTGTCTGGCTAATTGTCTAGTTATATATGATGAGTACTATATCTATTCTCTCTCTCTTTGGTTGCTTACATGTATGCATATTTCATTCCTAAGCATAGACGCATCTAGATCCCTAGATCTTTCTTTAAGTCTTCCAACAAACTAATCATGTCACGATTAATTAAATTTGCATTAAGTCCACCTTAATGATTACTAGTTTATTTATTTACATTAACCCGTTAGGGCTTACATTAATCATGCAAACAACGTTATGGCTTACATTACATTAATCCCAATTGAATTAAGCACTAGCATGACCTACTTATGCTTCTAAATTCATCTTCTGGTTGTGTCTTGTGATGGTCAGTCGTCGGCTTTTGTGTGGTATATTGTGTCTTTAAAAACTGGCACTCGAATATGTATTTATACATTCTGGAAACAGAAACGATACGGCGTATCAAGTGTACATGATACGCCGTATCTAGGTAACTTCGCGTTGGGTCCAAGATTATTATATTCTAGAATATTCGTACACCGGCATATGATACGGCGCACCTTCATTCTTTATACGACGTACGCTATCTTCAGTATCTTGGATTTTAAGGTGAAGTCTTGAGATTGATACGACGCATGTTATTGTTGTCATGCGGAGTATCTTGATTAGAATAAGTCAGATCTTCTTCGTTGACCAAGGTTTCTGATAGGTCACTAGTTTTACAACACAAGCTTAATAGAAAGAGATAAAGGCGATTGAACAATAAACCAAACACACACACACACTAAGTTAGACCGGTTATGCGTAGGATATGTGTGAAAGAGAATAAATTGAATAACCAACCCTCAAGTGAGGGTTATACAAGAGTATTTATAGGAGGGAAGCTAGGGCAACACTCCTAGTTCCCATCCTTTCCTTAATGGACATGGGCCTAAGCTTATGGGCCTTCTACATAAGCTTAAGACTAATAACAAACATAAAGGCCATAATTAAGCTAACTATTACATATGAATTACTAACACTTGATTATGGTTTAGGAGTGATTCCAACAATCTCCCCCTAAGTGTTAGTGATGAAAACGGTGAAGGCGTTGATGTAATAGTAGCTTTGACGTCTTCTGACATTCTTCTTTCTTGTGAGAAGAATTGCCTTGATTCGAACAATCTCCCCAGTGTAGAGAAATTGTTTTCTTTGAACAGTTATGCTTTGAAGTCATCTTTAACTTTGTTCTTTGATCTTTGTTCTTTGTGATGAAAGTGATAGTATGTTGTTGTCTGCATCAAGTCTGCCTCAGGTCTGCTTCGCTGCTTCAGTGTCTCCACGTCATTCTTCAACATGCTCACACGCTCTTTGACGTTGGATTTCAGTACTTATGAAGTTCTTTAAGTCTTTAACTTTGTAGATTCTTTGGTTTGACGAAGAATCATTTTGACTGTTGTGTTGCTTTTAGATAGAACTTCCATTAGTGATGATGTTGGCGTGAGCATGAGAAGAATCTGCACGATCATTCCGCTCCAGAGCTTCCATAAGAAGAAAACATTAAAACGGTTAGTGATAAGCGGATTCCGGCACTTACAAGTTTGAACTTCGAGAGTGTTAACATCATAGTGTGAAAACACAACTCTAATTCTCACAAAGGCCGTTCCTGAACTGGAGTCCCACAAGTGAGATAACGCGATGTACCGAAGTACATCTACAGTTCAGATGATTCGCTGAGGTACACCGAAGCATCACCTCACGACTGTAGACCGTTTGAGACACACTAAGCGTAATCCACGGGGAGTTACTGATGTGACCTGCTGTCAGGGCTGTTTGATGTTGACCCTGGCAGGAGTTTCCATTCAATCACTGAGAATCACATTTGTGAACCTCTCATAAATGTTCTCGACAGATTGCTAAGATCTGTGAAGGACTCGATAACGTACCACTGATGTTCTTATTGTTGAACATCAAGTGATGAAATGTCAAGTGTTCCTAAGAGATATTTTGATGAATCTCGTGGCTCTAGACTCAATAGTGCGTTTTGGTTTTCCTGAGCGGAGACTAGGGAGAGGGTCTCCTTCTTCAATACCAGCGATCTCTAAGAGAAAGCCAATAGTTTACGTAGGGTTCCCTGTGAGAATGAAACAAGCTTCTTTTGAGAGAAACTTGAGTGGCTTAGAAGGTTTAGTGCATGCGTCACTGGGTCTATGATGACTTTTAATCTTCAATACCGGCGTCACTAAGTGACAACCAGTAGCATATGAATTGAACCCGGTGTCTGCCCTAAGTTGAATAATTTGGAGGGCTATTTCTTTTCACCCTTTTCTTTGCATTTCTTTTTAATTCTTCAACTCCTTCTTTCTCCGATTCTCATTTTCTCCTTTTTATAATCTTACCTAAGGACTTCTAAGTACTAACTATTTATGATGTCCTTGGGTAGATCCCTCCGGCTCTGGCGGATCATAGGACGGTTATTCCTAACCTTAGTCACCTTATAACTCCATGACTAACCTATGTTTCCATAAAACTAATTTTCAAGAAAATCTCTCACAACGGTTATGATTGTAAAACATTTTGTACCATTGTAAGAGTTTGATCTTTTGCAGAAATACTCCCCCTCCACATGTGCTTAAGAGTTTTTATGGAATCTGCACAGTGAGGAAAGAGTGCGCACTTTATGAATTGATCAACTCAAGATAGACAATCCCCCGCGAGACACAGTTACGTTGCATAGTTAAAGAGTTACATTGTCAGCTTTTAGGTGACAACTAGCTCTAATAACTACCTTGAAGGTGTAGACAAACCTCGAAAGGTTGTCAAACCCGTCAGAGTTCATGTCTACCAAGAGTTTCTCGAATGGTACATTCTACTCGGACAAGTCCTTTGCGAGACACGTTTACATTACTAGCGAGCTAGCATGAAATTATTACCCGTCCCGGACAAGTCTTTTCGAGTTACTAACAGTTAAGTACCGTCAATTCGTTGGTTAAGTCTATAGCACAAAGATTCATTTGCATTTACACAACATATTTCTTATCACTTAATTTTCTCCCCCTCAAAAATGGCATATTAAATGTTATTTTTGAAAATTTGAGAATAAATATGACCATTTCGAGTGTTGCAGGAAGATGACCACTATGAACAATTTGTGAACAAAGTTTTAACTCAAGTAATCCCCCTCAACAAGTGATATAAATGGTTGAGGTTTTGAAAAACATACGGGGAAGTACTTGTTCTTTTGAGCAAAGCCTTGAAAAATGAAAGGTTTGATAGGTTTTACTCAAAAGTAAGAAGCTTTCGCTCCTTTTATAAGGATTGTGGCACTGAAGCGTACAACAGGGTCCTTTCTTGCAAATTACGGGTTGGACACTGTTATGTGTGCACAAGCCATAGACATATATAATCACACATCCAAATGTAATAATGAAAGAAACAGTTCAAGGGGTACCAGGAAGTCCAGTGATGTTGCCAGGAGTACGAACCGGGCGTTGATAGCCGGTGATGTTAATACTGGGTCGACCACCAACAAAGCTTTCCAATGTTCTGAACTGATCCCTTCGAAACAACCGTTCATCAATCATCGTGATAATCCTCTTCACATCCCTTCGATCCTGAGAATTCCATCGCTTAGGAGACCCAATCTTTTGATGTATATCCTTCAACCTATAAGCCAGGCCGTCCCTAACCATCTTCAAAGTGTGATCCCCAAACTTGTGAAGATCTCTACATGCCATCAAGCAATTTCGTTGAAGTTCACTGCGAGAAACGACGCCCAATGGTTTGCTGCCGAGTGTGTATTGTGGAAGTTGGTTGATGTCGGGAAGATCTAGCTGAGGTGGAGTGAAGTTGACACGGGTCTGATATGATTCAACTGCAAGCTGGAGATCTTCTACACGTTCCTGTATGACTATGCTTCTGATGAATATTAGCAAGGACTTGATGTATTCACGTTGTACTTCAGTCGAGAATTGTCTCATGCGTCCCTGTACTTTGGAAAGATACAGATCTTCAATGTCGTTGAGAGACAAATTCTGAAAGTCCGCTTCACTGAATGCATAATCTCTTTCGTCTTGTCTTTTGACCACGATATTCTTGAGAAAAGTGTAGTCCCATTTAGATGAAAGATCAACATGTTTAACAGCAACGATTCCTTTAGTACTGAACACTTCATTTTGAGACTTCTGAACTTGGCAGCTTCTATAGTAGATTTGTCGGCGTTCCGGCCAATGGTGAATCCCATACATTGCATCACGGTCATACAATTCCACATTGTTAGAAAACATGTGGGTAGCCTTTTCCTCGATGGCTATGCAGTTTGAGTATATGGCTGCCGGGAACGGAAGTGTCAGAGACGTAGCATATTTCCTTGAATCATCACTGCCGTGTAGGAGAAATTCCAGGTCTTTGTTGAAGAAATATCGGAATGGAATCCGAGGCTCATCTGGTTGGCCAATTGTTGGTAGAGGTTTAGACCAGTCGGTGTAATATGGAGGGTTATCCCGTTTGGTGAAGTCGATGTTTGCTTCTGGGTTGAGCCAATCCATGTTGTTAGACATAGCTCGAGCAATGTTTTCAAGGTGATATTCGACCTCGATGGCACTTTCCGAGCTATCTTTTAACAGTTGAAAAGCTTCATTCTTAATTCGCCTCAACTCAGATTTCGTCATCTTCTTTACTCGGAATTTTTCTTGCAGTATCTTAGCATGCTCCAATGTATTACCGTCTACCAGATCTTGACCTTCAGCTGGATAGGGGGTGGAGTTAACAAGTGTAGAAAACCATTCAAATTCCTCTGTGTTATTGATGAGTGTCTAAATACTCATCATTTTTGTATAATCTAAACTGCAAAATCATCTGAAAACACTCAGAAACACATCAAAATGATCAAAATATCACAAATCAGTGTTTTATGTGTTTTAAATGCAAAAATATCAAAATCAGATGAAAAACGTATCAAATTTGCAAAATTGGCAGTTTTAGTCCCCCAAGTATCAAAAATTGTCAAAAACAGTCCCTGGTAAATCAAAATAAAGAAAAATGTCATTTAAGGTCCATGGGATTCAAAAGTTGTCAAAACAAACCCTTGAAATGTAAAATTGCAAAATTACAACTTTAGTCCCTAGAGTTTGAAAAATGTCATGTTTAGTCCTTGGACTTTTCAAAGATGGCAAATATGGTCCTTATATTATTTGAGATTGTCAAAACCAATCCTTGGGCTACATTTTCAGAAGTTACAGTTTTAGTCCTTGGGGATTCGAATTGTACACATTTAACCCCTAAACTACTAATTAGTTTTATATCTAATCCTAAGCCCAAAATAAGCCTACACCTAAACCCTTACCCGGTCCAATATGAGCCCAACCCGTTTACCCTTTGTATTATTAGACCCGGTCAACCAACCCATCCATCTGGTCAAATAAACCAAACGCGCCCTTTTTCTTCTCTTCCCCACCTGCTTCCCTTGATTCACCACAACACCATACCTCCACCATCACATATTCACACCCTTGTCTCCTCCACCTCAACACAAAACAAAAACCATTTAATGATCCCTTCACCCCTTTACTCTACCCCTTAACTGCCAAATATCTCATTTCCCGCCAAATTTAATCAAGGGCCAAAAATGGTTTTAAGCTCATCCAAGGGTTGAGAATGAAAGTGGGAAAGAATCAGAGCACGTGGAAAAGACTTTTGGAAGTATAAAAAGGAGAAGAGAAGAAGAGAGAAGTAGTAGTTAGCTTTTTATTTTTTTTTCTAATGTCGTTTTTCTAAATTAATGTTTTAGTTTAAGTAAAATGTTGTAATTTTGCTTTCCTTGTATTACATTTAAGTCAAAATCATCATTGTAATCAGTTGTTGAGTATCATTACAAGTTCTTAGATAATTTCCAATTTTCCTGTTTACTGTTAAAAATTTCAGTTTCTAAACTCTCTTATCCAAGTTTTTAGTATTTGTTTTTAAGTTCAAAATGGTTTAGATAAGTTGTTTACAGCTTTTTGTAAGCTTAAAAGTCAGTTTCAAACAAGTTTTATTGCTGGTCAACAAAAGTCAAAACGGGTCAAGGTTTTGAAAGTCAAATTGGTTTGGGTTGCTTTCTGGTTCCAATGTGTTCACTAGTTTAATCAGGTGTTTATTAGTCAGATTTGAATTGTTCTTGGTAAGCCCTCATCTAGATCAGTTGTTATATGCATTTTCAGTTTTAAAGGGGTGTTTGGATTGCTTGTTTAAACTGTGCTAAAGGTTAAAAGAATGGAGTAGTTTAGTTGCCTTAGGTTTGTTTTAGAGTGTTAAATCCTTATCAGTCCTTGTTCTGCATCCAAGTTCCTTTTAAGTCAAAATTCCTTTTCATCTGTTCTATTTGCTTATCTGTGAAAATTCAGTGGCTATACATCCATCATATGGGTGTATATCTAGTTAAGTGATCTTGCCAAAGTTTTATTTCATCATTTCTAAGCTTAATCAGTCCATCATTGGATCTTAAAACTCATTTTGGTCAAACTTTTATCTGTTTCAAAAAGTCAAACCAGGTTCAAATTCGTTTTTATGCAGATATGGCAGTCATTGCACAGAGTCCATTAAAGCTTTTCATGGTCTAACTTTTGGTTTAAGTATAGTCTGTTAGGTGGTCTTCATGTCTACATTTCTGGTTTTAGCTAAAGCTTCTTTGATTAGCTTGAAGATTAGCTTAAACTTAGGTACCCATTACTGTTCTGCACATCAACAACAATCTGTCCATTTAGCCAGATTCTATTTGCTCAATAACTTCTTCATATTAAGTCCTTTTTAGCTGAAAATTTAGATACATGTTCTCTGGTTGGTGGGCTTTAGAGCCACATTTCTAGTTTTCTGTTTAGCTTCTTGGTTAAGCAGTTGCAAGTGCTTAAAGTGGGGACCTGAGCCACTGTTTTGCTTATATTGGCAGTTAGCTAATCCTTGGTTAGATGCTCATTAGGTGTTAGGATTAGATGTAGACAGTTGCTTTAGAGTAGTTTCACTATACTTTAGCTTATGTAATCTGTTGGTGCTATCTTGTGCTTATTTGCTTATTATAAAGTGCTTATTCCATCTCAGTTTACATAGCAGCCCTCAATTCTCCCACATAAGCCCATGTTTTCTTATTTTTCATAGATTCAGAATAAGATTTTAGTATTTTCCTGAAATTTTCATAATTTTTAGACACTGTTTAGTATTTTTCTTATTTAAATTCAGTTTTTAATCATTTTTAAATAGCTTTAATTGCAATTAATTAAGAAAAAGTTCCAAAAAATAATTTTTAAATTTTAATAGTTTAAGATAAATATAAAAAGCATAAAAAATATTTTTCCTTATTTTTCTCCTTTTATTTGGTATTTTTCACAATTTAAATTAGTTTTAAATAGTATTAAATTAATAATAAATACATAAAAAGTCTTAAAAATATATTTTCAGTTTTAAAATTAGTTTTATCATATTTTAGATTTTTCTAAGTCTTAATTTTATTTTTCTAGTCTTATTTCATATTTTCTTTTATTTTAGAGTATTATTAAATAGTTTAAATTAGTTTTTAATTAATAATAATTAGATAAATAGTTGTAAAAATATTTTTCTTTTTCTAAATATTTTCTTATATATTTAGGATTGTAAAAATGTATTTTTCATATTTTTAGGACTTATATTGTGTAAGTTTCACGTTTTATTTTATACGTTACGTAGTTTTTAATTTAAACGTACGTTTTAGGTTTTAAACGTTCATCACTTTAAATATAGTGATAGCGTTTATTTAATATTTTTTATCTTTTAATTTCCTTTAATTTGCATTTAAGTCGCTTTAATTTATAAACCTTTTTCAGTAGTGTAATATTCAATCCTAATCCTTTCCGATCACTATCATTAGTGATCAATCTATCGTCTGATCTAGTGTCTACACACCATTGAGTCTCCTTGGGACTAAACGACCCGGGAATTCACTATATTCTCTGATCTTCATTGCATTTGTGTTTTAAGCAGTTTTAAGCTTCTTACGGTCTGCCATTCACAAGTGGCAGGCTTGTGTGAGGTATCTTAACTGTTTTCAGCACAGATCAAATTTTGGCGCCGCTTCCGGGGAGGCTTTAGCGTGTGTTTAGCCTTTTTCAGATCCACTCTTGCACATATCCCATCCTTTGTAAAAAGTTTTTGTAAAGTTATCAGAAAATCCAAAAATATTTTCATTCTTTGTTTTTATATCATGTTTTTCAAAAATCCAAAAATATCCATCTTTACCCTCTCACATCTTTTGATTCTACATTTCTTTTACCCTCTATCCATTTGATTCTTTCTATGTCTCATCCTCACCAATTTGGTTGTGAATGGTGTGGGGGACCTCAAAATGGTGGAAATTGCCCCAGTTGTGGCATTGTGAATCCGGGAAACGGGTTTGTCTATGACCAAAATCCCTACAATGAAACAACTAATTTCCTCAACCAACCCCCGCACTATGAGATGGAGACATATTCTTGTGAGTACTGTGGAGGTCCTCACCCGAGTTTTGAGTGTCAAACAGGGAACACGCTTGTCTATGAGCATAATCCTTGTAACAATTATGACTACTCTTATCATGACCAACCTCCACAGTACCAAACGATTCAAACACAACCTCTGCAAATTCCTCAAGAACTTCTCGAAAATTGTCTAGATATACTCAAAGATTTGAAAGAATTAGTTAAAGAAGAGTCTCGTCAGAAAACGTATGCTGAAGAACAAGCAGCTAGAGTAAGTTCCCAATATTGGAAACCTCTCGTGTACGATTATGATGACGACGACGATGATGATTTTGATGAGGAATCTACGACTCCGAGTGGCAATCCCACTCCCGTTGAAGAAGGAAAGAGTATGGGAGAATTGTTGGCAGAGGAGAATATGAAGAGCATAGGAGCTATATATGTTTTCGATAAAGTCGATGCTCCGATGGCAATCCCACTCCCGTTTCAGAGCCTTTCATTTCCGACTCTTCCCCTTCACTCACGCCGGTTGAGAGAAGTAAATTCCTTTTGGAAGAGGTCGATGATCCTATTTCTTTGAAATTTTTTGATCCCAAAGACTCTCTCACCATGGGGGATAAGCATCTCAGCACTATTCCGGAAACGGAATCGTCTAATGTTGAGAACTTTATCCCGATCCCAAGTGAGTCTGAGGGAATTCTTGACCATGAGTGTGATGTGTCTTTTCCTCTTACAAATGATCTTGTTGAGACTTTCTCAGATTTTGACAGTGATTATAGTGATGCCGATTCTTTATATTCTAAAGACATAGAATTTATTGATGCATTACTTCCACATTCCGAGATCGTCAACTTAGAAGAGGATGTTGACCATGTTGTTTCCACAACGGTTAATACGACTATCACTAATCCCTTATTCGAATTCGATTCTGAATTTACTATAAATTCAGTTAATCCAATCTTTGATAGTGATGAGTCTGACACGGAGACTATAATGGACGAGGTGCATATTTATAGCCCACGAAGTACCGCACATGTCCCACCTCCGTATACTCTTCATGAGGAGTTCTCCAGTGAACTCACTCATATCATATCTCCGCTGGAGTATGATTGCGTGGATGGCAAAAATCATGATCGGGGGGAGAGAATCTCAATTTGCATAGTTATGACAAATCTTCCCACCCTCCCAACCGAGATGCCTTCCAAACCTAAGAGCTCAACCAATAAAATCCAAATAAGTGCAACTGCACTTAATCCCGAGGAAGAAGATCTAGTCATGATTGTTATCATGATTTTCTTTCTTTTCTTCACCTACTCGGTGACTTCCTCTCTTCTTCACTCCTTCGGGAGTGAGGACACTATCTTTGATCCCGACATTTTCAATTATCATTTTTGAGCCGGTTCTATGTATATCTCATCGGTGTGGAACTTTCACATGCTTCATATGTTTGTCCAAACATCTTGAATGAAAGTCCGATGGAGATTGTTTCTTCCATTTTGCTTCCCCATGAACAAATGAATTTGGGGTCGAGTCAAGCTAGCGACTCGGAAATCAAAAACAGTAGCACACACCATATGGGTTTTCACCCATATTTCTGACTTCTCACCCCTTTCTACCACCTAAGTGTGGGGGTGATGCCCCACATGTTATATATATATTTAAAAAAAAAAAAAAAAAAAAAAAAAAAAAAAAAAAACCTTCTAAATAATGGCCGTAATATTTCCCTTTTACGTTCTTTGTTTCGGCATAACCGCCGGTACTTTGAATATTGAGGGCAATATTCATTTCTAAGTGTGGGGGGGAATTCTCACGAATTTCATATATTATCTACCCAATTCCCCCGTTTTTGGCAAATTTTTTTTTGAAGTAAGTGTTCTACACTTACTCAGCTTGGTTATCAGTCCGCCATGTCTGTAAGACAAAAGGATTGGCTAATCCAGGAGCAAACGGCTCTTGGTAAAGATTTATCAAATCCGTTTATATGGCTTGCAATTTGCCCAAAATTGTATGGTATTCAACTCACCATATCCTAAAAAGTGAAGAGTTGGCTAGCCCGCAAGGTTATGGCTTGTGGTAAAGGCAGTGGAAAATCCATAATTGGTATTCAGCTCACCAAAGATAATTCTGATAATCTATCTAAGAGTTGGCTAGTCCAGAAGGGTACGGCTTCTGGTAAAGACTAATCAAATCCGTTGAAAGCTGGTGGTTTGCTCAAAATCACATGGTTATCAGTGTACCATGGTTCTTACTTGAACTGAAACATTTGGCTACTCCAGAAGTGATGGCTTTTGGTAAAGAGTTTTTCAAATCCATCAAGTTTTCTCAAATCATTGCTAGGGACTAGCAATATCTCAGTGTGGGGGATTGATGAGTGTCTAAATACTCATCATTTTTGTATAATCTAAACTGCAAAATCATCTGAAAACACTCAGAAACACATCAAAATGATCAAAATATCACAAATCAGTGTTTTATGTGTTTTAAATGCAAAAATATCAAAATCAGATGAAAAACGTATCAAATTTGCAAAATTGGCAGTTTTAGTCCCCCAAGTATCAAAAATTGTCAAAAACAGTCCCTGGTAAATCAAAATAAAGAAAAATGTCATTTAAGGTCCATGGGATTCAAAAGTTGTCAAAACAAACCCTTGAAATGTAAAATTGCAAAATTACAACTTTAGTCCCTAGAGTTTGAAAAATGTCATGTTTAGTCCTTGGACTTTTCAAAGATGGCAAATATGGTCCTTATATTATTTGAGATTGTCAAAACCAATCCTTGGGCTACATTTTCAGAAGTTACAGTTTTAGTCCTTGGGGATTCGAATTGTACACATTTAACCCCTAAACTACTAATTAGTTTTATATCTAATCCTAAGCCCAAAATAAGCCTACACCTAAACCCTTACCCGGTCCAATATGAGCCCAACCCGTTTACCCTTTGTATTATTAGACCCGGTCAACCAACCCATCCATCTGGTCAAATAAACCAAACGCGCCCTTTTTCTTCTCTTCCCCACCTGCTTCCCTTGATTCACCACAACACCATACCTCCACCATCACATATTCACACCCTTGTCTCCTCCACCTCAACACAAAACAAAAACCATTTAATGATCCCTTCACCCCTTTACTCTACCCCTTAACTGCCAAATATCTCATTTCCCGCCAAATTTAATCAAGGGCCAAAAATGGTTTTAAGCTCATCCAAGGGTTGAGAATGAAAGTGGGAAAGAATCAGAGCACGTGGAAAAGACTTTTGGAAGTATAAAAAGGAGAAGAGAAGAAGAGAGAAGTAGTAGTTAGTTTTTTATTTTTTTTTCTAATGTCGTTTTTCTAAATTAATGTTTTAGTTTAAGTAAAATGTTGTAATT
Organism: Chrysanthemum seticuspe; assembly: GCA_019973895.1. Taxonomy (NCBI): domain Eukaryota; kingdom Viridiplantae; phylum Streptophyta; class Magnoliopsida; order Asterales; family Asteraceae; genus Chrysanthemum; species Chrysanthemum seticuspe. The sequence goes on along the minus strand of BPTQ01000006.1, from coordinate 235,297,169 downwards.
TTGCTTTCCTTGTATTACATTTAAGTCAAAATCATCATTGTAATCAGTTGTTGAGTATCATTACAAGTTCTTAGATAATTTCCAATTTTCCTGTTTACTGTTAAAAATTTCAGTTTCTAAACTCTCTTATCCAAGTTTTTAGTATTTGTTTTTAAGTTCAAAATGGTTTAGATAAGTTGTTTACAGCTTTTTGTAAGCTTAAAAGTCAGTTTCAAACAAGTTTTATTGCTGGTCAACAAAAGTCAAAACGGGTCAAGGTTTTGAAAGTCAAATTGGTTTGGGTTGCTTTCTGGTTCCAATGTGTTCACTAGTTTAATCAGGTGTTTATTAGTCAGATTTGAATTGTTCTTGGTAAGCCCTCATCTAGATCAGTTGTTATATGCATTTTCAGTTTTAAAGGGGTGTTTGGATTGCTTGTTTAAACTGTGCTAAAGGTTAAAAGAATGGAGTAGTTTAGTTGCCTTAGGTTTGTTTTAGAGTGTTAAATCCTTATCAGTCCTTGTTCTGCATCCAAGTTCCTTTTAAGTCAAAATTCCTTTTCATCTGTTCTATTTGCTTATCTGTGAAAATTCAGTGGCTATACATCCATCATATGGGTGTATATCTAGTTAAGTGATCTTGCCAAAGTTTTATTTCATCATTTCTAAGCTTAATCAGTCCATCATTGGATCTTAAAACTCATTTTGGTCAAGCTTTTATCTGTTTCAAAAAGTCAAACCAGGTTCAAATTCGTTTTTATGCAGATATGGCAGTCATTGCACAGAGTCCATTAAAGCTTTTCATGGTCTAACTTTTGGTTTAAGTATAGTCTGTTAGGTGGTCTTCATGTCTACATTTCTGGTTTTAGCTAAAGCTTCTTTGATTAGCTTGAAGATTAGCTTAAACTTAGGTACCCATTACTGTTCTGCACATCAACAACAATCTGTCCATTTAGCCAGATTCTATTTGCTCAATAACTTCTTCATATTAAGTCCTTTTTAGCTGAAAATTTAGATACATGTTCTCTGGTTGGTGGGCTTTAGAGCCACATTTCTAGTTTTCTGTTTAGCTTCTTGGTTAAGCAGTTGCAAGTGCTTAAAGTGGGGACCTGAGCCACTGTTTTGCTTATATTGGCAGTTAGCTAATCCTTGGTTAGATGCTCATTAGGTGTTAGGATTAGATGTAGACAGTTGCTTTAGAGTAGTTTCACTATACTTTAGCTTATGTAATCTGTTGGTGCTATCTTGTGCTTATTTGCTTATTATAAAGTGCTTATTCCATCTCAGTTTACATAGCAGCCCTCAATTCTCCCACATAAGCCCATGTTTTCTTATTTTTCATAGATTCAGAATAAGATTTTAGTATTTTCCTGAAACTTTCATAATTTTTAGACACTGTTTAGTATTTTTCTTATTTAAATTCAGTTTTTAATCATTTTTAAATAGCTTTAATTGCAATTAATTAAGAAAAAGTTCCAAAAAATAATTTTTCAATTTTAATAGTTTAAGATAAATATAAAAAGCATAAAAAATATTTTTCCTTATTTTTCTCCTTTTATTTGGTATTTTTCACAATTTAAATTAGTTTTAAATAGTATTAAATTAATAATAAATACATAAAAAGTCTTAAAAATATATTTTCAGTTTTAAAATTAGTTTTATCATATTTTAGATTTTTCTAAGTCTTAATTTTATTTTTCTAGTCTTATTTCATATTTTCTTTTATTTTAGAGTATTATTAAATAGTTTAAATTAGTTTTTAATTAATAATAATTAGATAAATAGTTGTAAAAATATTTTTCTTTTTCTAAATATTTTCTTATATATTTAGTATTGTAAAAATGTATTTTTCATATTTTTAGGACTTATATTGTGTAAGTTTCACGTTTTATTTTATACGTTACGTAGTTTTTAATTTAAACGTACGTTTTAGGTTTTAAACGTTCATCACTTTAAATATAGTGATAGCGTTTATTTAATATTTTTTATCTTTTAATTTCCTTTAATTTGCATTTAAGTCGCTTTAATTTATAAACCTTTTTCAGTAGTGTAATATTCAATCCTAATCCTTTCCGATCACTATCATTAGTGATCAATCTATCGTCTGATCTAGTGTCTACACACCATTGAGTCTCCTTGGGACTAAACGACCCGGGAATTCACTATATTCTCTGATCTTCATTGCATTTGTGTTTTAAGCAGTTTTAAGCTTCTTACGGTCTGCCATTCACAAGTGGCAGGCTTGTGTGAGGTAGCTTGACTGTTTTCAGCACAGATCAGTTATCTTCATCTAGCCATGGTACGACGTCAGTAGTAGGCGCCTTCTTCTTCTTTTTCTTAGGCCTAGATGAAGATTCTGGTTTCTTAACTTGTTTGGGAGAGGTGGGTTGTTGTAGGGGCTCACGGACTTCCTCATCGTCACCACCCGTATACTCAAAATGATCACCGTTTTTCTGAGTCTGGGGTGGTAATTCAAAAGAATCCTGAGGTTTATCAGCAAAAGAACGAGGAGGAGACCTTTGTTGAGCAGGAGTCCGTTGGGGCGGAGGTTGCATAGAAGATGATGCATCAGACTTCTTCGGGCGTTTGGGCTCGTTATCCTTATCCTGATCTTTGTCTTCATCGTCTCTTGAACGTTTTGGCCTTACAGCTTCTTCTCTGTATTCCAGCAATGCTTCAAACAATTTAGCTTCGTGGGAGGCAAACGTTGCAGAGCGTTTAGACATTTGAGTTACTAGCCGGTTCACCAATTCATCATCTGAAAAGACTGTGGGTTCAACTGGATTGATGTTCACATTCATTGGAGTTGATTTCATGGTTTGCTTTGCCAGATGCAAGAGATTTGGATAAAGTTGTCTAGTATACATCTCCTTTGTCAGTTTAGGAACGACGTCAAGAAGGAACTTGTGAGTGTATCCTTTGATCATCTCGTCCATTTTTCCTTGAAGATCATCTTTCATGAGCTTCTGGACATACTCCCTTTCAACTTTCATCTCGTCATTCTCGTCATGAATATACTGTATTTGATCAGCGAAGAAATTCATCTTCCTGTAGAGTATGTCTTTCTTTCTGACTTGTTTGACAGCATTCACAATTCTTTTATGAGTATGAGAAATCCTAGATCGAGTTGGCTTCTTCACTGATTTGGATGTTGATTTGGTTGATCTTTTAGATGGTGGTGGTAAGGAGTGAGAAGATGAATCCGATGATGATGAGATGTGAGGAGACTCCGGGTCCTTAGGAGGTTCAGGAGTTGTCTCCTTAGATCGTACGGGACTGTTAAGAAGATACTTTTCATAATCAACTTCTTCATCATTTCCAGGCTTAGCTTCTTCATCAGCTTTTTCTTTCTCAGACTTCTCAGTCTCTGGTTCCTCAATGTCAAACTTAATAGACTCCTCCTGTTGCTTTTGTTGTTGCTCCAAAGTGGTGGCACCAGTTCCCTTATCGGGTCGATTAACCGCATCAGGATCTGGTGTAGGTTGAACATCACCACTTGACCCTCCGGGGCCACCCATTTGATCTTTTGCAAATTCCTCTGCAATGTGTTGGAGTCTAACAAATTTGAACTTCCTCCTGTAATCAGTTTCCAGTGGCTCTTCTTCTGAGCTTTCTTCTTCATAAGGCACAAGTACTGGAGTCTTCCCTTTTCCTTGGATAGCTGGTGGACTGGGAGGTTTTGCTACTGAAGGAGGTGGTTCGGTTGCAGATTCAGAGTAGAAGACCTCTTCGTCTGATTGTGTATCTTCAGAGCTTTCGTCCACTAGCTTTCTTTGTGGTTCAAGTTTTGGTGGGAATAGGAGCAGCTTCCTTAGAAGGAACAGTCCTTTTACGAGGAGGATTCCTCTTGGGAAACTTCCTCTGACTCTCAGTGCTTATAGCACTTCCTGCACTTCCTCTTCTGGTTTTTCTTGTAGGCGTACCAGAAGATTTTTGATCAAGAAAGCCAACTTTGTTCTCTTTCACAGCTACCATATATCTTTTATAAGAGTAGAGCTGTTTGAGTTCATCTGAGAGAAGGAGATCTGGCAACACAGCACCTTGTTTCTTGGTAGTTGACTCCTTAAATCTGACTATTAGAGTGGGTTCGGACAACACGTCAAGATTGTCGGGGTCATTGATTCTCTTGGGGATATCAGGGTTATATCCAAGTGCTCTTTGGATCAACAGTTTAGTATATCTGATATAAGGAATCTTTGAGCCAAGCTTTTTGAGGAATGTCATCATGTCATCCCATATCAGAGCTTCAATTTCGATGTGTTTCATGTTGATTAGAGCCCAAAAGATTTGCAGTTCCACGAGCTTGGGATGCTCATATCGACTGTCACGACCAGAAATAGATTTTGTGATGATGATATAGAGGGTTCTCCAAGGCTGAGGAATGTTTTTAATATCCACGTGAGAATGCTTATTAACAACCCCTGAAGCTTCGTCATACCCAATATCGATAAAAAATTGCAGAACAGTCTCTTCAGTAGGTGCAGTAGAGAATTCAGTTGGTATGATGTCCGGAATGAGGAGAACAGCCCTTAAGTCTGCATGTGTGATGGTAACTTGTTTGTGATTGAGTGTCACTGTTACCGCACTTTGACCTTTGACCCTCTGCATTGTATTCCAGAATTGCTATATGTAGATTTCCGGAACAGTGGCAGAGTTAGTGAGCATGTTCTGATAGGGATGATTCTTCAGAATATCCACTGCAATGAGACAAGAAGATTTCGAGCAGGTGAGAGTTTCAAAGTCAACTCGAAGGTTATTCTTCACAATCTTCATTGGATAACCATTTGGGAAGATATCAGCAATGGTGAGAACATTTGGTGCATCCATATTCATTTGAGCAGCCATGTCGTGATCTGAAATAACATTAGCCAAAAGAACCAACATATCAAAAGGCATAATGTTAGTCAACAGAAGGTTTTATTGTCTATTTATTGAATGTATAATGTCAATGATTGTTACGAGTCCAAAGTCACTTGTTTGTCCAATAGTCCAATGATGTCGTGAGAAGTTTCGTGAGTTAGTTAACTTTAGATTTTAAAGTTTATGTTATCACATATTTTCACAACATATTATATATTTAAGCTTATTGGTGACGGTATTGGATTCGTGACGTTATGGTTCATTTATTTACAAGTTTGCACGCGTAACAATTCATAACGAAGGTTTGATCAAGGCTTATGCGTAGGAATAGTAGCTTATGCGCAAACAGGAGAAGTATACGCGTAGATGCAAGCTTATGCGTAGGATCCTTTCTTACGCGTAAGAAATATTACGCGTAGGAAAAGGGGACCTTATGCGTAAAGCTTACGCGTAGGCGTATATAAACCTTACGCGTAAGGCTTACTCGTAAGAGTAGACCTTATGCGTAGAGGTCAATGTTTACGCATATCCTTCACAGGATACACGTAGTCCCTTTGTAGAACCTTACGCGTAACAGTTACGCGTAAGATTTCTCTTACGCATAACTTTCTACGCGTAAGGTGATCCTTATGCGTAGAGTTTCAATGACCTTGATTCTAAGTTTTATGCGTAGCAAGCCTGAAATAAAATCATCATAGCATCAATTTTGACACATACATTCATCTTATAACAAATCATGGCATGTATATTCATCAAACAGTTTATGCGTAAGATTACTTATGCGTAGCCTAAAACCCTAAAAATTCAAGAGTTACGCGTATGAAATCTAGCCATAGGATTTGCACCAAAGTGTTTCTGGGAGGTCTAAGAAGCATATAGAGAATGTTTATCCAAGTTTTAACATCAAATAAGCCATGAATCAAAAATACCCAATTCGTATGAACTAGAACCCTAATTTTCAATTTATGAAGCATTAGTGTTTCTGGGTGATTTCTGGGTTTAAATATGGTATCATTGATGTTATTAAAACGTTTTGACACTCTTATTTTAACCACAAACACATACCAATGATTGTGTGTTCATACGCTTATGCGTAGAACACATAATCACTTATATCTCATAATTTAGCCGTTGGATTTGCATAAAAATCAAAACCTTTGCTTGTAATTATGTTAAGATTATGAAAACACTTACACTTTGATGATCAAAAACACAGATTTCTTGAACGATTTGTATGCGTAGGATTAGTTAGGTTTGTGTAATAAATGTGATGAAATAAATGAGGTTGGTGGAGTGTTTTTATTAAAAATAACTTTAAGCTTTTGACACTTTCAGTCCCTCCACCTTTTACATTTTCATTTAAAGCCTTTTAACTTCCATTTTGGTTATCAAACGAAGAATATTTGGAAATAACTTTGACGACACTCCCTCTCGACTTAAGAAATAGTGAAAGGTTATAAATTTTAGTCTGAGGAGTGTCAGAAACCAGAAATGTGACCACCATTTTAAATAATCAACCGGGATAGGATAACATGCAAGTACACGGTTATTTTGAAACAGTTAAGAATTTATTTTCTCCCCCTCAACACTTGATCGAAAAAATATTGAATTTTGAAAGATTTGAGTGTTGACGGAAGAAAAGTACTTGCCATGTTGAAAGAAAAATAGATAGAAGAATATTTTTGTTGTTTTATCAGGTTTTATATTTTTATATTTTGTTTTTGAAAAATATTTACAAAAGAGATTTTGGTGTTTGACAGGTTTTTAAGACTGTTTTAGGAGGTCATCCAATTCCTCTTGAGTCAAACACCTCATACCAATCCGGTGGACCAACTCATTAAACCTAGTGGGAGGCAAGGATTTGGTGAGTAGATCTGCCAATTGGTATTATGTACCCACGAAGTATAATTCAACTGTACCCTGTTCCACGTAGTCCTTGATGAAATGATAGCGAAGATCGATGTGCTTAGATTTCGAGTGCTGAACTGAGTTGCACGAGATCGCAATGGCACTCCGATTGTCGCAGTACATCAGGATTCTGTCAAATACGTAACCATAGTCTTTGAGCTGTGTTCTCATCCAGATGACTTGAGCACAACATGCGGACATGGCTACATATTCTGCTTCGGTTGATGACAGCGATGTACAATCCTGCTTCTTTGATTGCCAAGACACCAGTTTATCACCAAGAAATTGTAGTGCTCCTGAAGTACTTTTCCGTGAATCTAAACATCCTGTGTGATCAGCATCTGAAAAGGCGATTAGTTCAAAACCAGAATCCTTCGGATACCAGATCCCCAAGTTAATGGTTCCCTTGATGTATCGGAGGATTCTTTTAGCCTAAGAGAGGTGGGTTTCAGCTGGTCTTGACTGATAACGGGAGCAGAGGTAAACGGCAAAGACCATATCAGGTCTGCTAGCTGTTAGATACATGAGAGACCCAATAATACTACGGTATTTGATAGGGTCCACTAATTTCCCATGTAAATCAGCATCTAGCTTCTTGGTATGAGCCATTGGTGTGGCATAAGTGTCACAGGTTTTCATTCCAAATTTGTTTAACAATTCAAGGGCATATTTGGACTGACTCAAGAAAATACCACGAGGTGATTGATGAACTTGCAGTCCTAGAAAGAACGTAAGTTCACCCATCATGGACATTTCAAAATTTTTCTTCATTAGTTTTGTAAAAGCGAGTGAGTACTTTTTATGTGTAGACCCAAAAATGATGTCATCCACGTAAATTTGAACAATTAAGATATGTGCCCCGTGATATTGTATAAAAAGAGTAGGGTCGACCGAACCTTTGGTGAAATTATTAGCAATGAGGAAAGATGATAGCTTATCATACCATGCCCGAGGAGCTTGTTTGAGACCATAAAGAGCTTTTTTCAGTTTGTAGACATGGTTCGGGAACTCGGGATCAACGAATCCTTCTGGTTGGCTGACATAAACCGTTTCTTTAAGTTGTCCGTTGAGAAACGCAGTTTTGACATCCATTTGAAAGACCGTCATATTCATATGAGCCACGAACGCGAGAAATATCCGAACAGCCTCAAGACGAGCAACCGGAGCAAAAGATTCTTCAAAGTCTATGCCCTCTTCCTGACGATAACCCTTAGCAACTAGACGTGACTTGTTTCGAATTACGTTCCCTTCAGCATCCAATTTGTTCTTCCAAATCCATTTGAGACCAATGACGTAGACACCTGTTGGTCTTTCAACCAGTTCCCATACTTCAAGACGTTTGAATTGGTTGAGTTCTTCTTGCATGGATTCAATCCAGGTATCTTTTGTCATTGCGTCTTTAATGTTTTTAGGCTCAGATTGGCAGACGGTGAGTGCATAAATGCAATGTTCACCATCTGAGTGAAGACGTTGTCTTGTAACGACCGGTTGATTCGGGTTGCCAATAATATTTTCCAGAGGATGGTCTTTTGTCCATCTATGTGTGGAGGGTTGATGTTGGTATACATTGTGCAGATTTTGAGGATTCAAATGGCTTGTTGATGATTCCGCGACATCAGGTGCAGCAGTCTCATTAGCAAACGGGTTAAAGAACGCATTTGGATCAAAATTTGCAGGTGGGGGTACTTCGTTAAGAATATCATCAGCTGGTTCATCATTGTTGGAAGCGGTTTGTTCAACTGTTGTGGTGGAGTCAACTGGTGGTGCTTCTTCAACAGTAGTTGTTATAGCAGGTATAAGAGTAGTATCAGGTTGAGCAGCGGAAACAGCGGATACACCTGGAGCACGTTCATCAATATCGTTACTGAACAGAGGAGCAAATAACCGTTCCATTTGTTGACGAGTGAGATGGGGGCTTTGTTCAGCTGATGATGGGGGTTGAGGGAAGTTTAATCGGTTGTGACCGGGTTCTAAGTTGGTATACTCAGAAGCCATTTCCGTGAGTTCATCAAAATGAGCATGAATCGTTGATAACGCTACACGTGTCGTTCGGGGTCAAGGAAACTTCCTTTTCTTCGAGCAAGTTTTATAACACCCTAAGCAGTGAACCTAATCGTTGTAGTGTAGTAATTAGGGTAAGCCACGGGTATTGATATCGTTCTCTAGGGGAATAGGAATGCTAGTAAGGGAGTTACTACACTAAGGTTGAGGTTGAAGAAGATTATTTTTGTATTTTTATATTTTATGAAATTGAAAGGTACGAATCTCGGGTATTGGATTTGGGGGGTTGGTATTTCTACCGATTACTCTACTATTATCTAATTATCTAAACTAAGGTTGTGGGAGTCTATGTCTAAGTAATGTGTGCTCGTATGATAGTTTAAAGATGTGTTTACTTAGGTTTTACTACTCCTTAATTATCTCCTATTGATGGTTGAGTTGTCACGTCCTTATTCTTAGTTGCGTTGTGCGTCTAAAGTTGTAGGGTATGCGTTTCTCCCTAACTCTTCGAACTTACCAAAGGGTCTCGTCTACAAAACCCACTAGGGATGATAAACTCTTACTCTAAGGCACTCTTTGGATGGTTTAGCCTACAACTACTCAGGTAATCATATTCTAAGGTTCACAAAGATGAATCAAGCATTAAGTACACAACGAATGACCTATCGCATTATTAGATCATTAGTCAACTAAGATAAGAAACAACCAATCAATATTCAATAATTAAGTTTCATATTCCTAAGCAAACACACAAGTAAATTAGCCGGACATGGAGAACATGCAAGCATACACACAAATAATGAAAGACATAATTGAATTGATGAAGTAAATACTTATCTTGATGTAAAATAGGGTTTAGAACCCTAAAATACTGTACAAGATACCCTTGGTTCGGTTTTAGGTTTTTACTCCAAAAGACTCTCTCTAAAACTGAAAAATTCGGATTCTATATATAAGATTACATATGCGACGGCGTCACCTTATGTTTCGTGACGCCGTCGTGTCGCCGTCATTAGGGTTTCGTCTTGGCCACGTTAACCTTGCGACGGCGTCACCTTATGCCTGTGACGCCGTCCTCTTCAGCTTCTGACGCCGTCTGGGTCGCATCTAGGTCGTCTGAGTTGCGACGGTCTACTCCTTTAAAGCCCGACGCCGTCTCTTGAAAATACAAGTTTTGTCTTCTGACCCGTCACAAAATTCCTACGACGGCGTCGCAGTTAAGCAGTGACGCCGTCGCCTTCTATTTTCAGCAGCCTTGAGTGTCTCGATTCTGACTTTGGCCATTTTCTTCGTATATTCGCGCCTTTTCGTCCAAATAAGTGCCATTCCAGCATTTTGCCTTCAAGAGACCTAAAAAGTGAAAAGGAACGATATTAAGCAATAATGGATACAAAAGTGATCAAATAAGGGCTAAAACGACCCCTCAAAATGGTACCTTTTAAAACCTTATCAAATATCCCTACACTTGTTATTTGCTTGTCCTCAAGCAAATGTGCTTTTAGCCAATTAATTTATAAGTTAGGGATCATGAAGCATTAATTCAAAACGGTCCACAACACATATAAGCCCCGCAAAAGTCATAACAAGCACGGAAATTACATACTAGCACCTCACATGGGGTGTTTGGATACTCACATCTCTCTCGGGTGTATATATGAAATATAACAAATAGGAAATGGAAGATAAACACTCATTAACCGGTCCTAGTACATAGATTACCATAGGCTTGAGAATAGATCAAACCTCCATCGCTTTGGCGTAAGCACCTACGAAAGACTATCAAAGAGGTCTTTTAAAGGGTTGTAACGTTAGGCTTACGGTTGGGAAACAAGGGTTTGGTGGGATAGGCTATTTTGTGGTGGAAAGTCAAAAATCTCTATGTTACAAGCATACGAAGAATGGCGTTGCTAAGCCAAGACTCGACACTCTAAAACTCTAGGTAACGGAAATAAACAAACATAAATTTAAAAGATAGATGTAGGATGGTAGCCCGTATTTTTTTTTAATCACTCTATTTTTTTCTTTTTCTCTTTTTCTATTTTTTTTCAATTTTTTTTTTCATACACTTTTACTCTACCATCCTCTAAGGTAACATCAAAATGATAGGGATTTATAGGCACATCCCTACACTTGAGTTTTTATTATTCTAACACTAATTTGACCCGAATTGAAAAGATCAAAACACTTGGGGTACATTATTATGCAAACAAAGGGAATTTGAATTTAACATTCCCTTCCCGTCATTTCATAAACTTTAACTTTTCCCATGAATCCCAATCGTCCCAAAACTGTATACAAGGGATATGACTCGACTTAGCAACTCATGCAAGCAACCAGATAATTGAACTAAGGGTTTAGGGTGATAACAAACATTTGCACTAAAAGTGAGTTCATAAGGGGTAGGCTAAGGCGATTTGGGTGTATATTTGGGGGTGGGGTGTAAACAATGCTCTTCATTGATATTCCGGAAAAAACCGAAATATCACGAGAACCACGAAAAGGATAGGCTCTGAGGGGTTAACTAGGGGTATCGTGTACTAAAAATGAGTACAACACAAAGGGTATGGGGGAATTACTCAACCGATGTGTAAGAAGTAATTATATTACGGGTATCAAACAAGGGTTTATCCTAATGCCTCTTATCATTTAGTTATTCCTAACTACACAAGTGTAGCCTCACTTGCGATCTCGGAACGCATCACAAAACAAGTTCTAGAATCTAATATACTACCGGTTCACACTCTAAGCATTAAAGATGAATGCTTTTAATTCCTACTAATCTAAGGGCGATCCTCACATTTTGGGTGGAATTTGGGTGGTAAAGGGTTTTTGTGCTAGTCATGCAACTTCCTATCCGTGAGACGCTTTATGTTAAGACTAATGGCCCACTCCTATATGTCATGAAAAAATTTTAAATTTGGTGCCAAAATTACCCTAACCGACATTTTCTCATGGTTTATTACACAAATGCACTTGGCCAAAGCAAATAATCAAGGATAAGCATAGTTTCAAAGTTCCCATTTTATTTTCCCTCCCTACACTTAAACTGAACATTGTCCCCAATGTTCCCCGAAAGTATCAAAGTTATGATAATGGAAGGTAATTAAAAACGAAAGAAACTAATACTCCCCTGATTAGCTCGGTAGGATCCGTGTAAAGTGGTGGTTAAATCCTTTCCAAGAAGAATTATTGCATGAAAAGCTCCTTCCAATCTTATGTAACTTCTTCTTGACCAACTAAACCTGCACACTTGAAGAAAACAAACGAAACCTTCGCGTAAAATCGGCGGTAATAATATATATAAGACTCGATTTAAACTAGGATATAATGCTTGTGGAATGGATGTTTACAGAATTTCTAAGAAAATTAAGACCTGGAAAATTCCAAAAATTTATAAGTAGCTCAAAAAACGAGAAAAAGTGATCTGATGTTTTTACTCCTTCCTGACGCCGTCAGGTTGCAATCCTGACGCCGTCAGGTTATCCTGACAAAAACTGGTCTGCGATTTTCTGGAAAAAATTCTGGAAAATTTACATCTTTAGAATCTGGAAAAATTTCTGCAAAAACATCCATTATGACTCGATACAAGCATTTGACTCGAACAAACAAACATATATATCTTTTAGTTAATTGTTATTCTCATGTTTACGTTTCTTTTGAAAACGTGTGTAATCCTCCCTACACTTATCCCTTATGTAAAATACCTTTATATGCAATTAAGACGAGGTTAAAAACAAAATAAAGCATTTTTACAAATTTAAACATGAGGATAAACAATTAATAAAAGACATATGACACTAACAAGCAAACAATTAAGCATGGGTTGCCTCCCACGAAGCGCTTTTCTTTATTTAAGAGTCTTGTAGCTAGACTCGTAGTCGTGCTCCTACGTACCGATATAAGTAAGTCTATCCTCAACATTGTCGTAAGGATCAAACTTATCATTCAAGTTCCTAGTAGTACGTTCGGTTAAATATGTCTTTTCAAACTTTTCACCATCGGGATCATAGATTTGTATCCTAATGTGCCATTCTCCATTACCATCACTAGGCGGTCTATCCCAATCCCATTTGTGTTTAGATTCCTCAACTTTCCACTTATTCATGACAAGGTTAACGGGCAAGCTTCTTAGGAACTCGGTCATCTTCCTAAATACTAAGGCGTCCTCGAACGGGTTCACTTCCATGTCCCTAGCCATTTCTTTTTCTTGGAAAGTTGCTTTACTAGTGAAGGCTTTATCTAGGTAAAAAGGTCTTTGGGGGCCTATGATGTTCTTATCAATCCAAGGTCCATATCTAGAGGGCTCTCTATCCAACCTAATCTCTTGTGGGATTTCCTCATCCTTGTAGTACGTATGCTTTTTGACATCGTAAACTGATCTAGCACTCCCCTCTCCTACCACTATTTTGGACATCTTACAATCGATGATGGCACTAGCGGTAGCTAAAAATCCTCTTCCAACTAGTAATGGGCATGTCGGGTCCTTATTCATGTCTAGCACATGAAAGTCGGCCAAAAGAGTCAACTCTCCTACGTGTACTACCATGTCCTTTATTATTCCTACCGGACGTGCCACACTACCGTCCGCTAGACCTAAGATGGTTTCTGTTGGTTCTATTTTACCTAAGTTAAGGCTTCTATGGAGGGACAACGGAACAAGATTGATGCATGATCCTAAGTCGGCTAGAGCGTCGAGTGGTTTGGAAGTTCCAAGCCTACACGGAAGAGTGAATAGCCCGGGATCGTCTAACTTCTTAGGTAAGTTGTTTTGCACAAAAGCGGACCCATGTTTTCCAAGCCTAAGTTCTAACTCATATTTTTCTTTCAAAGCATTATAATAAGGTGCATGAGCTAAGACTTCAAGAATCGGTTTTTCTTGATGGAGTTCCTTGTACTCCTCCTCTAAACTAGGTTTGGATTCTTGGCTAACGGGTTTCTCAAGAGTAGGCTCTACCAATGGTGTCGGGCCTTGGTACCTCTTGGATGGCTTGGAACTCTTTTTGATGGCGTTTACCGAGTGAACCGTCGGGTGTGAGGGGCATGAATATGCATTCTCCCATGGTGAACTAGAACATGAAGCCGATGCAATCGAATTCACTTTTGGGTTCTTTATGGTATCACTTGGGAGTGCTCCAACTTCCCGTTCATTGAAGGCTTTTAAGAGGGCATCAAGCTTGTTTGTCATCTCGTTTTGTTTTTGCTTAAAATCGGCTTCAAGCTTATTCAATCGAGTCTCTTGGGATGACAAAAATCTAGATGCAATTGCCTCAAGATTAGTGGGGTTCCCGGTATTAAAAGAATTGAACCTAGTGGGCGAACTAGATGAGCTTTGGGGTGTGCTTGAGTTTTGGTTCCACTTAAGGTTAGGGTGATTTCTCCATGAGGGGTGGTACGAGTTTCCTAAGTTGTTTTGTTCGGGTTTGAAAGTGTACCACTTCTCTCCCGCTCCGTCGGTACGCACGGAGGCGTAGTCCGCAAAAGCTTGTTCGGGGAGCCTTGTGCAATCACGAGTGTCATGGGGACCACTGCACAACTCACAAGGTAGAGTGATGTGATTCACTTGTCGTGAGGACTTAGGATTTTTGTAGGAACTCATGAGGAATTTAACTTGATCTTCAAGTTCGATCATCCTACGGTCGGAAGGTTGTGAGTCGACGGAAGGCAAGGAGATTGCCTTGACGGTTTTAGGTAGCTCACGTGGGTCATCCCAACTTTCGTTGTCGTAGAGGGCAAGGTCCTCTATTATACCCCATGATTCTTCCGCGGTGAGATCACTAAGTTTTCCACCGGCCGCTTGGTCAATGGATCGCTTAGTGGGGAAGTTGACATGATCATAAAAGATTTGGACTTGGAGCCAAAGATCAATGCCGTGATGAGGGACTTTATGAAGTAAGTCCTTGAATCGGGTCCATGCTTCGTAGAGAGATTCACCTTGACGTTGTTGGAACATCAAGATGTCATTCCTAAGCTTAGTGGTTCTCCCCGGTGGGAAAAATTGAGCAAGGAAGCGAGAGGTAAGATCATCCCAACTTGAGATGGAGCCGGCGGGAAGTCGCTCAAGTCAATTACTAGCTTGGTCCCGTAGAGAGAATTGGAAGAGACGCAGGCGCGTGGTCTCCCGAGTAGTAGCATCAAGGTCGATGGAATCGACAATTTTGAGGAAATCCCTCAGATGCTGATTTGGATCTTCGGAATGAAGTCCATGGAATGCACATCCGTTTTGCACCAACCGGATGGTGTCGGATCGCAGGGCCGTAGTTTGGGCTTGATCGGGAAGCTCAATGGTGTTCCTATAGCCTAGGTGGCTTGGTCTTTAGTATTCACCAAGGGTACGGGCTCTTGGCGGGACAATGATTTGAGGGGGGTTATCACCTTCCATGATGAAAAGTGATGGGATTACGAACAAAGGTCACGAAGAAGGGGGATAGACTAAGAGAAAGCTAAAAATGAGAAAAATTTAGTTGATAGGAATCAAGCAAAGAACCTAAACGAGGTGGACTACTAACTAGCTATTCTATTCCCCGGCAGCGGCGCCAAAAACTTGATAACGCTACACACGTCGTTCGGGGTCAAGGAAACTTCCTTTTCTTCGAGCAAGTTTTATAACACCCTAGGCAGTGAACCTAATCGTTGTAGTGTAGTAATTAGGGTAAGCCACGGGTATTGATATCGTTCTCTAGGGGAATAGGAATGCTAGTAAGGAGTTACTACGCTAAGGTTGAGGTTGAAGAAGATTATTTTTGTATTTTTATATTTTATGAAATTGAAAGGTACGAATCTCGGGTATTGGATTTGGGGGGTTGGTATTTCTACCGATTACTCTACTATTATCTAATTATCTAAACTAAGGTTGTGGGAGTCTATGTCTAATTAATGTGTGCTCGTATGATAGTTTAAAGATGTGTTTACTTAGGTTTTACTACTCCTTAATTATCTCCTATTGATGGTTGAGTTGTCACGTCCTTATTCTTAGTTGCGTTGTGCGTCTAAAGTTGTAGGGTATGCGTTTCTCCCTAACGCTTCGAACTTACCAAAAGGTCTCGTCTACAAAACCCACTAGGGATGATAAACTCTTACTCTAAGGCACTCTTTGGATGGTTTAGCCTACAACTACTCAGGTAATCATATTCTAAGGTTCACAAAGATGAATCAAGCATTAAGTACACAACGAATGACCTATCGCATTATTAGATCATTATTCAACTAAGATAAGAAACAACCAATCAATATTCAATAATTAAGTTTCATATTCCTAAGCAAACACACAAGTAAATTAGCCGGACATGGAGAACATGCAAGCATACACACAAATAATCAAAGACATAATTGAATTGATGAAGTAAATACTTATCTTGATGTAAAATAAGGTTTAGAACCCTAAAATACTGTACAAGATACCCTTGGTTCGGTTTTAGGTTTTTACTCCAAAAGACTCTCTCTAAAACTGAAAAATTCGGATTCTATATATAAGATTACATATGCGACGGCGTCACCTTATGTTTCGTGACGCCGTCGTGTCGCCGTCATTAGGGTTTCGTCTTGGCCACGTTAACCTTGCGACGGCGTCACCTTATGCCTGTGACGCCGTCCTCTTCAGCTTCTGACGCCGTCTGGGTCGCATCTAGGCCGTCTGAGTTGCGACGGTCTACTCCTTTAAAGCCCGACGCCGTCTCTTGAAAATACAAGTTTTGTCTTCTGACCCGTCACAAAATTCCTACGACGGCGTCGCAGTTAAGCAGTGACGCCGTCGCCTTCTATTTTCAGCAGCCTTGAGTGTCTCGATTCTGACTTTGGCCATTTTCTTCGTATATTCGCGCCTTTTCGTCCAAATAAGTGCCATTCCAGCATTTTGCCTTCAAGAGACCTAAAAAGTGAAAAGGAACGATATTAAGCAATAACGGATACAAAAGTGATCAAATAAGGGCTAAAACGACCCCTCAAAATGGTACCTTTTAAAACCTTATCAATCGTTTCCATAACCTCCTTTTTTCGACGATTCCAGATTCGGAAACCTTTAGAATTATCACAATACCCAATAAAGCCTCCAATGTCAGCTTTGGCTTTGAGCTTTCCAAAATCATCACGATCATTATTCGGATAGCAAAGGGAGCCAAATACATGAAAGTGTTTGAGATTCGGTTTATGGTTGTGGAGAAGCTCAAACGGTGTTTTGTTGTGGCGTTTAGTAATCATAGAACGGTTTTGAGTATAGCATGCAGTAGATACAGCTTCTGCCCATAAGTAATCTGGAAGTTTAGCATTGATTAACATTGTTCTTGCAGCTTCCACTAACGTTCGGTTTCGTCTTTCAACAACTCCGTTTTGTTCTGGTGTACGTGCAATAGATGTCTGATGCTGAATTCCCACTTTCCCATAAAATTCACGAAGGGTTTGGTTAACGAATTCAGTTCCTTTGTCTGTTCTGATTTGTCTGACGGTGTTTCGGAGCTGAACCTGTATTTTCGTAAGAAAGGTGATGATCATCTGTGGAGCTTGGTCTTTGCTTCGAAGAAAGTAGACCCAAGTCCATCGTGAATAGTCATCAACAATTACTAAGATGTAACGTTTGCCATTGATCGTTTGCACGCGCATCGGGCCACACAAGTCCATGTGAAAAAGATGAAGCACATGCTGAGAGCTGTGTTCCACCTTTGAAGGAAAATGAGCGCGGGTGCTTTTCCCTTGTTCACAGGCTGAGCAAAGGTGATCTTTAGAATACCGGAATCGTGGGAGTCCTTCAACTAGTTTGTGTCGATCAAGGTTGGTGATGGTTTGAAAGTTTAGATGTGATAGACGACGGTGCCATAGCCAGGATTTTGTTGATGTTGCCTTTGAAAGTAAGCAAATGGGAGATGAAGCAACCATGTCTTGCATAGAGATAGTGTAAAGACTTGAGTTACGCGAGCCAGACATAAGATCGTTCCCTTGTAGATCACGAATGAAACAAGATTTCTCCCTGAAAGCAACCTCCAAATCTCCATCACAGAACTGACCTACTGAAAACAGATTGTGACCGAGGCCTTCCACATAATAAACCCTGCTAATTTCGATGTTCCCATTGATATAGTCTCCGTAGCCCATGATAGCTGCGAAGTGATCATTCCCGAATCTGACAGTGCCAATGAACTTTGCAATAAAGTTTGATAACAGTTTAAGGTTGCCTGTCATGTGTCGGGAACATCCGCTATCAACAATCCAGAGAATGATCTGTATCACCTGCATTACACACAGACGACACAGATGGAATAGAAGTAGATGTGGAACCCGAAATGTTAGAGGGTTCCGGAGCAGTTATAGTAGACATACATACATCAATAACTTTAGGCATCCATTTAAATCCTAGTGTGTTATATATCCATTTCTGCCATCTCCAACTAGTATTTGCTTTAGTCTTAGTGAATGCACTAGGTGGTACTACATTCTTAGGAGGTGAAATTGGAGCTACAGGGACAACAATGTTTGCCTTAGAATCTAAAGAAGGCGGTCTACCAAGCCCAAACTTAGAATGATTAGTGGGCCTAGAGGTATTCCGATTCTTAGGATTCCGTAAACGAGAGATTATAGCTTTAGCAACACATTTGTCATGACAATCAGAATTCATACTTTTACGGCAAATAACACAAGGTGCATCAGACTGAATATCAAAAGTACTTAAAGGTTTAGCAATCGTTACATCACTATTTCTATTACATTTGCCAGACACAATATCTATAGTGGAAGAAACGTGAGTCTTATTCATAGTCCTAGGGTGTTCTTCTACTTTAGCATTCCTTATTGATCTTTTCTTAGGTCGCAACTTCCTATTCTTCGATGTAGTGCTCCTAGGATGTGAAGTGCGGACGTTTGGAAAAGATGCAACTATTCCTGTTTCATTAGAAGGAAGCACGTTAGCAACTTGTGATTTGGTAGTAGGGATTCTAGGTTCACGATTACTAAGTAGTTCATACTTTCCTAACATTTCTCTTAACTTAAAGATAGTGTGAATCAAATCTTGATTTTCAGAACGAATATTACCCGCAAAATTCATTACGTCTCTAGTGTGTGCAAGATAGTGATCAAGTTCGTTTGATGCTTCATGACGAGTCTTATTGAGTAAATCAAATATGACACCCTATTCCTGTTTAACTTTTACAAGTTCTTGTTCATATTTTGAGATTTGACTTTTCAAAGACATGTTTTGATCATCCAGTTGCTCAGATTTTGGATTAAAATTTTTTGATTGTAACTGGTGAATTTTGTTTTGCAACGCAAGTTCACGATTTTGACAATCTTTTTGACACCATTGAAGACGACGTTGTGCATTTGAAAGCTCGTGTAAGAGACGTTCGTTTTCAAATTTTAAAGACTCGATCTGAAGCACATTATCAGTATTCTCAACAGTTACAACATTAGCAACAGTATCAGCAGAGATATAATCAGATGCATATGACACATAATTCAATAACACAACATTATGGATATCAGCACAGATAACATCATTCAAGAGTCGATCAACATCTTTTCTCAACATTTTCTTTTTACGTTTACTATTAGAAATAGATGTTTCTGTTTTCTCGAAAACGACCTTCATCAATCCAAGATCCTTATGAAATTCCCGTTCCCAAGATAATGCACAATTTTTCAAATTTTTAACATTTGGTAAAAGATTTTTCTGAAAAATGTCTCTTTGTTCGAGCACCAGAGGCGATTGAAAATGTTGAACTTTGATTTCAGAATGATATTCTATCTCATGTTGTAAAGTTTTGAGGTCAGCCATGAAAATGTCAAAATATCTAAGAATTTTGCGATTTTCAGGTTTTGAGTTTACTTCACTGATGGAAGGTAAAGGACCATAAATTTGTGCATAATCTGGTTGGGGATTAAAATTAGAAGACTCAGACGTTTTTATGATAACCCTTGGTGTGTTAGAAGAATCCGTTGGTGTGACGAAAGTGACCGGTTTTGAATAATTAAAAGGTTGGTTGTAAACAACAGTTTCTAATTTTGATCGACTCTCGTCTTCTGCATCTAATTCCTCTTGACGATGGTATTCAACAACACTCATAACAGAATTATCAATTTTATATTCTGCACTGGAAACTTCAGGATTTGGTTTGAATGCTTTGGTTGAAAGCTTAGGTTTGTAATCAGCAAGATTCGGTCCATATCCATTTGGATTGGGTTTTAAAGTAAATTTTTCAATAGCTGTGACCGACTCACCATGTTTATAAACAATAGTTTTAAACTCTTTAAGTTTGTTTTGCAAGCCGATGATTTCTTCAAGATGATCATCTATTCGTTTCGTTGAATGCTTTTTGTATGCAGAGAACTGTTTTTGACAAGTTAACAACTCAGCCTTAGCTTTTTGATTTTCCAAGGTGAGAGCGTTAATTTGCTTTTTATGTTCATGTTTCAGTTGTTCTATCTCAGACAACAAAGCATTCTTCGAAGCGGCTAGATCACGCATCTGTCTCTCTAAATATTTTTCGTTTTGATGAGATTTAGTAAAGGCTGCTTCAAAACCTTTTTCACGTTTTTATTGAGTTTTGAAAAAGTTGAGTTGCTTTTGTAAACATTCAAAATCCTTGGTTAACAGTGCATTTTTACTTTTTAAGGTCTGATTTAATGCACAACATTCTTCAATTTGGGATTGCTGGTCTTGAAGTAAGAGAGCAAGATCTGGATGAGGCAAAAGTTCGGCTTGTTCAACGTGAGTCACAACATGATCATTATTTAGATCCTCAAGTATAACCACAGAGTCATTTTGATTATCAATGGAAACCATAAGGTCATCTTGATCGTCAAATGTAACTACGAGGTCTAATTGAAAATCGTCGGAATGAGATGTAAATGACTCATTTTGAACATTCTGAGCCTTGCCGGATTCAGATGTTGGCGGAGATATTAGATCAGAGATAAATATGGTTTGTTCGGGTACCTGAGATAAGCCATCAGTGTCATACACTGGGCCTGTGTCACTCATGTGTAACTCTTGCATATTAGCCATCAACATAACAGCTGCATTGGCCTGCAAGTCCTCCATATCATCATCTGAGTCTGCATCTGCCATAAAGCTCTGTTCTTTGTCTGTGAGAGATCCACCAGCTTCATCCTTGAGAGCTAAAAGAAGAGCCTCTTTGTGATAAGCACTGCCCCTAGTCCTCGGCTTTGGGCATGCATTAGCCAGGTGTCCCTTCTCATTGCAGTTGTAGCATCGAAGACCATTAACCCCATTCTTAGCATTTCCATGTTCCACCACTTGAGCTCTGTTGTTATTCCTACCCACATCATTAAACCCTTAACCACCGCCCATCTGACGACCATAACTGCGATTCTGAACTTCAACTCGTCCATTGTTCACAACAGCTTGATTACGTGTGTTAGATGAGGAACGAATATGATTGTTGGATTTGTTGGTATAACGGCTAAAAGCATTAGCAATCATAACAAATCCTTGTTGCAATGCTTCGAACGGATCAGAATCCTCACTAGCTTCACTGACGAGTGCTTGAGCATTGTTGTTGTTGTATGGAACCAATTGATTTTGTTGAGATTGTTGCTGTGAAGGATCATATGGTGTGATTGTAGCAGTTGGTTGAGTTGCTGGTTGAGGAGGATAACTGTTTTGAGCATACAAGGCAAGTTGTTGATTTTCCGGATTAGTCGTTGAAGCAATTTGAGCATGGAGAATCCTTTCCCTATCAACTTCCTTTTCATGAGGTTTCAAGTAATCATACAACAATCCGTATGTAGAATGATGCATATTCTTCACTTGACGGAGAAAAATGACATACTTCTCCCATTCAGGACCAAGACTACTCAGGAACTTAATATTAACTGCAATTCTTGGCATGATGATGTTGTGTTTATCCAAATCATTGATGATGTCTGAAAATCGATGATAATAAGACTCTAGTGTCTCTCCAGGTTCAATCATGAAGTGTTCATAAGCCAAGTAAATTTTGGATTCCATATCTTCCTGATTGAGTGCAGATCCTTCCATAAGTAGATGAATATGTTCCCACATTTTCTTTGCAGTCTTTTGAGCATCAACACTTCGAAGAATTGGGTTTGGTAATCCTAAAAGGATATATTGCATTGCAAGCTCATCAGCTTCATAGTGTAGAAGTTCTTCTGGATTCACGTCTGCAACAGTAGCAATGTTCGTTTGTTCATCTCTTGGTGGATTAGCATTTGGATCTCCGGGTACAATGACAGTAGGCATCTGAAATGGACCTTCCAAGATAACCTTCTTTAAGAACTTTCCATGTGGCTTCTTCAGATCACAAAACCTAAAGAACCTTATCACCCATTGATCGTTGTTTCCTGGAGTGAGCATTGGAGGTCTATCAAGTGATCCAACCTCATGAATTGATTGTTGGCTGCTTAAAGCTTCACACATCTTTACAAACCAAGTGGGTTCCTTCATAGTGTTCCTTGATGAATGTTGATTAAATTCATTTATGTAGGGTTGAACTTGAAGACTTGGTGGTAGTTAAACCATTTGAGGTTGTGGGATTGCAGCAAGTTATGGAGTATGTTGTTGATTAAATTGTTGTTGATAAATTGCTTGTTGTTGATTCCATTGTTGATGTTGTGGACTTAATTGTTGTTGACGTTGAGTATAAGTGTAAGGGAAATAGTTAGAGTATGGTGGTTGTGACATGTTGATAAACTTGTGTTATAGAAATGGATCTTTTTAGTCGAATGAAGCTTAGTTGATGAAGTGTCCTTAGGCGTAGAAATCACAATAATCCAAGTAGCACTTATGCGTAAAAACACCAAAGTTACGCGTAGATTTAGCTTACGCGTAAGTAGGGAAAAGACACTAAAGTTATGCGTAGACACAAAGTTAGGCGTAGAAAGTTAGGCGTAGGATTACCTTATGCGTAAGACTAGGCTTAGGCGTAAGATGAATCTTATGCGTAGGATTTCTACGCGTAAGCTTTATGCTTATGCGTAAGTTTAGGGTTTTGCCCAAATGATCTTTTACACTATCACAGTGCAAAAGATATCCAAAGTCGACGTATTTTCAGGCTTATCCAAGCAAGAAAACACGGAGTAAACCACGAAACTGAAGATCAAACCAAGGATAAAGTTACGCGTAAAACTAGGGTTTTGATACGCGTAGCTTTACTCGTAAAAAATGATTTTGCCCAAAGTTGTTTCTAAACCAGATTTTTGTTATGGAATAGCTTCAATATCACCAAAATAACACAAAAGTGTGAAACTTGATGAACCAAAACGGCTAAACAGGTAAGTACAAGAATCTTGGATTAAAGAGTGTAAAAAACATGTTTTTAAGCGATCCAAAGTATCTCGTTAGCCTTACGCGTAGGACCAAAAACCCACTTCAAAAGCAATAACGATTCACCCAACTAGTAGGCGATTGATACCACTGATAGGTCACTAGTTTTACAACACAAGCTTAATAGAAAGAGATAAAGGCGATTGAACAATAAACCAAACACACACACACACACTAAGTTAGACCGGTTATGCGTAGGATATGTGTGAAAGAGAATAAATTAAACAACCAACCCTCAAGTGAGGGTTATACAAGAGTATTTACAGGAGGGAAGCTAGGGCAACACTCCTAGTTCCCATCCTTTCCTTAATGGACATGGGCCTAAGCTCATGGGCCTAAGCTCATGGGCCTTCTACATAAGCTTAAGGCTAATAACAAACATAAAGGCCATAATTAAGCTAACTATTACATATGAATTACTAACACTTGATTATGGTTTAGGAGTGATTCCAACAGTTTCATATTTGGCGCATGGAATATTCCATGTGGCGTATGCTTCAAAGTCAGGCAACGGCCTTCATATTCGTCTAAGTCTTGGTGTACGGCGTATCTATCTAGAATGATACGACGTATCTTCCTTCAGTTCAATAGACTTTTCCAACTTGATCTATTTAGCTCCAAATTGTGTCTAAAATAGCTAACTTTTACCAAATGCTTGTTTATAATTGAGATTTACAAAAGTAAGCGATTAAGTATCAATTTTCATACAAAATAATACAAAACAAGCAATATACATAGGATAAATGATGCTAATAATAAGTTGTTAGTTGATATCATCAAATATCCCCCCACTTGAACTTTACTTGTCCTCAAGTAAACCTTTAGAATAAATGAAAATGTATCCTAAACATTATTTTAGATCTTTTTTATAGTTAAGCATTCATTCGTTAGTCTCGATTGCACAACCAAACACCTCACGAAACACTCAATTGACTCATCTAATCTATGTGGTATCATTTAAGTAGTTCGTTCAATTGCTCGGTCGTGACAAGTACTCTATCATAAGCTTGGCAAGAATACGCATCTCCACCACTAAAGCTAAGGAGTAACAAGTCTAAAGCGGTAAATTGGGTTAAACATGATAAGGTTGTGCATAGCTTTTGTTCAAACATCTCCTACACAAATTCTATATTTCGCTGCCGCGAATCCTTAATTTCTTAAACAACCGATGGTCACTAGTGTGTATCTTGGATCGCTGGCTCGTTATTTGCATAATGGATAGTCACCAAAATACACACCAGATCGTTGACACGTCATTTAATTCCTCAAAAACTCGGATGGTCACTACCTTATTTATACATTTGACATTCTCACTAAGCTATAAAAGGGTAGGGATATGGTAAATGTTGTTAAAGTTAAATTACAAAATGGTATATGTGAAAATATATACCCTTTTCTTTATCAAAACGGACCAAATAGACCAAAAACTGATCAGATATGCCAAATATGTTTTGTTTTTCTGTTTATGCATGTGCAGGTACGGATATTATGAAAAAAAAGACAAAGAAAAGACAAAACAGAAGAAAAATAAGCACGAGAAAGAAAAGAGAGTGAAAGCCGAGGACGGGGATGCATTTATACTTTTTGGATCACAAAACAAATAAATTAAGTCAAATGAAACAATGTGGTTAATTACTTCCCGACCTTCCCTTGAAAAAGACACAAATCATAGACTAACTCACGCTTTAATACGTAGACTCATGCTTTAATAGGTAGACACGAATTAGATTCAATGATGACTCAATCAAAGAATAAACCTTAGTTGGTGTTCCATAATGACCAACTCCCTTGCAATCTATAAATATAGTACAAGAAATAGTGGCTATATCTCCACTAATACATAACTTACATCGTTGGTTTATAACACATACCAACGAATAATCGATTAGCGCATAATATAACTTCAGATAAGCTTTTACGAACCGATCATCTCACAATCCTCAGTTTTTTCTTCTATTTATTTTTTTTAATTACTTTTTTAAGTAATGGTGTAAAATTTAACCACTTCATCATAACAATAAATCTGGATAATGTTTCCCATACTTTTCAATACTTCAGATATAAAAATAATAGTGATAGTAGTAAACACATGAAAATAAAAAATAACTGCTTCTAATACATTCCCATTGCGATGTGCAATTCTCGACCAATACATAGACAAGAAATACACCCATTGCGATGTGCAATTCCCAACCTAACCATTGACAAGAAACATACACAAAAACATAGAAAATAAACACAAAAGTAACTAACCATGGACTTAATCTACAAGGTAGGCTAAGGCGTATAGGTGTAACGAAACAGTTTAAAAACCTAAAGGAATGGCTATAAGGGTTTTTCTAGGGGTATCTTACTCTGAAAATGAGAGTAACAAAAGGGTTTATATGGGGGTTAACTAACCAGTGTAGTTAGTTAATAAGACATAATATATAAAGGCTTTTTGGGTGTAATCCCTAAAATTTACCAAGTTAGAAAAGTCACTTCAATTATATCAGTATTACTCATTATGGTGGTCTCGAATAGTATACATGACAAGTTCTAAAGTTTACTACAAGTCACCAGCACACTCATATTTTTGTGGAATATGGGTAAAATATTAGAAACGGATAAGTTTTAATTCTCACAGTATAGAAATAAGGGTTATGTGAGCGATTATGCAACTTTGATTTCACAAAAACATGCTGGAAAAAATTAAATTTGGTATATATTAAGCACATATTACGCATATTTTTAAAAAATAAGGACAAGTAACGTTCTAATTCTCCACCCCCCACTTAAGATAAACAATGTCCTCGTTGTGTAAAATAAAATTAAAAATAGGAAACAGAAATAATTAGAACGGAAAACTCCCCTGAAATTTTCTCGATATGATCCTCCATGATGCGTTTGTGAGCCATTTTTTATTTTCTTGTGTGTGCTAACGTCTGGATCCCAACATGACTACAACACATATAAAATACAGAATGTATGTATATCACCCATTTCCTTGTAATCACCTTGTGTTAACAAACATGAAAATCACAGCTAGTGCTTTTTTGATTAATTGATGGTTATCTAAAATAAAAATAAGAAAGTAAAAATAAAACTGTAAATTATCATCAGGTCAGTCGATACACCGCACCTTATTAGTTAAGATGTGCCGTATCGAGCCTGGAATAAAAATTAAAATAAAGTACGAGTCAAATGTGATACGTCGCATCGCAAAACCAGGATGCTTCGTATCAAAAACCATATGACAGAAAGTTTTAAGTGCAAATATAAAATTAAAATGCAAAAAAATAAAAGGATAGATATGACCAGTATAGTCGATACGCCACACCCTTTTTATGTGATGCGCCATATCGATGTGAAGGTCTGATAGACTCGAAACATAAACAGTAAAAATTATGGGTTGTCTCCCGGTAAGCACTTCTCTTTATTCAGAGTCTTTAAGTTAGACTCGTCTTCAGCTCTTGATCTGGTATCTTGACGAGATCTTCCATCTCCATCTCTTTCATGATTCCGTCTTTAAATAACCAAATATTCTTTCCACTTATCGGTATATCTTCAATATTAATACGCTTCATGCGAATGTGGCATTTATCATCATAAATTTCATATCTTTTCAGTACATAAGTTTCCACCTTCATTGTATGTGGCTCATATCGAGTTCCTTCCTGTTCATATCTCAATATTTCCTCTTTTTCATATTCTTTCTTATACCATGTGTCATCACAAGAACTTGATTCGTACCATTCGTTGATCTTTTTTTTGAAATGATCAAGCATCTTTATTTGAACGTTCTTTTTGTTATCCCATCCCTTAAAGTACTTTATTATTAAACTTCTTAATTCCGCATGAAATAGGACTTCATAGTTTAGATTATCATCATCCAAATGTTTGTCAATTCCAAATTCTTTAAAAAGATCATTCTTCCACTCATTGTCTTTTTTGTCAATTAGTTTGGCGAGTTCTAGCTAGCTTGCTCTTATAAGGTGTTAGGATTTAGTAAATCCAAGTATTAAAGAGTCGGTCACCTCAAGTATATGTAATCGTTAGTAAGCTCGTAGTCGTAGATTAATATAAGTTAAGTAGTATTTAGTTTAAGTAACACCGTGGAGGACGGGCGGGTCTTTACCCACTGTATGCCTGATCCACAGCCCGATAGGTGGCGTTTTATGTAAAGACTATAAATACTCTCTACCTTCCAAGGTAGAGAGTTGGAGCTCATAATAAGATTTTTCTTTCTCTCACTAAAGTTCCCAAACCTCTAACTTTCTCTCTCTAAAACTCTTGTGTACACCTACTTTGCTTATGGTTTGATGTGTATGTGAAATCCAATATGTTACAAATGGTATCAAGAGCCATGGTTAGATCATCTCTTACATATCTTTGGATTTCTAGTGGTTTTTAGGTGGTTTTTGAGTTTGAGAAAGTTTAGTGGTTTTTGCATCATTTGGTTGATTTCTAGTGTTAAAGCTTGGATTTTGATTGTACTTTTGTGTTTAGGATCATCACAAGTGTTTAGGTTTTGATTTGGAAGGCTTGAATCATCGTGGTTGGGTTGTTTTTGGATTGAAAAGTGTGTTTTGGAAGTTTTTCAAGTTAGCGGCTTGGCTCTCGGTGTAATTTTCTTGGTAGCGACTTGCTTTGTAAATCTGTAGCGAGTTGTAGTGTATTGTGGTAGCGACTTGGTCCTAGTGACTTGCCTTTAGAGACAAGCCGACAAAAAGTACTGTTGGTGGATTCTCCACTACGCGTAGCGATTTGGTAAGGTAGCGACTTGCTTTCAATTTTGATAGCGACTTGTTCTTAAGTTTCGTAGCGACTTGGTGTTAGCGATTTGACCAGTAGCGAGTTGCTATTTAGCGATTTGATCTCGTAGCGACTTGGTGCATAGCGACTTGCTGTCAAAATTCATAGCGATTTGGAACTTAGCGACTTGTCTTAGCAACTTGGTTCTTAGCGACTTGATTCAAGGAATCTTAGCGACTTGGTTAACGTTTGTTTGTAATACGGTTTTCTCTTGATTTAGTAAAATCCCGTGAAAGAATCTATTTCCCGGTTTAATCATAGAGTTATAAAATCCCGTGTAATCTTTAAGCATGTCTACCATCGTACCTACAATCATCTCCAATGTTGCCGAGGATGTTCAAGCAGCTGGTTCAGATACTCGTCCACCCATGCTTGACAGAACTGACTACGACTCTTGGGGTCAAAGAATCAGACTATACTGTCTTGGAAAGGAAAATGGGGTCAACATTCTCAAATCGATTGATGAAGGACCTTATATGGTTGAGACTACAAGAGACATAATTGATACTGCTGCAGATGGAACTATGATTTTTGGACTAGACATGCCAAAGACGTATGATGAGCTCGATGATAAGGAGAAAAAGAGATTCGATGCTGATATCAGGGCTTCTAACATCGTACTTCAAGGTCTTCCAAAAGATATCTACAAGCTAATCAATCACAACACCGAAGCCAAGGCAGTGTGGGATAATGTCAAGATGCTTCTGTCTGGTTCTGAATTAACTATGGAAGACAGAGAATCACAACTCTATGATGAGTTTGAGCACTTCAAGATGAAACCAGATGAGAGCGTCTATGAGTATTACGTGAGATTCCACAAGCTTGTCAATGACATGAGGAATATCAGAATGACCATGCCAAACATTCAGTTGAACTCTAAATTTGTAAACAACATGAATCCCGAATGGCACAAGTTTGTTACTTCTGTGAAGCTAACAAAAGGATTGAAGAATACAAACTATGAGCAACTCTATGCATTCCTTCTTCAGAATGAGAGACATGCTATGTTTGAAAAAAGGATTCTTAATCAGTTCAAAACCAACCAGGGAGAGACAAGCTCATCGAATGATTCAACTGCCTTCTACTCAAACATAGGAATCACAACCAAAGCCTCACAAGTCATACCCATGGGTAATGGTAATCACAAACTCATTCCCGACCCAATGTTCAAACAAGCTGATGCTGATGCACACGTGGGAAACTTCATTAATCAACTGGCTCTCATGATCAGTCAAAACATGAACTCTCTCCCACACACCAACAACAACCTCAGAACAACATCTAATCTACACAATCAGGCCACTGTCAGAGATGGAAAGGTTATGGTACAACCTGTTCAAGAAAGACAGTATGAACAAGGAAGAGGTGGAGTTGGTAGAGGTTTTGCTGCAAATCAGAATAGGGGAAGGAATGGAAATCAAGGACAAGTAAAGCCGATCAAGTGTTACAACTGTGGTGGTGAGGGACATATTGCAAGAAACTGCACATCACCAAAACGCCCTAAGAATGCCGAGTACTTCAGGGATAAGATGTTGCTAGTGCAAGCTCAGGACAATGGAGCAGCTTTGGATGAAGAGGAGTTACTGTTTCTTGCTGAAGGGAATGCCAAGACATATGATGCTGATGTTGATGAACAACCAATTCATGAGATTGGTCATAATCATCAGAATGCCTTTCAAGTAGCTGATTGTGATGCATTTAACTCTGATATAGATGATGAACCTACTGCTCAAACAATCTTCATGGCTAGCATCTCACCTATGGTTTCTCCAAAAGTTTCATCACCACAAGCTGGTCCATCCAAAGACAAAATCATTTCTGAGGTACTTAAACTATACGATGAAGTTGCTGAGCAAAAGATACATGATGAAGTACAATCAACTGTAATTATTGAGTCAGATATTGAAAATATGGGCAATGTCGATGTTGTCCCATATGATCAATATGTGAAACAAAGTGAAAATGACATTGTACCATGTGATGTATCTTATGCAGTCAATGATGACTATGCTTTTGACGAATACACTGCATGTACCCCTGATGAGTCTGTTATCTCTGAACTTAATGCGTATAAAGAACGTGTTGCTATTTATGAACAACGAGCTAAGTTTGAGTTAACCACTCGTGAGCAGGAGATGGATGACCAAATGCGTACAACTATTAGACAAAGTAAGTTTAGAGAAGAAGTATTAAAACAAGAGTTAAACTCCTTACAAGAAAAGCTTTCTAAAACTGCTAAGCAAAAACAAGAACTTCAAGAAAATGTTAAAATGCTTAAGCAAGAATTCTGTGCTAAGGAATCAAAACTTTTGAATGATTTTTCTAATCTAAAAACCTTGAAAAACAAGCTTGAAAATAAGTTGTACGTACAAGGAAATACCATTCAAACTGCTCACTTAATTACTAAGCACAGAGTTTTAAGTGATAAGCATAATACTCCCCTTGTTGAGGAACCAAATCCAGAGGTCATTAAAAAGGCTAAAAGTGCTCATAAGGTAATCTATGATGGTAATGAAATCCTTAAGCCTAGACAGAAACCTAGTTGCGTTGAGTGCACTGAGGAAGATAGAAAATTAGATGATGCATCTAGGGAGAAAATGAATAAGAAGCTAGATGATCCTGAATGTAAAAAGAATAACATAATGATCAAACCCCATGATTACAAGAAGGAAAACTGGATCTCCTTAAACAAATTTAAGCCTCAAACGTTGTTAACACCTGAACAAGTATTCTGGAAAAGGGACTTAGATAAGCAAAAAGCTGAAAATCTTGTTGAAACAAACCCTTCCCTTAGGAAAATGCCTGCAGCGACTGTGTATCCTCCAAATACACCAATGCATTTAGTTCCTAGAACTATTGCCACTAAGAGCAAGACCTTAATCAGTCAATATGTTATTTTTCAACTATTTGTTGATTTTGAAAAAACTTGTAAGAAAAGGATCACACCCACTGTGATTACTGAAGGGGAAAGGGGTTTTGAGCAAACAAAAGAATGCTATCTAACTAAGGTCATGCCTTTCTTTAAACAACTAAAAGATCAATTTGAGAGTCTTAAAAAGGGGATAGATTCAGATATTAAAGGAATGGAAAAGGAATTTGATGCAATGATAGTTGAGGTTAGTGACTATTAGCGAGCACTAAAATATAATGAGATTGAGAGGAAGAACTTGCATACATTGAATGAGACTCTTATTTCTGAATGTATTACTCAAGATGTGTTTTACACTGCTACGAATTGTTCCATTAATGCTTCTCGATTTCATGAATTATCTGTTGCTCTGAAAGTCTCCCATGATCGTGTCATTGAGCTTGAAAAAACTAACTCTAAACTGCATGATAAAGTTGAACAAGATGATCATGATAACCTGGTAAAACAATTTTCTAAATTAGAAGTTGAGCATCTTGCTTTGCAATTAAAATATCAACATCTGAAAGAAAATGTTAAAACCTCAAATATCAAGACATCTTTGGATGTTCCTGGATTTGATGCAGTTTTTGAAATTAGCAAACGTGATGAACAGATTCGAGCTCATTGTATCACGATCAGAAAGTTGAAAGCCCAAATCTCTCAATTAAAGGGTGAAATGAACAATGTGTCTGGCTCCCAAATGCCTCCTCCTTTAGATTCTCGGAATTCTCAAAATTTTCATCTACAAAACTTGGTCAATGCTTTACAAAAGGAAAATGAGAGTTTTCTCGAAGAAAATGAAAAGGTTAAACGTCATTTCAATGAGTTATTTGAGTCAATAAAAGTCACTCGTAATAAAAATAATGAACAAATAACTTCGTTGCAAAAGGAAATTGAGAATCTAAAGAGTCAGATAAAAGGGAAAATGCCAATGACCAATGGGGAGAATGGTCCATCAAAGGTGCATGGTTGTAATAAATATGCTTTGTTTGTGAATTATGTTCCTCCTCACCTTAGGAATAACAAACTTGCAATTCAAACATATTTCTCATACCTTAAGGATAGTCTAGAATGTCTCCGTGAGATTGTAGAAGAGGATAAATTAGTGAAACCACTTGATAATGCAATTGGCCATGCATGCTTATATGCCAAACGATCTCAAGAACTTCTAGAATGCTTAATTACAATATGTCCTAAATCCCTAGGTGAGCAAGTCAACCCCTTGATACCCTGTTCTATGCCTAATGCCAAGTATACAAATCATTCAACGCCCAATGTTATGAATGTGAACTTTAGTAGGCCTTCAAATAGTTCAGATCCCAGCACCTCCAGTGTTAAGAAAGTGAACCTCAATGTGCCTTCGAATAGTTCACATCCCAGCACATCAAAACAGGAAAGGCAAAAAGTAGCAAAACCAACTAATGTTCCCGTTCCCTCTACAGGAGTAATTAGTGACATTAAAGCGAGCAGGTCAAAGTCTCAAGGCAATACAAGGAATGATAGGGCCTCGCAAGCTAAGAATGTGCATTGGAAGAAAGTAGAAGATCACCGTAGGGAGAATTTGAATAAAACGAATCGTGTTGATTCTAGTATTAGCCATAGGCGTACTGTAATTAATTCGAATTCTAATACTATTTGCAAACCATGTAATGATGTATGCGTAAATTCTGTTACTAATCATGAATGTGGTGTGAATGCTTTGTCTAATGCGGTCAAATCCCCAGTTAATATTGTTAATGCAAAAAATCATTCTAAGAAGGCTAAAAGGCAAAGGCGAAAGAAAGTTAGAAAACAGTGGAAACCCACAGGAAGAACATTTAGTAAGATAGGTTATCAATGGATACCTGTTGGCCATAAGGTTAATCAGACAATGCCCACTAGAAAATGGATGCCTACTGGTAGAACTATTCCCTTAAGAAGTGAACATACTTTGAATAGGGCAAATACGGACACTAGTACTGCATCTATTCATAATGATTCCATTGCTTCTATTTCTGATATGGATGTTTCTATTTCTGATGTGGGTGTTCCAATCACTGTTACTAACCAAATGGAACCCATTCTTGCATGGGGATCCCAATTATCCAGTTATCCATTCTTGTCTGTGTTCGACTGCAGATCGTTCAAATCGTTCTGTGGTACCTGGACTCATGTTGTTCCAAGCATATGATTGGAGACCGGTCGCGGCTCATGAACTTCGTGAGTAAATTCATCGGGACAGTTAGATTCGGGAACGACCATTTTGGAGCTATTATGGGTTATGGAGATTATGTGGTTGGTAAAAGTGTGATTTCCAGAGTATATTATGTGGAAGGTCTTGGTCACAATCTGTTCTCTGTTGGTCAATTCTGTGATTCCGATCTAGAAGTGGCTTTTAGAAAACATTCTTGTTTCGTTAGAGAACTTGATGGTGTGGAATTATTAAGAGGTACTCGAGGTTCAAACCTATACACCATCTCTATCGACGACATGATGAAGTCCTCTCCAATCTGCTTGCTGTCAAAGGCTTCTAAAACAAAGTCTTGGTTATGGCATCGTCGTCTTAATCACTTGAACTTTGGTACCATAAACAACCTTTCCAGAAAGGATCTTGTCAGAGGTTTACCCATATTAAAATATGAAAAGATCATCTTTGCTCAGCTTGCCAATTGGGAAAAAGCACGAAATATGCCCACAAACCAAAACCCACAAACTCTGTAATGGAAGTTCTTCATACCCTTCATATGGATCTGTGCGGACCAATGAGAGTGCAAACGATAAATGGGAAGAAATACATTCTAGTAGTTGTTGATGACTACTCTCGATTTACTTGGGTAAAGTTTTTGAGGACAAAGGATGAAACTCCATATGTCATAATCAAACTAATCAAACAGCTTCAGGTTCGACTCAACAATACAGTCAGAATTGTTCGAACAGACAATGGCACAGAGTTTGTTAACAAAGACTTAATTCAGTTTTATGAAAGTGTTGGAATCAGTCATCAAAGAAGTGTTCCACGAACTCCTCAACAGAACGGTGTAGGTGAAAGACGAAATCGAACTCTTGTAGAAGCCGCAAGAACAATGCTTATTTATTCAAAGGTTCCAATGTTTCTATGTGCTGAAGCCATTGCCACTGCTTGCTACACCCAAAATCGTTCCCTTATTCACACCTCTCATGGAAAAACTCCATATGAACTTATTCATAAACGAAAACCTGATCTCTCCTACCTTCGTGTGTTTGGTGCCTTGTGTTATCCAACGAATGATGGTCAAGAGTTAGGAAAATTAAGAGCAAAGGCAGATATTGGAGTTTTTGTTGGTTATGCACCAAACAAGAAGGGTTACAGAATCTACAACAAAAGAACACGAAATATCATGGAAACAATTCACGTTACGTTCGATGAGCTGACCGGTCATATGGCTCCTGGACAATCCAGTTCTGGACCCGCACTTCAAAACAGTCCCATTGGTTCATCCCTTGTACCAAATTCCTCTCCAGCAACTCCATATGTACCTCCAACTGAAGATGATTTGAAGAAATTGTTTGATCCAATGTTTGATGAACACTATGAGCCAAGTGCTAATGAACTGTCAATTCCTACAACAGAGGCTGCTCATATCCCTATGAATGAAGTCAATCCTTCAGTCTCTGTAACACCCCCAATTTCGTGATACGCAGCGGAATTCAAACTGGGTGTTACTTCATGGCACAACAGTCATAACAATAGAAAACGAACTCTAATGGAGTCGTTTTAAAAGATTTATCATTCGATTTATATAAATATCAGAGTTTACAAAAATGAGGTCCCAAATGGTTCCAAGTTTACAAAATACATTAAATTGGTTTTCGAATGATAATAAAATTTATAGCCTTTTTGATCTAGTCCTTGCTCTTCCGTGCCAGCTTCCGACATTATGGACCTGAAATACATGCTTAAAACTGTCAACACAAAGGTTGAGTGAAGTTCATAGAGTTTAGGAAATCTGTTGAACACATAATGTTT
This sequence comes from Chrysanthemum seticuspe, assembly GCA_019973895.1. NCBI lineage: Eukaryota > Viridiplantae > Streptophyta > Magnoliopsida > Asterales > Asteraceae > Chrysanthemum > Chrysanthemum seticuspe. Next base: position 235,262,448 of record BPTQ01000006.1, on the reverse strand, counting down.
GTAGTGTGAGTTATAAATTCACACCAATGGTTCGAAAACCAAAACAGTTATTATTCACTAAGCATCATGCAATCAAGGCGTTAACTTGCTGTCATATAATAGTAACCGATGCCCCAAGTAGGTAAAATTTGCCGTTTTACCTGATGTACTCAAATATAGTGCGTTTGTTTACCGGATCCTGGTCAAACAAACGGGATTCGTCAATCCCGATAGATCTATCCACAATATTCGCGCTCACTTCACTCGTGATTAATGATTCATGATTTAGGGACTTAAGATTGGCAAATGCGGTAACTTAGTGCAAGTAAAATAATAATATAAGTATAGAATTTGAAAGCAATGTGTTCGGTTTAAAATAAAGCATGTATCTCCCCCAAGGGTTTATAAAACAATTAAGTAATAGAAAGTGGGGCTATGAACTCACCTCAAAGTAAATGATAGCAAATGTGTAATGAGAATGATGGATATGCCGTGGGAACTTCTACAAGCAACCTAAAATAGAATGTTGCGACTTAGGTTTGGAATAATGTTCAGGAAAACATAAACCATCCTATATACGTCTCTATGTTGATCATGATGTAGTACAAGGAAAACGTCGTTCCGGACAACTTTCGTGTTTTACCTTTTTGATGATTCGGATCAGAAGTATCACTTTTAAAATGGCAGAACTCTTAACAGCTTATACATGGCAGTTTTGGCGTTTATGTTTCTCTAACTTCTTTTGCTTATAACTTTTGACTCGTTTGTCCATTTTGGGTGATTCAAATTGCTATGTTTACCTTTTTGTCTTGTCTACCATATTATGTAAGTTAGAAAGTCCTTATGTTACTGTTTTTAATGTTCTCACATGTGTAGAATATGACTAGTTTACTAGTTTGTTACTTTTATGACAATGTGTGAATTAAAACAAGTGGTTGAGTATATGTACATCATAAATCAACATAGTAACTATATATATAGCATGAAATAGTTAAGATTATGAATAATAAAGATGAGATGATGGTGGTGATAAGTTGCTTACAACTTTTGGCTTTCAATAAGAAAGGAGTAACTTAGTAAGGATCGGACTTTGATTGATTGCTTAAGACTTTGGATTGAGCTAGCTTTCCACACCTTGGCACCCTTGCAAACTTGAAGAGTTGGTGATGAAGTACTAAGTGACTTTAGTGGATCTAAACTCAAGAAGATCACTTAAACTTGCTAGAGATTTGATGTAGTAGCTTGATCTTTGGAACTTCCTTGCATAAACTTGGAGTTTATAGATCAAATGATGGAAGATATGTATGATTTGTGATATGAACGACCCAAAACAGATTATGAGGGTTCTTAGGATGTATATCACTTGCTATTTATAAGAGGGTAAGTTTGGTTAACCATATATTGGGTTAAATATTAACCATGGTTAAGTTAGGACACTTGTAATGATCTAAAGGAAGCATGGTTAGAAGTTTGCCACCAAAATGATGAATCCCCCTCCTTAGGTCGGCCAAGTGAAGATAATATGACTTAGGTGGTTAGTTTTGGTATTATCTTGGTTACGGAGTGAGTTTTGGTTCCGTTAAATGCCAACCGAAGCCATAAAGCGTAAAACCGGGTATCGTAAAAATACGAAACTTGCAAGAATGATGAGACTCATCATTATACTCCATCTAAAAATATAAAATGGGTGATAAGTCTCATTGGGTGCAAAAACGCTGCTTAAAGCTGGAAATACGGGTAAAAAACGCGTAATTCGCAGTTTATCAGAAAAGAACGAAATTTCAGGGAAAAGACCGTGAATTTATTTAGAGTAGACTAAAATTAGTCTAAAAGTGATATGAGATGTCAAAATGTGGTTTTCGTCATACGCGGGATAACTTTACAGTTATTCGTGAAGTTTAAAAGTTACTCGATTTAAGCAGAAATGTAGAACGTACAAGGTTAATTCCTTTATGGTCAAAGGAGGAGGGAAATATGTTTGACTTTTCAAAAAAAATGTAAAAGTGTCAAAAACATATATTAGAAACACAGTGCAGGAATCGTTAAGTCTGGATGTAAGTAGAATTGTTTAAAACGTAAGTTTAGTTTTGTTCAGCGCTGGGCTTATTTGGTAACATAAAAATAATAAATCTTAAAAATTCTCAAATTAATCATGAGTGATCTAAAAATTTATCTGATGCGAGGAAAATTGTCAGAGTTGATTTTTGTTATGCGCGTGATGTTTAAACGGTGGACCGTCTAAAACGAAACTTTAAAACGATGTTTACTTAATAACTTTTACGAAAATGATCTAACGATGGTCGAACTCTCAGGTTATTACTAAAATAATTTATCTTACGAGAATGTGGATTAAAAATTTTACGGGGATGAATAGTGAAAGTGAATAGTAAAGTGAATAGTAAATTCTCGAAAATGAAAAGTAACCTAAAAATGCTGGTGGTTACAGTCTCACCCCCTTAATGGGAATTCCGTCCCGAAATTCAGGGTGTGTTACCCGATGTTGAATTGTCTAGGGAAATGTGGATGTATGTGCCGAATTCTAATCTTTGTGTTCTCAAGTTTTTGGTCATAGAATGTATTATGTACCATGTGGCTTAAGTTGATAACCTAAAGGTATAAGATGTTGTTAAAATCTTATTGAGTCCAATATACCTCAAGTTTGGCTTTTCCCAATTCTTAAAACGAATCATATCTTATTGTATCGAGGCTTTCAATAAAACCTTAATTTCTAACATGGAGTTTTTGGTGATAGTGTGCGGTATGGAGCCTAATTTGTATTTGTATGGTTTCCTTAGTTGTTTCGTCGTTGATCTCTGAATACCTTAGTCCAGCAAATGGTTAACTAACACTTTCGTCTATATAGTGTCTCAAATGGAATAGTTTTGTTGTTGTTAGGGTAACTGTTGTTAATCAACGGTGTAAGATATTGTTGATGTCAAATAGTTTATAATGATGTGATAATTGTTGTAGGAAAGTCTTGCTAGTGGCAAGTGGTTATCCAAACCATTTCCAAAGTTGATCATGTCTTAGGTGGTTTCGGGATGAAAGTTATATCGTATAGTGTTTATGTCTACTAGTGTTTGAAAGAAACATGGTACTGTGAAGTTTTACGTACTGACTTTCAATGGGGTTCAGATAATGATGTGATATGTTGACTATTAGAAGAGTGTAGCATACGCTTACCATTATTCTTAGGTAGAGATGTCAAGTTTGTTTTAATATCAAAAGTGAATTTTAAAGAATTATGGCGGAATGATATCCTTGAAACCTAAACAGGCTAGCACTTCTAAGAAATGACGAGAAGATTTGATGACTATCCTAAGATAGTAGTTAGGATTATTTCATAAATGAAAACTTTCAAGAATGAAATTAGGTAGTATACATAAGTGTTAAGATCTCGCTGAGTGGTAAAACACTATCGCGTCTCTAGATCTTTTTAATGAATTCTGGTGGTTTATCGAGTTTAAGTAAGAAATTAACCTGAATATAACCCTTGTATAACTATTCTCAGTGTTTGAAAATTTTAAGTCAAACATAGTTAATCAGACTATGATCCATTATCCCAAGGTTAAATATAGGTGATTAGGCTATATTTAGCCGAGGTTCGATAAATTTTTCAAATACCTAAAGTAGGTATACTTGTGATATGTTCATAGCTTTTGAGAAATTGTCCACTAAGCAAAGGCGATATCAAACCATCCAGTTGCAAGTCCTGGCCATAAAAGACTTGTAACCTATGTTTTCACATTCCATTTCATAGAAGATAGTATGGGTGGATACGTGTTGAAAGGAAATCTTAAGTAATTCTAAAATAGTCCATACTTGGCTAGAATCACGGACCTTTAACAATGAAGGTTTCAGAAGAGAACTTTGATGAATGTAGAGAAAGTTGCTGAACTTCAGCTTTTGCAGATGATGAGTCAGTTTATCTTTTAGAAATCCCATTTCTTGTATTTCCATTAGGGAAATTGATAGATTGTGACGGGCTTCATATAAAAGAATATCATATAAGGTTTTATAAGATAATTTGTAGAGACTATTGTATAACTTACAATATCTGAGGAGTAGTTGAGACCATTGCGCAACTCACAATGTCTAAGAAATAGTTGAGACCATTGTGTAACTCACAATGTCTAGGAAATAATAGAGACCATTGTGCAACTCACAATGTCTAAGAAATGATGGAAAGATCATTGTGTAACCCACAATGTCTTGATAAATGATGAAGAGACCATTGTGTAACTCACAATGTCTTGAGAAATGATGGAGAGATCATTGTGTAACCCACAATGTCTTGAGAAATAAATGAGATCACTGTAGGATTTACAGTGTCTGAGAATGTAATAGAGACCACTGTATCTCACAGTGTCTTGAAAAATGAATGAGACCATTGTATCTCACAATGTCTAGGAAGTAGGAAAGACCATTGTAGGATTTACAATGTCTTGGAGGAAGTTTCGTAATCCTAAAATGCACAAGTAGATACATGATTGGGAAAATAGGATGTGCCGTAATGCCTTAGAATAGACATACACAGATATGTTTAGTCTATCGTTTAGCTAAAATAATTGAAAATATGTCGAGTGTATATGTCAATATACTAGTATGTTTTTGTAGCTTAAAATGTTCAAAAGTCACATAATCGTCTGGAGGATGGAAGGCACGGAGAACGAAAGGCTATAAAATGTTTTTGTTTGTAAAAGTAGTTATAGTTTAAGTCTCAATTAGACCCGTTTCTCTATAATTGTGGCTCTGATACCAATCTGTAACACCCCCAATTTCGTGATACGCAGCGGAATTCAAACTGGGTGGTACTTCATGGCACAACAGTCATAACAATAGAAAATGAACTCTAATGGAGTCGTTTTAAAAGATTTATCATTCGATTTATATAAATATCAGAGTTTACAAAAATGAGGTCCCAAATGGTTCCAAGTTTACAAAATACATTAAATTGGTTTTCGAATGATAATAAAATTTATAGCCTTTTTGATCTAGTCCTTGCTCTTCCGTGCCAGCTTCCGACATTATGGACCTGAAATACATGCTTAAAACTGTCAACACAAAGGTTGAGTGAAATTCATAGAGTTTAGGAAATCTGTTGAACACATAATGTTTGTAGTGTGAGTTATAAATTCACACCAATGGTTTGAAAACCAAAACAGTTATTATTCACTAAGCATCATGCAATCAAGGCGTTAATGCTGTCATATAATAGTAACCGATGCCCCAAGTAGGTAAAATTTGCCGTTTTACCTGATGTACTCAAATATAGTGCGTTTGTTTACCGGATCCTGGTCAAACAAACGGGATTTGTCAATCCCGATAGATCTATCCACAATATTCGCGCTCACTTCACTCGTGATTAATGATTCATGATTTAGGGACTTAAGATTGGCAAATGCGGTAACTTAGTGCAAGTAAAATAATCAGATAAGTATAGAATTTGAAAGCAATGTGTTCGGTTTAAAATAAAGCATGTATCTCCCCCAAGGGTTTGTAAAACAATTAAGTAATAGAAAGTGGGGCTATGAACTCACCTCAAAGTAAATGATAGCAAATGTATAATGAGAATGATGGATATGCCGTGGGAACTTCTACGAGCAACCTAAAATAGAATGTTGCAACTTAGGTTTGGAATAATGTTCAGGAAAACATAAACCATCCTATATACGTCTCTATGTTGATCATGATGTAGTACATGGTTTTTGTGTATGTTGTTTATAGAAATGGTCTAGTTGTGAAAACATGTTTAGTTTATAGATATCGTACTACCGTTCGGGCCATCATAATTCAGAGGTCATGCAGTAAACGTTTGAGGAGCTAAGACACTTTAATTCGTAAATCCAGCAACTCGTCGATACGTTTTACTCAAATGAAACCCCTCACATGAAGCTCCCTACTATTGTAGCACTTAGTAAATACAACATATGTTTTGAGTGAAGATTGTTATAACATAAAGTTTATCATGTTTTAATAACTATCTAGTTCTTACAAGTTCTCGTTGTTTCATAAATATAATTACCATAGTTAACGGTCTTGGGCAAACAAGCCTTGAGGCTTTAGCCATGGCCTTGCCGTGACTTTGGTCTTGACTACCATGGTATTGAGACTTAGCTTTGACCTTAGCCGTAGCCGTGGTCTTGGCTTATGGCCATTAGGCCTCTTGGTTTGCTTTTAGTTGTGACAAAAGTATAGTTGTGAGACTATATTTATGGCAGTTTATGTTTTTGAAAGATTTTGGCCTATTTATGCGTTTTCAAGGTCCGAGCTTCTTTACAATCAAAGGAAAACGTCATTCCGGACAACTTTCGTGTTTTAACTGTTTGATGATTCGGACCAGAAGTATCACTTTTAAAACGGCAGAACTCTTAACAGCTTATACATGGCAGTTTTGGCGTTTATGTTTCGCTAACTTCTTTTGCTTATAACTTTTGACTCGTTTGTCCGTTTTGGGTGATTCAAATTGATATGTTTACCTTTTTATCTTGTCTACCATATTATGTAAGTTAGAAAGTCCTTATGTTACTGTTTTTAATGGTCTCACATGTGTAGAATATGACTAGTTTACTAGTTTGTTACTTTTATGACAATATGTGAATTAAAACAAGTGGTTGAGTATATGTACATCATGAATCAACATAGTAAATATATATATAGCATGAAATAGTTAAGATTATGAATAATAAAGATGAGATGATGGTGGTGATAAGTTGCTTACAACTTTTGGCTTTCAATAAGAAAGGAGTAACTTAGTAAGGATCGGACTTTGATTGATCGCTTAAGACTTTGGATTGAGCTAGCTTTCCACACCTTGGCACCCTTGCAAACTTGAAGAGTTGGTGATGAAGTACTAAGTGACTTGAGTGGATCTAAACTCAAGAAGATCACTTAAACTTGCTAGAGATTTGATGTAGTAGTTTGATCTTTGGAACTTCCTTGCATAAACTTGGAGTTTATAGATCAAATGATGGAAGATGTGTATGATTTGTGATATGAACGACCCAAAACAGATTATGAGGGTTCTTAGGATGCATATCACTTGCTATTTATAGGAGGGTAAGTTTGGTTAACCATATATTGGGTTAAATATTAACCATGGTTAAGTTAGGACACTTGTAATGATCTAAAGGAAGCATGGTTAGGATTTTGCCATCGAAATGATGACTCCCCATCCTTAGGTCAGCCAAGTGAAGATAAGATGACTTAGGTGGTTAGTTTTGGTATTATCTTGGTTACGGAGTGAGTTTTGGTTCCGTTAGATGCCAACCGAAGCCATAAAGCGTAAAACCGGGTATCGTAAAAATACGAAACTTGCAAGAATGATGAGAATCATCATTATACTCCATCTAAAAATATAAAATGGGTGATAAGTCTCATTGGGTGCAAAAACGCTGCTTAAAGCTGGAAATACAGGTAAAAACGCGTAATTCGCAGTTTATCAGAAAAGAACGAAATTTCAGGGAAAAGACCGTGAATTTATTTAGAGTAGAATAAAATTAGTCTAAAAGTGATATGAGATGTCAAAATGTGGTTTTCGTCATACGCGGGATAACTTTACAGTTATTCGTGAAGTTTAAAAGTTACGCGATTTAAGCAGAAATGTAGAACGTACAAGGTTAATTCCTTTATGGTCAAAGGAGGAGGGAAATATGTTTGACTTTTCCAAAAAATGTAAATGTGTCAAAAACATATTAGAAACACAGTGCAGGAATCGTTAAGTCTGGATGTATGTAGAATTGTTTAAAACGTAAGTTTAGTTTTGTTCAGCGCTAGGCTTATTTGGTAACATAAAAATAATAAATCTTAAAAATTCTCAAATTAATCATGAGTGATCTAAAAATTTATCTGATGCGAGGAAAATTGTCAGAGTTGATTTTCGTTATGCGCGTGATGTTTAAACGGTGGACCGTCTAAAACGAAACTTTAAAACGATGTTTACTTAATAAATTTTGCGAAAATGATCTAACGATGGTCGAACTCTCAGGTTATTACTAAAATAATTTATCTTACGAGAATGTGGATTAAAAATTTTACGGGATGAATAGTGAAAGTGAATAGTAAATTCTCGAAAATGAAAAGTAACCTAAAAATGCGGGTGGTTACAGTCTCAATATCACTAAGTCAAGAAGTGCCTGCTGCTAATCACTTTGTCTCATCAACAAATCATCAATCTTCAAATGTACATCATGGAACTGTTTCTGGCATCAATGATGAAGTTAATCCCTTTGCTACTCCTGAAGATGCTCCATTTGAAAACATATTTGCTCCTGAATCATCATCAGAACCATCTTATTCAGGAGACATCGACTCTGCTACTTCAGTCCCTCAACAACAGCCACATGAACACCTCAGAAAATGGACTCACGATCATCCATTAGACAACATCATTGGAAATCCCTCTCTTCCAGTATCCACACGGAAACAACTGGCAACCGATGCCTTATGGTGCTTCTTCAACTTCGTACTCTCTAAGATCGAACCAAAAGATTTTAAAACTGCCATGAATGAAGACAGTTGGTTCAATGCTATGCAAGAAGAAATTCATGAGTTTGATCGACTTGATGTATGGGAATTAGTACCTGCTCCAGATTGTGCTATGATCATTGCTCTAAAATGGATCTTCAAAGTGAAACTTGATGAGCATGGTGATGTGTTAAAGAACAAGGCTCGATTGGTTGCAAAAGGATACCGTCAAGAGGAGGGTATTGACTTTGAAGAATCATTTGCTCCTATTGCTCGTATCGAGGCAATCAGAATCTTCTTGGCTAATGCTGCAAGTAAGAACATGGTAGTCTATCAGATGGATGTAAAGACGGCGTTTCTTAACGGAGATCTTAAAGAAGTCGTCTACGTCAGCCAACCTGAAGGCTTTGTTAATCCAGAGCATCCTACTCACGTTTATCGTTTGAAGAAGGCTCTGTACGGTCTAAAGCAAGCTCCAAGGGCATGGTATGATACACTATCAAAGTTTCTTCTATCTACTGGATTCAGAAAAGGAGCAGTTGATCCTACATTGATGATATCATCTTTGCCTCGACTGACCCCAATGAGTGTGACCGTTTTTCAAAAGAAATGGGTTCTAAATTTCAAATGTCAATGATGGGACAAATGTCATTTTTCTTGGGATTACAAATTTCACAAAGTCCCGGAGGCATTTTTATAAATCAATCTAAATATGCAAATGAGATTTTAAAGAAATTTGGATTTGATTCTAGTGACCCTGTTGACACTCCCATGATTGAACGTACTAAACTAGATGAGGACCACTCAGGGATCATGGTAGACCAAACAAAATATCGTAGTATGATTGGATCCCTGATGTACCTCACAGCTAGTAGACCAGACATCTTGTTCGTTGTTTGCATGTGTGCTAGATACCAGGCTAAGCCTACTAAAAAGCACCTTGAAGCGGTTAAACGGGTCTTTCGGTATCTCCAAGGAACCATCAATATGGGACTTTGGTACCCGAAGGACACCAGTATGTCACTAACAGCCTATGCAGATGCTGATCATGCAGGATGTCAAGATACTCGTCGAAGTACGTCTGGAGGTGCTCAGTTTTTGGGTGATAAGCTTGTGAGCTGGTCTTCAAAGAAGCAAATGAGTACTTCTATTTCCTCTATAGAGGCTGAGTACATAGCCATGTCATCTTGTTGTGCTCAAATCCTATGGATGAGATCCTAATTATCTGACTATGGCTTTGAATTCAACAAAATCCCTCTGTAATGTGATAATAAAAGTGCTATTGCTCTCTCATGCAACAACGTACAACACTCAAGAGCAAAGCACATCGACATTCGACATCATTTCATCAGGAAACAAGTTGAAAACGGTGTGGTGGAACTTTACTTTGTGAGGACCGAATACCAGTTAGCAGACATCTTCACCAAAGCTCTTCCTAGAGAACGTTTTGAGTTTATACTTCCACGACTTGGTCTTAAGAGCCTACAACCGGAAACACTCAAACGTCTTCAAGAGAAAGAAGAGGAGTAAAAGGTTTTCTTCATCTATCTCTTGTATATATCTATTCAAAAAGCAAAATACAAAATTACAAAACCTTCAAAAAGCAAATAGAAAAACATAAAACTTTCAAAAAAAAAAAAAAAAAAAAAAAAAAAAAAAAAAAACTTGAAAAATTTCGAAAAATATTGTCTTTTTGTCATGTTTTTTTTCTATTTTTCTATTCGATAATATCTACGATCTTTGTGATGTCATTCAAAGAATGACACGGGACTTTAGATGTTGTTCGAATTTTCATAAAAAAAAAACAAAAAATCAAAAAATATTTTTGGGAGAAAGAGAAAAAATGGTTTATTGTCATTCCAGGCAGTAACCCGCTTTTCAAAGAAAGAACAGAGTCATGCTTTATCTTGGTTGTCAAATTTAATGCTCTGATTCTTTAAACAAATCCTTACTATCTAATGAAAACTAATTGTTTTGAAAAATAACTCGGACTATATTTTTTTGGAAATCATCTGGACTTAAAGTGTGTCAAAACATCTATCTCTCAATCAACAACTTAGGTCATTGATTGAGGGGGAGAATGATTTCAATTAAATTAAAAAGTTATGTGTCATTCAATTGTTTTCAAAAGATATTCATGCATGTTTAATCAATGGAGTCCAAAGTCTCAAAATCTGATCCTTATCAGTTAAAACGCTTTCATAATAAAGTCACAATTCTCCTTAAAAGCTTTCAAAATCAATTTAAATCTACAGAGATCACAAATCTCAAATGATTTGATAATTGTAATCGGGGGAGAATTTGTGATTTAAATTGGATTTAAGCTGATAATTCGATAAATGGGTTCATAAGTGTTTAGCAAGTTTTCCTCCCCACATGTGATAAACGATTTCAAATTTTCCATGCACATGTTGAGGGGGAGCATCTATCTTAAACCACAAAGATCTGAAACGTGATCAATTTGTTTCAATGTGCAGTCTGTTCCCTCTTGTATGTGCAAAACTATTTCAAACCTCAAGGCACATATTGAGGGGGAGCAAGCTTATGAAAACCTAATCCTCCCCTATATGCTTTATCTACTTGTTTTGATCAGGGAAGTGATGTTGATATCTTTTAGAAAATGGTAATCAAAGAAGCTAATTCTTTCTCTTGCCTCCTTGTGCAAAACGATTTCACTTGATGCACATGTTGAGGGGGAGTTCGTGTTCTAAAAATAACAAAAACAATTCAGGTACAAAATGCTTTGATAATATATCATAAGTATCTGGATTGATTTTCAAATGGTTTTCAATTGGTTCCAATGGCAGATGAACAATACCAAATAGACCGACCAACTTTACTTTATGTATGGTGATATAAGGATGATAAGGTTAGGTATTTGTTCCCATGATCCGCCAGAACCGGAGGGATCTACCCAGGGACAATCCACTAGATAGTGTAGAAGTCCTTAGGTATATTGGAAAAAAGGAGAAAAATGAGATGTGGGAAAAGTGCGGACTATGACTGAACTAGTACTGGAATAAACCCAACAAGGTTCTAGTTATGAAGTCTCGGTAAGCACTGAAGGGGTTGAAGAATGAAAAAGAATTGAATGTGAAAAAAAAAGGGTGAAAAGAAATAGCCCTCCATTTATTCAACCTTAGGGCAGAAACCGGGTTCAATTCATATGCTACTAGTGGTTACCAAGGTAACATCGGTATTGAAGACAAGACTTCATGGACCCAGTGATACACTGCACTACATCTTCCCAAACCACTCAAGTTCCTCTTAAAAGGGCTTGTTTCATTCTCACGGGGAACCTACATAATCTATCGACTTTCTCTTAGAGATTGTTGATATTGAAGAAGGAGACCCTCTCCCTAGTCTCCGGCACAGGAACCAAATGTGCACAAATTGAGTCTAGAGCCACGAGATCATCAGTAAATCTCTTTAGGACACTTTCAATGAAAACTCTCTGTTTCACACAATGTGGAAAGAGAGATTATATATTATGAGTCCTACGCATTATCCTTGTGGTATTGCCTGAACATCCGAGTGATATGTAAAATATTCACAATGAAGATGGAAAGCCTTCTGGAGCCAACATCAAACAAGCTCCTGGTAGGTGACATGTGAGATCTTTTCAAAAGATCGACCATGTGACAACTGAACAGAAACAATGGGGCGATTCAATCTTTTGAATCAATCCTGGTTCAGGTTATGGATTGACGGATACCTTTGAAAAACCGGTCATTGTGCTTAAAAACTCTTTTCTTTAGCACATCGACTGTGTACTTATATTTCAAAATAAAAGGTGTTTATGATTGATAATTGATTTTCATCAAAACCTTCGTTGTATTGCAAAAACAATTTCTATTGAGCAGTACACGATTGTTTTTCAAATCTCTTCTTATCAATCGGTGAATCTCAATTCGCTGGTTCACTCACTCCGTGTTGTCTTCTTTGAGACGTTCCGGTTTGAGAACGGCTAGAACAGCTGCGAAACCCTGTCAAGGAAATTCTTCGGAATTATACCTGATCACAGGCAGTACTTGTACTGATCAACGGGGAACCGTGGGCCGTGTACCTCAATTCAACAAAAGTGATCAAAGACACTCTTGTGTGCTTTATTGCTAACTGTTTTATGCAGGAACACCCTACGTTTGCATCTGATCATAATGGAACGGTCAATCCATAGCCGCATGCTCACACAACACATTCATTTCCAAATAAATCATGATTAGTGCATCAATGACTCTGATATTATCACTCCATGCTTCTGCTACGCTGCTGCCAATATCATGAATCAACGAAAGCTTCCGCTACTCTGATAAGAAGATATCATGATCCAGAATGTGAGCATGTCGGTCCGAAAGTCACAACTTCACATTATACCAACACCATAATGGATGAGTCAGAGATTGATGTTTGCTGATGATCTCAAAACTGGCTCAAAACTCATTATCACGTGGATCAGTAAAAAGACCTCCACTTGGATTAACCAAACATGCAATGAGAAGAATCAATGACTACGAGCTTCGGAGCAAAGTACTACACCAAGAATGCAAGAACAATTTTTAATGTAATATCTGTTTGTATTCAATGTAATTTTAGTATATGTTTGAGGTGACCTCCCTTAGGGGGAGATTGTTAGGATTTAGTAAATCCAAGTATTAAAGAGTCGGTCACCTCAAGTATATGTAATCGTTAGTAAGCTCGTAGTCGTAGATTAATATAAGTTAAGTAGTATTTAGTTTAAGTAACACCGTGGAGGACGGACGGGTCTTTACCCACTGTATGCCTGATCCACAGCCCGATAGGTGGCGTTTTATGTAAAGACTATAAATACTTTCTACCTTCCAAGGTAGAGAGTTGGAGCTCATAATAAGATTTTTCTTTCTCTCACTAAAGTTCCCAAACCTTTAACTTTCTCTCTCTAAAACTCTTGTGTACGCCTACTTTGCTTATGGTTTGATGTGTATGTGAAATCCAATATGTTACATAAGGGAGTTCATGTAACTTGCTCTTGCTTAACTAGGATTTTTCTTTATGATTCTCTTGTTCCCATGACCCTTCTAATCTAGCTTTCTCCTGCAAGGCTTCGTTATTCAAATCTCCATCTTCAAGTCTTTCATACCATTAGTAATTTTGACAATAAGTCAGACACCCAACTTTAATTATTCCTGGTAAACTTCCTCCATCGCAACGTTTATCCGTCTTCTAATTACAAGTTGGCCATTCAGCATATCTATTTTTGAAACGAAACGCTCTACACGTATGGTATATATCATCAATGTTCTCTCTCCAAAACCCATTTTCTAGCGATGTTTTACCCTCTACCCATGGTATTTGATCACTCCATTCATAGTACCATGTATTTTTAACCTCTTCATAAGTTTTGAATCCAGATAAATCTCCAGTGAGGACATCAATATCGATCTGAAGTGGATGGTTAAATTCCCTAAATTTCTTGCAAAGAGGTGTCTCATAATCAAATAAATCAACTTCAATGGCAAAGAGCATACCAACTTCATCACATGCACCAGAATCTTTGTTTTCTTTATCAGAAAATTCTTCCTTAGTTAGAACTTCTTCATCATCTCCCATTATCCAATATAGCCAAAGCACATATTTGGTATCTCTATTCATAGTCCTATGGTTGCTAAATTTGGAAGCTAACCATTCAGTGAAATCAACATCATTAGGATCAAACTCAACATTAGTATCAATTCCGGACTTCATTAACTGTCTTTTTATCACCATGTACTCATCAAATTGTTGCTTAAAACTTCTAGTTAACCATGTAGCCACAATGCTTCTCAAATTATCTTTAGCAACATTGTTATGATTCCCGTATTTAATGTCTAACCATTTTTCCAAAAAGTCCATAAGTCTTACCAACCTGTTGTTGAACAAAGTCTCAGCTTCGGCATACATCCTGTCATCAAGATTGTCCTCGTTCAAAGTATTCAATTGCTCAACATAGGGGAAATAGGAAGGTGTCGCGATCTCAACTTGCTTATCACGGCTAGTTATTCTATCTCGAGATGGGAGGCGTGGTTCTCATGTATATCATATACTCTAATCGAAAGTTGCCTTCATTCTCTTTAATAGTTATCCAAATAAGTCCCTTGGACTCAATTATTGGCCATAGGAGGAGTAATTCAGCTTCGGTGTAGCTCATCATCAAATTATAAGTAAACGAATCGTCCCCCATGCCGCTTAAACATTTGTACTCGTTTAATGTAGTTTCAAGAGGGGTTTCCCGGGTAAATATATCGGCTCCGATTGAAAATATATCGAATTCAACCTCTTCAGTTTCATATGTTCCTTTGACAGTCTTAATTGAACAAACTGGGACAATAGTTTGAGGTCTTGATGCAAACAGATAATCCAACATGGGTGGGAAGTCACAAATGATAGCATCATAAGTTTTGTCGAAGTAAGAGTGCATAGATTTGTTATTCCATGCTGATTTTTCTAAGGAATGATCATGAATACGAACCACAGGGAATTCGCTCAAGTCAATCTCATAAGTATCGAACTCATCATCTTCGTTCCTTAGAAACCATAGCTTCTCCATTGAACCACTAGTGCTCTGCAAAAGCTCCCCTTGCTCCATAGCCAAATAGTCATCCATAGTGATATCCTCCATGGTCATTCCTGCGAACGAAAACAAATTCATCGGTAGGATGGGCCCAGAAGAAAGATGGTATAAAATACTAATCACGAATATGGAGTATAAAAAAAATAATAAAACAAAACTGCTGATATCTGCAGACAATACGCCGTATCCAGATACCTGGGTACGCCGTATGCTAGAAATAAAAATTTAGATCAACCTTTTAATCAGATAAAAATATAAGTCGTAATGACCAAAATCAATGCGCTGTATTTTTGATTTTCTAATTTGCTTATATAGAAGAAAATAAATACGCCGTATAAGCAAAAGCTAATACGTCGTACTCTCGTTATGTTTAAAACCTAAGCTTTTTAATTTAGAAAATAAATACGTAGTATCGAGATAAATCGATAAGTCGTAGATTTAAAAATACGAACCTGTATTGGAAAATAAATTAATACGTCGTATAAGCAAAAGCTTATGCGCCATATGACTTTTAAGGGTTTTAATTAATTCTGATTAAAAGTAGAATACACCGTATCTATGAGATTAGATGCGTCGTACTCGAATAATTAAATAAGATACATTTTACAAATAATAAAAATGCAATACGCAGTATCTACTAGATTAGATGTGCCGTATCGTTTAGTTCAGCAAAATACAGGAGGCAGTAATATTGCAGAAAGCACAAAAATGAAAACAAACAAAAAAAATGCAGAAATCAAACAAACACAAAAACAAGAAAAATGCAGAAAAACACAAATACACAAGCAATACAAATATATAACAAAGTTAGTCAAATAAAAATAAAAAGATAAAACTAATGTTAAAAACCTAAATTAAAATATTAACAAATAAGCAAGTATTAAACAATTCACTCCCTAGCAGCGGAGCCAAAACCTTGATGTGTTCTATCGTTGTAGGTATAGATTATGTGTATTCAAGTTTTAAATTTATATTTAGTCGACTTAACCTATAAGAAACACTAACGAGTAGTATACCTGATCAATGTAGCCTAGTTGGTAAGTAGAGTGTCGATCACAAAGAGTAGAACGTTAATTCTTAAATATCTATCAATATTTCAATTCTAAAGTTAATCTAATTAAACCTAATCTAATGCAAGAGGAGTTTTCAGCCTATGAGACTGGCATGATGTTTAGATTAAGTAAAACTGTAAATAAAAGCAATAAGGCGAGTAACACACATATACACAGATAAGAATACAGATAGCAGATAAGAGGTCAAACCGATAGCAAGGAAGATGTGTGTGGCTAATTTTCTAGTTATATATGATGAGTACTATATCTATTCTCTCTCTCTTTGGTTGCTTACGTGTATGCATATATCATTCCTAAGCCTAGACACATCTAGATCCCTAGATTCTTTCTTAAGTCTTCCAACAAACTAATCATGTCACGATTAATTAAATCTGCATTAAGTCTACCTTAATGATTACTAGTTTATTTATTAATTAACCCGTTAAGGCTTACATTAATCATGAAAACAATGTTAATGAAGTAATTGCGCGAGCCGAGTCAACAAGGCATGATAAACTCTTAAAGCAATCAAAACATACGCATAAGCCTCTAATAAAACAGTATATAATCCTTAATCGCTCAAAAGTAATTTAAGTACGACCAAATAGTGAAAAGTACGCTAATCAAACGATTAAATAATTACTAGTACAAGTAATCTAACTTCCCTATTGAATTAAGCACTAGTAGGACCTACTTATGCCTATGAATTCGTCTTCTGGTTGTCTCTTGTGATGGTCAGTCATCGCATTCTGTGTGGTATATTGTGTCTTTAAAACTAGCTGTCGAATTTGTATTAATACATTCTGGAAACAGAAACGATACGGGGTATGATACGCCGTATCTAGGTAACTTAGTGTGGAGTCCAAGATTATTATATTATAGAATATTCGCACACCACCATATGATACGAGACACCTTCATTCTTTATACGGTTTATGCTATCTTTAGTATCTTGGATTTTCTGGTGAAGTCTTGAGATTGATACGGCGCATGTTATTGTTGTCATGCTGCATATCTTGAGGAGAATAAGTTAAATCTTCTTCGTTAACCAAGGTTTCATATACGGCACATGGAGTAATTCCATGCAGTGTGTGCTTCAAAGTCAGACAATGGTCTTCATATTCGTCTAAGTCTTGGTGTACGGCATATCTATCTAGAATGATACGGCGTATCTTCCTTAAATTCAGTAGACTTTTCCAACTTGATCCATTTAGCTCCAATTTGTGTCCAAAATAGCTAACTTTCACCAAATGCATGTTTATAACTAAGATTTACAAAAGTAAGTGATTAAGTATCAATTCTCATATAAAATAATACAAAACAAGCAATATATATAGGATAAATGATACTAATAATATGTTGCTATTTGATATCATCAACCATCATTGTTGTTTTTTAAGATTGGTTAGTTTAAAATGTTTAAACAATGAAAATTACATCATATTAAGACTCACACCTAGATCAGCTAAAGCAAATAAATCAAAGTTAACAATTGTGGAAGGGAGCAAAAAGCTCCATGGGTTAGGCTCCTTTTCAGGCAGTTGGCAAGGTAATTCTTTAGCTTGTCCACTTTCTCCATCTTCCTACAAGTAATTAATCCTAAAAATCTTATTAGTACGTTCAACAATAGGACGAGTTTCACTACCCTCATTTTGTGTGAAGATGGCCTTGCACGCCCCAACTGCTGCTTTAGTTGTTTTTGTTTGGACATCTTTAGCCAACTGCCCAGTCTGAGTTTCAAGGTTTTTAATGGCAGCTTCTTGATTATGAAGGTTCATGTCCGTGTCCTCCTTCAACTTGTTCATCCATTCTTGAAACTTATCATTCTGTTTAGAGGAATCTTCAATATGTTTGTTTATGATTTCTTTGAGGCTAGGTTATCTTTCTCCGTAAGTAGGTCTGCTGCCACCCCTTGTATAGAATCCTAGAGGTCCCATACGGTATCTAGCCTCATCACTTGGTTGGAAAGATTTGCCACCTTCTCCATACTTGACCTCTTCTACTCTTTTAAATTCTTCCTTCAATGGAAATTTTTTGGCGAGATGAGCTCCTCCACAAGCATCGCATCCTACCAGAATAGCATGCACATTTTCTTTCAACTTCTTCATATCTCTCCCCAAACTTTCAAGCTTGTTGGTAATAGCAGAAATACCATCCAAGCTACTTCCTATGCTTCTACTACTACCACCATCATGCCATTTCTGTGAATGGTATTCCATGTCTTGGATAGCTACAAGGGCTCAAATGGAGTCATCCCAGGGATCGGCCCCTGGGAGTCAAGCATTTGCCTTGTGGAAATGTTAAGACCCTTGTAGAAGATACTAACCACCTATTTCTTGTTGAGGTCATGAGTTGGGCACCTGTAAAGGAGATCATTGTACCTATCCCAAGCTTGGTACAATGTCTCGTCACCATCCTGCTTGAAGTTCTGAATTTCCTAAAGTTGTTTTAACATCTTCGATGGAGGGCAATAACATTGAATAAAAGCTCTTTTGAAGAGATCCCATATGTTGATTGTTCCTGCGGGCAACCTATCAATCCACATTTTTGCAGCTCTAGTGAGTGTCAGTGGAAACACTCGGAGCATAACCGCATCATGAGAAACACCTGGTGTGTTAAAAAGGCTTATGATGTACAAGACATTGTCGACATGCTTGTGTGCATCTTTGGTATTGCTTCTGGAAAAAGGGTCTTTTCGTAACTCCCGCATAAACTGATTCTTTATCACAAAATGCAAATCTGCTTCAATAACTGGCCTAACAACTCCCGGCCTTTGTTCCTCTCGAGTCATAGCAAGGTATTCCTCGAGGGTAAGTGTATCAATGTCAATTTCACCCATGGTACCTGAAATTGAAACCGTGAGATGACGAAAAATTACATCAAATTATAAAACTTAAATCAAATCCTAAAATAGTTCCCCGGCAGCGGCGCCAAAAACTTGATGCTGGATTTCAGACCAGGTTTTGGTATTTATAAATACTCGTCTACCTATGGTCGACCTAATGCACTAACAGGCAGAGAACCCGGTCGTGTGTAGTGTAGTAATCGGTAAAGCCGAGGTCGTCCCAAAAGCTATGTGTGCGGATTAATTCTAAGTTCTAATGTCACAATTATAAAGGGGGTTTTGATTGATTATTAAACTAATAAGATGAAATGAAATGCGAAATTAAGATGAAAGACAATCAATAGGGAGAAATGTGCTAGCCTAGTTACTAGTCTTGCTATGCCTTAATCCGGTTTCTTATTGAAGCCTTCTAACGCCTTAAGTGGGGGTAAAATTCACTAGACAACATTTGGTCAATTCGTCTAGTCTATAAGTCTAAGATTCTTATCCCCACCGTAGTTACACGATGGGGGTCTTGGACAACCCTAACCTTAGTCATGAAGTACCACTACAATCTAGACCTATTCTAAATCCGACATGGTCCGCTCAAAGGTTCCTTAACTTCTTAACATGGTAGGTGGTCATATGGTCAATTTACACGCAAGGAGATAGCAGTCCTATGGTCAATTGTTACCATTCCTCGCAACCTACTCGACTAGGGTCCTATGGTTAATTGAAGCTAGCCTTATAGATACTACCATGCAAAAATACTACCAAAATGAGGGTGTCCACGAATAGGCTAAGAAATCATACACAAAAGGCGATAGTAAAGCAAGAAAACACGAATTAAAGCAATAACTATTTCATAACTAGGCTAACACACGAAGTGTTTAGCCGCTCATATTAAACAATGCAGTAAATTCATTGCAAATGATCATAATTGAAGACATTGAATGAATTACAAAGATTTGATACGAAATAACTAAAAAATTATTGATAATTATGTGAATTCTCCCTTGGAAGATGGTCAAATGCTGCTGGAAATCGTCCTCTTGGAAGCCTTAAACGTCTCCTGGTATTTTGGTGTTGAGAAGTTGTTATAAAATGTAGATTTAGGTCTTATATTTATAGCCTCGTCTAAGTTACGGCATAACCTTAAGTAAGATGTTACGCCGTAACTAGCGTATCTCAGACGATCTTATCTTCAATAAATACCTTACGGCGTAACCTAGAGAATGGCTTACGACTGTAAAGTACTTCTACGCCGTAACCTTTTTGGAAGTGAGTTACGACGTAACCTTCATGACCATTGACTTCTTCTAAGTCCTTGGAAATATACGGTGTAACCAAATTGATGGAGTTACGCCATGTTGGATCGATGTACTCTAACCAAACTAACTTAAATAGCTTGTTTAAGGTTTAACAACCTCGGATAAATCCTAAGTTATTAACAATGAAACACTGAACAATCTTTATTAAGTATGCGGAATTTACTTAACAAATCTAAGAAGAATAACTTTTATTATTAACTCTAAATCTGCTTATTATGCAGATACTTCAACAACTCTAAATAATAACTTGTAAGCAATCGTTAACTCTAAGACTCGTACATCTAATGCCAATCTAGGGGTCCTTTTATAGGCTCAAGGATACCCTAGTCAGTTTACAAATTGTATCCTTCTACGACAAGTAATCTAATATAGAATATTCTAGAATTACAAGACTTTCTATAAACGAATAAAACAGTTCTTTGATCTTGCAGTACTTTGACTTCGTGTGCAGTACTTTAACTTTATCATTTAGCAGTACTTTGACTCTTTGAATTTTTCCAGTTCTTTGTCATTCTGCAGTACTTTATTAATCTTCAGCACTTTAACTGTTCAGTACTTTCATATCCCAACAATCATCCCCTAACTTGAATTCTACTTGTTTGACTTCAAGTTCCTTTGTGAATTTATCTTTATCAGCTTCATCTTTAAGGACAGATTATGTCTTTGTCTTTGGATTGTATCTTTGTAGTTTCTGTGTTTATAGCATCATCAAAGTAGTCTTTATCTGTGTAATTATTTTCAGCATCAAACAGCAATATTATATCTTTTCTGCAACATTCAGCAAGCTCCATCTTTTCAGCAACATAAGACAATTTGTACATTTAATTCAGTTAAGTTTCAGTCTATTCTCATCACTTCCAGGTGTGTAAACTCCTGTGAGAGGTGAATCATTGAAAATTTAATGGATTTGAGTTCTCTTTACCAAAGCCATTAACTCTGGAGTAGCCAAATGTTTTGATGTGTAAGATCATGGTACACTGATAACCATATGATTTTTAGCAAATCATCAGCTATCAACAGATTTGTTTTGTCTTTACCAAAAGTTGTACCCTTCTGGACTAGTTAGTTCTTTTATCTAATGGTGAACTAATTACCAATAATGGTTTTTCCACAACCTTTACCACAAGCCATTTTCTTGTGGGCTAGCCAACTCTTCACATTACTGATATGGTGAGTTGATTACCATCCAACTTATTAGCAAGTTGTCAACTAAAAACGGATTTGAAATATCTTTACCAGAGCCGTTTGCTCATGGATTAGCCAATCCTTTTGTAACCATGGTGGATTGATAACCTATTGATGTTATCATCTCAAAAACCATTTATTCAACCTTTGTTTAAAAATATTTGTTACTTAACAAAAGGTTTCTTCCCAAAATTATTTAACTGGTTAAAAGCTGCAAGCAGTACTTTGATTAAAGTACTGTTTGATCAGCAGTACTTTGAATAAAGTACTGTTTTATCAAAAATAATTTATTCAATGAAAATTCATACCAGTTATTCATCATCATCAGCCATAGTAGTCCAGTTGATAAACAAATTGATAACCATACAAGCAATTTCATTATCCTCTTCAACTTCCATTCCATGCTCTAACATCCTCCTCATAAGCTCAACTGTAAGAGGGTATCTTCTATCTGCAAACATGTGAATCATTGTCCCATTTTCCAGCTCTAGAACATGTACACCAGATTCTTCAAAGAATCTCCAGCTAACAATTTCCCAGTTCTCTTGATTCTTCCAAATTTCATCACTGCTCTGTTCTTCAGTTTCCCATGCAGTTGTAAGATCTCCAAGTAAAACTAAACCAATTCCTTCTGATGGATGATGTTCAAAGTAATTTTCACCACATGATATAAATAGAATAGATCCACTCTATCTATAATGTGCAACAAATCCCATAGCCTGTTGAACACTCTGAAGCTTTCATCTTCTCTATGAAACATCAGATAGCTTCCATATTTAGATTCCACAACTTCAAAAGCAATAATCTGAGATCTGTTCATCTTCATGTCAGCATCTTCTTTGGAATATTCAAAATCTACTATTCTGAGATAATTTCTTAGTTCATCCCTAGTTTCAGATCTTAACTCAACTTTTTCTTTCTTTGAAAACTGTATATCTTCAACTTCAGTTTTCCTTTTTCTTTTTAAACTTTTCTTTCTTTCTGCTTCAGTCCAAGTAGCTTCATCTTTATAATCTTTGATGCTTGCAACATCTTTCTTATAAGCCTCTGTCTCAGCATCATATAATCTTTTCATATCAGCATAATTCAGCTTCTGCAATCCTTTATATCCTCGACTTTTCAAATAAGCCATCATTGCATTCCTTTCTTTAGCAAGATTTGGTCTTCTAAGTATAAAAGAAACAGGAGTAGGTGACTGTAATGGTTCAGCATCTTCAGCATTCAATTCTTCTTGTAATTTCCTAGCTGCTTCTTCATTCATTGCCTCTTCATTAGTAACTTCAGTCACTACTTTAGCATTAAGTTCTTCTTGTACTTTTCTAGCTGCGGCCTCATTCCTAGCAACTTCAATTGCTCTAAGATCTGCCAAAGTTAGCTTTTTCTTCTTAGTTTCTACCAGAATACTCTTTCCTTTATCTTTAGGATCTATTGCAGGTTGAGAAACTCTTGTTTGTTCCTCTGCAACTTCAGAAATAGTAACACCCTTTGGCTTTGATAAATCATGCAATATTTCAGCAATAGTTTCATCATCACTTGCAGTTCTTATAGGTTTGGGTGTATCAGCTTCTTCTGGTATGGCAGTTGTTGAAGGATCAGCTTGTTCTCCATGAATAACAGTTGAAGGACCAGATTCCTCTTCAAAATCTAATACTCTTGGAGTAATTAACTCTTGTCTGAAGGTTCCATGAAAAGCAGTACTTTGTTGTTCAGTACCTTGCTCTTCAGTCCTTTCTTCTTCAGTACTTTCAATGATAACATGCTCTTCAGTACCTTGAGGTTCTTTCTCCTTAACAACATCTTCTTTCAAATTCTTTTCTTCTAAATTCCTCCCCAATTGGACAGAAGATGGTTTATGAACCTTTTTGCCTTTGGTTTTCTTCTTAAATTCCCTAACAGGTCGTCCTTGCTTCCTTTGAGATTTGACCCATAGACGATGATGTTGAACCAATGGCCAGAAAAAAATTTTGAGTCTTCTAAATTTAAGCTTCAATCTCTTAATCTCAGTAGCCTGATCTTCAAATGATTTCTTCAACCTTGTCAATTCCCTTGTTAAAGCATAGTTGTTGAGAACTTGATCCTCAGGCTCCATAGAGACTGCATCTCCTTCAGATGGTGAGTGTGCTTCTTGTTGAGAAGCATGTACAGATACTTGTGGAGATTGTGGAGGTGTAACTGCAATATGCTCTTGAACTTCAGTACTCTGGGAAGCAGTACCTTGTGATGCAGTACTTTCTTCTTCATTACTTTCTGCAGCTTCATCACGAATAGCCTGAACAACCTCCAGCATAGAAGGAGTTAATGGAGTGTCTTGACCTCTGAATAAATCACTTATTCTCGCCATAAAGGTAAAAATCTTTGCTTGTTGTACAATAACAGGTAGTAAGTCTGTAGGCTTTGGTACATCAGCAAGTTGCTTGTTCAAGAAAACCTGTATAAACCTTGGGTACATTAACCATTTGGATCCATGTGAAATATGTGAGAGCATCCCGTCCAGAATTAGCCTTGAGAAATTAAAAACATGATTTGTAGCTAATCCAACAATAGCAGATGCTATATTTGACCCAAACTGCTCCCATGCAGTACTTTTAGCACTTATGCAGTGAAGCAACACATGAACCAAAAACTTCCAAAGAGGACAAAATAAGGGTTTCTTGAATGTTTGTTCTGTTAAAGACCCTTCATAGCCAATGTCCCTAAACGTATCCCAAATCAGTTGTTTATCAAAACGAATAGCCCCTTCTTCATCATTAAACAACAAGTCTTCTCTAATAGAGGCTTCTGTAATCTTCACAGTTCTTCCAGCAACTGTTGATCGAACATAAAATTCATCATTCTCCATATTATCCCTAGCATTAGCCCAAAATTCTTGAATCCAGGGTTCAATTATATCTGGTTCCACTAAAAGAGCATAACTGATTGGCGACCCAGTAAGATAATCAATTATATCATGAAAAACCACATTTGCTTCAGTCTTGTCTAAATTAGCCACCATGTTGTGCTTTGAAACAGTATTACGATTCGTCATTGTTGATTATAGGAGCACAATAAGAGATATAATCGAATAATAAAGAGATGGTGAGAGAAATATAGAAAAGATATGAGAATATCAATATGAGAGGGAAAATCGGAGAGTAGTTATTTATAGGTGAGATTTGAAAAATCACAGCCCATAATAACAAAGTTACCGTTAGTAGTAATTACCCCTCAATATTACCGTTGGAACAGTACTTTAATAAGACAAACAGTACTTTCCACGTGTGCAGTACTTTCCCAAGCAGTACTTTCTAAGCAGTACTTTCATAAAAAAAACAGTACTTTTCCAAATTCCTCTGTATAAGCTAAATATACATAAATATCCTCCCTTCAAGCAATGCACAAGACTATACTAATACTAAATAGTCCTCCCCTTAAATGTAGCTCAGTAGTTAATCATGCCAATGCTCACCACCAAGTGATTGAATCTTGAAACATCAAAGCCTTTGGTGAGTAAGTCAGCTACATTATCATCCGTGTGAACTTTGACCACATTTATGAGTCTGTGCTCATAACAATCTCTGATAAAGTTATGCCTAATCTGAATGTGCTTGGTCTTCCTCCACTAATAGTTCTAAAATCAGACAGAATATCCTTGTCTCATGTCATGCTTCCAGAGCAACCACTATCCACAATAAGATGATCTTTAAGCTCCTCCTCTGGGTTGCCCTGCACAAAGATTTAGAGAGTTAGTTTCTTTTAGGAACCCAAGCCATTACTGACTTGTGTTCCCCTTGTGGAGTTACAAACTCAAATTCTTTGAGTATGTAATTCCCACTGTTTTTTAAAACATGATCCAGAATTATCTTTTGATTTTTAGCATGTGGATTTTCAAAACTTTCTGGATTTTCAACAGAACTCTCGTTTGCAAATTCATTCTCCTTTTCTTGTATTATGAAAACATCTGATTCACTTTTTGTTGAAAGTACTGTTTGTCCCTCAGCAGTACTTTCTCTCTTAACCCATTCAGATTTAACACTTGATTCCTGTGATCTAGATCCCCTATGTGAATTGTAGTAACGTCTAGGTTGATAGTAATGAGATCTCCTAGGATTTCTGTTCAAAGTGGTATTTGCAGTACCTTTGTTTGACTGAGCAGTACTTTGAGAAGGTACTGCTTGTGAAGGTACTGGTGGCTTTGAAAAAGGTCTTCTTTGGTGAGGGTACCTATGATCTGGTGAGAAGTTACTGTGATTGACCCTATTGGAATTATTCCAAACTGGTTTGTTCTCTCTAGGTTTCTGGTTGGCAGACCTATTCTTTGGAAATTTCCTAAGATATTCTGAGTGATGTTCACAATCCTTGATTAGATGAGTAGGACTATAACACACAAAACACAGTTTTTCACCCATACTCCCAAAGTGACTTCTTCAATGTCTATGACCAAAACTGTTGTGCCTTCTAGGTGAATGATTAAACCTGTTTTGACCAAAATTATCCCAAAAAGGTTTAGCAGTATTGTTTTGAAAAGATTTTCTTAAAGGTACTGCTTGTGGAGCAGTACTTTGAGGAGAAGGTACTGCTTGACTTTGAAAATTTGTTTCAACAGTTTCTTTTGGGGTTTCAGACCTAGATTGACCAATAAGCTTCTTCCTAAATTCTAGACTGTCTACACCAAAACGTGAAACATCGGGTCTTATGGGTTGATGACTACCAACTGGATGTGGAACAGCATGATAACCTTTGTCTTTCTTATACTCAGGAGGTGATTCACTAATTGAACCCTCATTACTAGATGTGTCTACATAATTAATGAGTTCATCATCACTAGTGGTTACATCCTCAAAATCACCTTCATCATTATCACTAGGTGAATGTTCTTCTATGTTATCAAAGTTCATACCAAAACCTAAGCCAGTTCTAATGTATGCACTTCTTTGTTTTTCAACATAAGTAACATGTGACAGACCAGATTCTTTCCAGGCATCAAACTTTGCTAACAAATCATCTCTTTCCTTAGTCAGTTTCTCAATTTCAGCAATTTTACAGTTTAGTTTCCATTCACTTAGTTTTAACTGGTAATCCTGTTGTTCATATTTTTCAGCCCAAGCCATTTCATTATTTTCATGTATTATTATTTTGGCTTCCATTGACTCTAAGGTTATTTGATAACCTGCTACCTTAGACCTAGCCTTAACACAATTATCTCTTTCAATCACGTAACTATTTAGCAGTTTTTGATAGAAATTATGACAATTTGAGCATACCTCAAAGATAGGGGTGACCTTGATGAAGTAGCTACCATTTCAAGTAGTACAGGTTCATCTTCACACTCCAAGCTCCAATCAAATCCTCCATACCCATCTCCATATTCCAAAGCAGCATGATCAACTTCCTCATCAAATACAGTGCTCCAGTCTAATTTTTTTTACTCAATCTTCAACTGCTTCTTCCACTGCTACCATACAATAAGTCACTGGTTCATCATCAAACTCTTCACTCCAGTCAACCTCTGATAAATTCTCTTGAGCGACCAAAGCCTTTGTTTCAGTAATAGGGATTTCTTTCAGCTCCAACTTTGGTTTCTCAGTCATCCTGTTTGCTTGATACTTAGCAAACCTGCACTCCCTTGCAAAGTGTCCAGTATTTTGACAATTGAAGCATTCAATTTTGGATTTGTCAAAAGTGATTCCCTGTTTTGGTTTGAAGTCGATGCTCTTTCCTGTTTTCTTCATGTACTTCTTGATCCTTGCAGTGATCAAAGCAACTTGCCACCTGATTTCAATTTCTTCTAAAGCATCCTCGTCAATCTGGGAGAGATCTTCTTCATAAACTACAGGTAAACTAGCTTGCTGTGCAAAGAAGGAGCACACAACTTCATCTGAGTGCATAGTAGTAGGTGGTGGGGTTTGCTGAGCATGAATGGGAGCAGCATACGAGACAGTACTTTGAGTCACAGTACTTTGAGTAGGAGAAGCAGTACTTTTGATGGAAGTACTGCCCCTCTTTTCAGATGATAGAAAAGCAATACTATGAGACTTAGAACTTGTTTGACCATTCATCTCATGCTCATACACCTTCAGATGGTTGTAGAGATCATCAAAGTCCATGACATCCAAACCAGGTTGTCCTCTGATCATTGTAGCAATCACATGCCATGTAGATGGCAAACTCCTTAGAAACTTCAAATTAGCATCTTCAACTGAAACTTGTGCTTTGTATAATTCCAACATGTTAAGGAGATTTTGAAACCTATCATATGCAGCATCAAGACTCTCTCTTTCTCCTACAGTGAAAGTTTCAAACTGTTGCTTCAGCAAATTTCTGTGCATCTTCTTAGAAGCTTCATTCCCTCCAAATCTTGTCTTGAGTGCAGCCCAGAGCTGCTTAGCATCTTTAGCATCATGGAACTTGAGAAGATGACCATCTGGAATGGCAGACAAGAGAATTTTGAGAGCCTTCTCTTGATTTCTTAAGGTAGCTGCTGGTAAGACTGCTTTTGGTGGTTTAGGTTGTCCAGGAATCTCTATAGGTTCTGGAACTTCTTCATTACCATTGACAATTACATTCCATAGAGCATGGTCTGTAATGGCAATGTACTGCCTCATCTTCATACACCATAAGTCATATTCGCCCTTCTTGATGACAGGAATCCTCATTGAGGTGATGGAAGGTGGTGGAACAGAATCAGTCGACATCTTTAGGTTTTAGGGTTTCTTCTTAGTCAGAGTTTCCACACAAGCTCTGATACCACTTGTTGGATCGATGTACTCTAACCAAACAAACTTAAATAGCTTGTTTAAGGTTTAACAACCTCGGATAAATCCTAAGTTATTAACAATGAAACACTGAACAATCTTTATTAAGTATGCGGAATTTACTTAACAAATCTAAGAAGAATTACTTTTATTATTAACTCTAAATCTGCTTATTATGCAGATACTTCAACAACTCTAAATAATAACTTGTAAGCAATCGTTAACTCTAAGACTCGTACATCTAATGCCAATCTAGGGGTCCTTTTATAGGCTCAAGGATACCCTAGTCGGTTTACAAATTGTATCATTGTACGACAAGTAATCTAATATAGAATATTCTAGAATTACAAGACTTTCTATAAACGAATAAAACAGTTCTTTGATCTTGCAGTACTTTAACTTCGTGTGCAGTACTTTGACTTTATCATTTAGCAGTACTTTGACTCTTTGACTTTTTCCAGTTCTTTGTCATTCTGCAGTACTTTATTAATCTTCAGCACTTTCATATCCCAACACGCCATAACCTTGAACTGCGTTGACTTTGGTCTTCATGTATTAATAATTGTTACGACGTAAGTTGGGAGTGGAGCCTACGCCATAACTTACTCTTGGACAACATACTATTTTATAACTTTTCTAGTTTCCTTCCAAATCTGTGTCTCTTCGTTCCTATGCTCATTTATACACTGAAAATAAAATATTAAGAAATATATGTGAAACAATACAAATGATGAGCATATTAGGAGAAAATTGACACTAAAATATCAGGACTATTTGGTGTTATCATCTACCTTTTGCCATCTGGGGTAATCCTTCAAAATCTTATAGCACTAAACCAGTGTGAAGGGCACACTGTAAGTAGCACGATACTCTCTATGTGCTAAATCCATATAGCCCGCTTCAGATGCACCACTCTTTGGCCTCGATTTCATGAAATTGTAAATCGCATAAAAATTGAGAAACTTTAGGACGAGCCTACCTTTCCATTTAGAGTTGCAGGCATCGTATAAACATTTCTCATCCTTCAATTCATTCGCAAGGTATGCAGTTACGTCTGTCCAAAACCCATTAACCTTTATAACATTTCCTTGAACGCTACTCTCGAACCCATCTACCCAAGCTTTACAAAAAGATATCTCTTCCTCAGAGCTCCAATGTTCACTTTGATCTTGGTCATTTTTCTTGGATTGTGTGAGCATTATTGTATACTTTCTTTTGACGGGCATCACCTCCTCGATGTGAGAGTCAAAACGAACGAGAGGATTGAGAAGGCTGGTTATATAGTGGTGATGCCATATGTGGATAATACATTTGACTTTATGCTTGTTGATTATAAAATTGAGCCGAATACGGATTAGATGGGTACAATTGATTTTGTGAATGCATTGATTGGTGACCGAAATTAATCGGTGGTGAAAGGCCATGTAAAATAAAATTGAGATTGTTTGTTATTGGATCGTTTGGTTGTCGTTAAGATTTTGATGTTTTGTTTTTTAGAGTTTTTTAATTTTTGAGTTGGGAGAATGGAAAAAGAGAAGTATGTAAAAAATGAAGAAGATAAGTGGGGTTTTATAAAGTAGAAAGTATGGGTTTTTTTTTTTTTTTTAAACATCAAGTGTTTAAAAAATAAAGGATTGTGCCAAATGTTTCGGTTGGCTAGCCAACAGAGTTTTCAAATAGGTTGAGGGGGAAGGCGGTTGGGGTATGTCGGGCTAAGGGAAGGAACGCGGTTGGGAGGTCGGTTGGTTAGGAGACGACGGATCCATTAGCATTAGTCTTACTGTTACATAAAAGTACTAGGTGTCACGACTGACAGTAGTCTTAGATAGGAAACGAGTATGAAAGACTAACTATCTTGAAAGTTAAAGCGGTGACTACTTTTTGCAGCTTTACAAAACTCGCATCAAAGATGACACTAATTTGCGGTTTTAGTAACTTTTGTGGCATATTGTTAAAACTATGATTACTTTTCTGATATTCCAAAATTACTCTCTGAACGTATCACACAACCATTACACACTTTTACGTCATTGCCTGCCTTTTTGTTTCCTAGTTCGATGTTTTTGATTTCATATGCATCGCGACTGAAATATATAATAATGATTTTTTTTATAAACTTTAAAATTTAAGAATCAAGATTTTAAAAAATAATCTCAATTGAAAGAAGATTAAAAATTAAGATTTTTGATATAAATTGTTTAATAACTTTAGTTATTACTTTGTATAGTGTTTTTTAAAAGATATAAATATTTTTATAAAAATTCACAATTTAATATGGCAATAAATTCGTAATAAATTTGGATGATAAAATTGAGAAGAATATGAATATATGAAATACTAGCTTAGAGACCCGTTGACACCGGGTTAATTTTTAAAGAAATAGATAAATGAGAAGATAAAAAACAACGAATGTAAACATGTTCCATTAATATTTGAAAGGAATAATAAGTAATAAGTGACTTATTCGATAAACAATTGAGTTTTTAATAATTAAAATAATAAACGTCCATGCATTGGCGTCTCCAAAATTGATGGTCATGAAGAGCAAATGTATTCAATGATTGCTCATCAAGTTAATAGCCAATGGCCGTTTCATGAACACCTAATGATTTAAAAAAAAACAAAAAAATGTAAGTGTACGGTTTCCAATCGTATTAGAGACTGACATTTAACTAATCCATGATCGATTGATGAGAATATGTGAGTAAAGAACCTATTAATCGACAAAGAATATTTTTTAGGAGTACATCGTTAATGCCGATATATATTGTAGTTAAAATCACTTAATCACTCCTACAACCCGTTTCATTACAGTTAAATATCTAACGCATATATTCAAAATCACTTAATCACTCCTACAATCAGTTTCATTGCAATTAAATATCTTACGCTTATATTCAAAATCACTTAATCACTTAATTACTCATGCAACCCATTTCATTTTAGGTGTTTACCATCTCCTACAACCCGTTTCATTACAGTTAAATATCTTAAGCTTATATTCTAAATCATTTAATCACTCTTACAACATGTTTCATTGCATTTAAATATCTTACGCTTATAGTCAAAATTAGTTAATCACTCCTACAACCCGTTTCATTTTAGGTGCTTACCATCTCCACAACCCGTTTCATTACAGTTAAATATATTACGCTTATATTCTAAATCATTTAATCACTCCTACTACCCGTTTCATTACAGTTAAATATCTTTATAATCCTTGAAGTGCGTCTATGTAAACAACGTTTGTAGTAATCCTTGAAGTGCGTCTATGTAAACAACGTTTGTAGTAGTTTCGAGATATTTTAGTTTAAGTTAACATGTAACTTACTAAGAGGTTTTGAGTTTTTTTTTACTTTAATATTAATTACTATGATGTGTTCTTTTACATTTATCACGTACTTAATTATGTTTACTTAACTATGATGTGTTCTCTTACATTTATCATGTACTTTAATATTAACTATGATGTGTTCTATTACATTTTAAGATGTGTTCTCTTAAATAAAGGTTGACATGCCCTTACTTGTGTTTTCAAGGCATAAATATTCAATCTATTAAAAAATTGAAATGACCCATTTCATATATCAAACAAGTAATTTGAACCCGCCGCAACGCGGCGGGGATGTCTTGATACATTGTAGATTCAAGACCACAGACAATGCCTTTTTTGCAATTACTAAAACAGATAGGCCTGCAATGACATTAATATGAGAGGTTTTATAAGAGCCCTCTAAACTGAAATGACCGAGTCACACCACAAAGTTATGCTCTATACAATTTACAACTTTTGCATACAAAGTTTTAGAAATGGTGATTGCACCTACATCTTAATGGTTGCATAGAGTCCATACTGTATCCTATATCTAAAAGAAAAAGCTTACATGTTTAGTAAGATATACAACCTTCACTGTACCCAAAAAAGTGTCAACTAAACGCTTTCTAACAGATAGAAGAACACCTGATATAGAACCTGAAGCCACACAAAATGCACTGTCATTTGCTCCGGTCGTTCTTTAAATCCAGGTTCAAACCAACCCCAGCCACAATTTGTGTAAAGCCCTACTTTTCAGTACATCCAGTATGTAAAATGGGTCAAGATTCAGGTATCCCCGATGACCCACCTGTCAAAGTTTCAGATTTGAAATTTAAAATAAGAGACACATTAAGTTTGAGTTTTAGTTAACACAAATAAAGCTATTTTCATTTAAGATAGAAAATTTCCCAAGCCCACTAACTGTAGCCTTTCTATTGTCACAACTACCTTCAAAATTTGGAGACTTTATAAATATATCAGCAACTGTGCTGCATGATTCAGCGACATCCTGGTAAACATTTTCTCCATAATGGTCGTACCTGTTATAAGAAATTACTATTATCTTCGGTTGGTAATGTCAGGTATTGTGAACCAAATGATTATTATAACATTACTCACATGTTTCATATGACTTCGGTTTCTGGAGCACTTGGATTAAAATAGTAACATGTAGCATGCGTACTTGATAGCCGAAGGCCTGTAATACGTAAGTTTCATGTTAATGGAAACCAATAGTGATAGCGTGAGGTGGAAGGTTCTGTTATCAGACTCACCCCCATAAGTCTTCACCAACCGTGAGCTAACCGCCATCATCACTGGCTTGTCCAATTTCTCATAATGCTGCAAAGGGAAAATCTTTAGCCTTGTCATTTCGAAGAGATAACCTAACAGTGTTACCCCTGCATAAGGCGTTCATTTAGGCGTGTCACATCTTTCAAAGACCTGAAAACCTATTCATTAACGGTTATACTTACTCTGGATTCTGAATGATGATATCTTCCAGACTACTTTCTTCTTTGCTGGTTTCGTAACATCTCGTTCATCACCAACACGTTGGATAACGCCAATGTAATCAGTCAATATTGCTTCTCTTTTATCTGCTCGTGAGTATAGGTCATTCTGCGCAGCGAAACTGATATAGTGGCTGGGGAACACTGTATCTGGATATCGTTGGATGTTGGCCATTGTTCCAAACAGCAAAGTGAGCTCGTGCGGCAGTGTTTGCATCCGTTTTTTTTGTTTCTTTGAAACCAAATCTGGTCATTGCGTGCGCCTTATTCATTTCTAGATCCCTATCGAACCGCTTGGTATCACGCACTTCCATATTCGCTTGTATGGCCCCTCCCTGTATCATAGAAAAGTACTATATCAGATATTGATGAATATGTCTATATGGTGGACCAGTAGATTCTGTTGGTCACTGATGACAGGGAAAAGGTACGACACCTAACAGTACATAGAGCACGATATATTGGTTTGGTAAAGTGCAACCGGAACACTTATTAGAACTACGTTATAATGATAATGGTTATCGATTATCATTCACAATATGCAAAATGAATCAACATTATACCCAGGAAGTGCATAATAAAAAGAAAACTTCATTAAATAGAAAATCCCCATTATAAGACTCACATTTTCGACCAATGTATAAGTATGCTATGTTTTACCTGTGACAGAGCTAATCGGTTGACGTCGAGGTTTTTATTAAATCAAAAAAATTCATACGCAAAATTAAAGTTTCAATTATTTTATCGACAAAAGGAAATCCAGTTTCATCAGCCAAATATTAAAATCGAACAAATATACCTGTTGACCTCTAATCCATTCTTCTCGTTGCCTCTTGCTAACCTCTGTTCTGGGATCATACTTCATGTACACACGATGGGCAAATCGCGACATTTTCTATGTCCTGTAGACATGAAGTTGAAAATTGGCATCATCCTTATCATTACACAAAAAATGCATAAACATGAGAGCCCATTTTTTATGTTCCAATCCAAGGGAGCTTTCACATACCAGTAAAAGCTTAGCGTTTTACCTGACCGGCCAATTCCAGAAATTGCAACAATGTAAAGACATTGGTCGCTTAACCTTAATGCCGAAATCTAATCTTTATTGACTGTTTGTTTATTGGCTGGAATATTAGTTGTTTATTACTCTTCGCTCGAGAGTCCCTCCTATAATATATAGAGACAATGCATCAGATGCACCCGCTGCCATCGTATTTTTGATCGTGTGTGCCACAAAAAACAGGACCCGTAAGTATCCAAGATGCAGAAACAATACACATTATGTTACTTCAAACTATAATTATAAGATATGATAACCATACCATCAAAACTGCACTCAGTTTTGGGTGACTGCACTCCAGATTCTGATGTGGCAGGCTACGTTTTCCTATTCTACATATTCCGTGAAAACAATCGTCCTGAAAAGGAAGTGCTTATTAATAAGCAAAAAACTGAAAAGGAAGTGCTTAGATATACCTGCATCATACCTTATGAAGCTCGTGAATAATATTGTAAATATAATGACCGCCACTATGTAGCGGTGTTGACCTGAGTAACAATAAGGCGACCATCCTTTCCTTACATGTCTGAAATATCAAACAAAGAGTCAACATTAGTCATATCTCATGAAGTCGAAACTGGAATATCTGAATCTTATAATAATACACACATACAGAAAAACTAATATGAGAAACACTAAACTGGATTTAAATGAAATTCATAATTGTATCTCCAAACCAAAGCGTACATTTCTTATTTCCAAGAAAATATATACATTATAGCTTTAAACAGTGATTCATACGTGTCCTGCATATCCCGCTCGGTTACTTGGATATATACAAACTCATAGACGTCATCCACCTTTCTAAACTTTTCTTTAAATCAAACAAAAGGTATTGCAACACACTCGTAACCTTTGTTTTATAACATCATACAAAATTTCCATTAATATTAATTAAAAAAAAGTCTAAAACAATACGTAAACAACAAATTCAGAATACAAATACGTACAATTCATGTCTAGAACACTACTGAACACTAAATTAACCGAAAACCTCTACTTAACTGATATTCAACTTAAACAAAGAACATTTTTATTACACACCCAATCCATGTATATGAAATTAAATTTTACAAATTAGTGTGTAGGGAAAAGTCGTCCAAAATACATATGTATCATTGTATTGTATATAACTTCATAAACTATTTTATCCAAACACTTTGGATTATTATTGTGATCATATATTTACTTATAAATCTTATATCAGTCATTAAATTTTTATGAGTATAAAATAGTAGTCTCAACTATGCAAAATTAGTTATTTGGGTCAACCCAATTCGACCCATTTCAACCTTTGGTGAAAATCCCATCCAATTTTCCACTATTGGGCAGATTCGTATGTTTGTACAAAAAAAATACTCTTTGACAGTCGAGACTTTACCTTTCCACCATTGAGCAAAGCTGATCATGTACAGCTTTAGCCTCAATCAAGTCACCTTTTAATGGCAAGCAGTTTAACCACGCGGGAACAATCAGATCACATAGCACAATTTATATCATTTGCAACCTCACCTTTTGTCAATAAAGGAACTTAAGTAGACAGCCAAACAACTTTTCCATTTTAGCAAAACATCTGTTAGTTTTCAGATTATATATTCTTTGAGTGTCTTAAGCCAATTATATTTTACCTGAAGGAGTTATTAGTTATGCTTAATTACATTGGATGTAACAAATCAGTATCACTGATTAAAAACAAAAACAATAATGGCAAAGCCTGAACATACTTTCAGTGTGCAAATATCAGTCCAAAAACTTGATAGAATCTATAAAGATAGATACTACACTATCATTTGTTGGGGTGAATTAGGACATAGTTAATGTTTTTTGATAACCAAAAAAAATGTGTATACACTTTCACTGAAAGAAGTGGTTTTGCATTTCTTACCATTGGATCATCTTCAACTTTCACGTGACGACACTCAATCAAGAACCTGTTCCACAGAAGTAGCAAAATAAATGAACATCAACAATCTTACAAACCCAAATCAAAATCATTACAGCACACACACGAAAAGATCAAAGGTATCCGAAAATTATAATAGCCGTACCTATACGTACGCACAACACTCGAACTCGAACCGAACAACACCCAAAATATGCACACAGTGAATAAGCAGCTTGAAGGACTTTGGCAACCTTAAAATTAGCTAATTATTTGGTAGCCTAATAATCATTTGCAATAACCAGCTTTTGTGAGCTGCACCAACAGTTTTCAGAGGGAAAAGGGAGATTATTTGTATGTATTACTTCCTAAAGAGATTATTAAAGCTCAAGCAGCCGGAGAAAAGATACATGTTGAGCAGATGAGATTATATAACCAAATACTTTTAGAGATGACTTCACTCAAAACCCTATGAGACAGCAGCTGGAGAAAAGATACATGTTGAGCAGATGAGATATGAAATAGAGGAAGTGTAAGAACTATTTAAGAAACTTTGAGCTACATATCACATTTTTAAAGACAACCTACAATCTGATCATACTCTCACAAAATCTAATAATGAAAAATATATGTGGAAATTATTACTTCGTCATTAAGTTACATTTAAGAATCACAGTGTTCTTCATGAATCACAGTGTTCTTCATGATTCCGGGTTCATGGTAAAATACAGGAAAGTTTGAGTATAATATAAAATCGTGAACGAAAACACTTATACCTGTAATAGTCTATTCTCTTGAGCATATATTATCTTCCAACTGGGTAAGATATCAAAGCCAACGCCACATGACCAAATGGTTGAAATTATATTCTCGCTACAATGCTCATAATACACAACCTGAAAAGAAAACAGAAAACAAAAAAAAACATCCAAATGAATTGAATAGAAACACAATCATATTGATGATTAGAAAAAAAAAAAAAAAAAAAAAAAAAACATCCAAATAATGTAATTGGAAGTAATTAGGGTTTGAAAAACAATTAGATTTAACTATTCTAACATCCAAATAATAGAACTCTAATCCTGTTATCAATCTCTACCATGGGATTTAAGCTGAAACCCTAGATGCGATTAAGATTGAACCGGATGAATCGATTAGAAGATTTAAAGTGATTTTGAGAAGGAATATGTTATTTTTTGGGTGAATTTGAAACTGAATATTGATTAGGGATTTAAAAATGAAGCGTATTGAGGAAGATTTTCTTTGGAGCGGATGAAGACATGATATTAAAAATCATGAATGCTCGTGAATAGTTTACAAATATAACTGAAGAAGGTTGAATGTGTGTTTTAAAAGCCTCCTGCATAAAATAATTGTACTTAGAAGCTAAATAAGGTAGTGCATTAAATCAATTTTTAATGCAAGATGCTTAGTAGGCTTGTACAAAAGCTTATTTTATTATATATAATATAATAGATAATAGATATATTAACTAATAAAGAGAGATAAGTTGTGTTAAGAGAGTGAAAACATTAAATTAATTTCGTAATATTTTCTAAACTTTGCAATTATTTCACAACATGTTTCTTTTTTTTTTCTTTTTTTAATGCAAAATATTCTATTACGAGTATATTCTAATATTTTACAAAAAAAAAGTTGTTAAAAAAACTTCACCAAAATTAACAAAATGGACATCGAATTACAGAGGATCAAAAAATACGTTTATTGGTATCATTTGTTTGATAAAAAAACTTCATAATTTTATATATACATGAAATTAAAAGATAATAATTATGTAATTTGCATGAAATAGAGTGTTTTCTGCAACAAAATAACACAAGTGATACTTTGCATTTAAAATGATGATAATCTCATCATTTCACAAAAAATCTTAGTTTTAGCAATATATCAAAAAGTTAAGTCAAGTTGGAAATAAGCAATGTTATAAATAGCGTAAGGCGTAGTGTGACTGCATGACCAAACCTCACGCCTTAGGAGCCATGACGAAGCCACGACATTTTTAAGGCATGACTTAAAGCGGCATAGATTATTTATAGAATTGTATAATATTTCATATATATCGAGTTTACAGATATACATAAAAAGTAAAGTAAAAAAACAATCATTCTATGTAAGCTTTTTCATTTCTAAAAAATAAATAAATACCCTACCCATATACGTGGTTTGCATACCATTGTAATTAGATTTCTTAAAAACACCTCAAAAAGGCGTCACGCCTCGCGCCTTATTACGTCTCATCTCATGACACGTCTGTAGCTGACGCTTATTATTTATTTCATAACGTGGAAGTTACACCTCACGTCTTAATTACGTTTTAGCGATATCATGACGCACGTGATTAGCTTAATAATTTAGGTAGATAACGTCATTATCAAAAATGCAGAATGGATATGTACGAAATAGTTGTTTAAACTTTAAACAATGAAAAACAATAATTCATGGACCAAATCTACAGTTTGACGAATAATGGAGGGGTAAATTCTGCAAACTACTCTTTGATTTATTGAGATCTCAATTGTTTTTGATCAATGGGATAAAAGTGGGAGAAGTTTGGTGGTGTTGGTAGCCGGTTAATTAAGAACTCTATTTTATGAAATAGCAACTTGAGTTTGTTAAACAAGTGATATACTTCGTATATGATTTATAATATCGGGTCATTTGCATATATATCCTTCCAAAGATGTAAAATTGCATATATATCTTTTGCATGCATAAAAACCATTGTACTATATGCATCAAAAACTTGTAAAAATGATATATATGAAAGTATTCAACTTTGAAGGGATATAAATGCAATTCCTCCTTATTCATATTGTGTCAAATATGATTAATCATCCTTGAGATTAGTTATTTGGTTCATTTGTAAAAAATCTTGCTTCAATTTATTGGGAGATTCTTAATATATTACATGTGTTTTTCCACTAATATCGAGAATAATGTCTTGCAATTAGTTTTACTAATTTGGAAGAAGGATTATGATCTTTTAAATTTGGTTAAACAAAAATAGGATGAATTGCATTTATATCCTTTCAAAGGTGAATAATTTCATATATATCCTTCTTACAAGTTTTTGATGCATATAATACAGTGGTTTTTATGCATGCAAAATATATATACGCAATTTTGCATCTTTGGAAAGATATATATGCAAATGACCATATGAATAAAGATATACGACAATCTAAACTATTTATACCTCATAATTTTAGATGAACCAAGATTCTCAAATATTCTCCTTTTAATAACTAAGTAAAAAAGAAAAAAAAACTTTTGTCTTTCAAAGATCAATGTTTCTAAAGGTTCTTTATAAGAGTGTAACGTATGTTAACCTCAGGTTAATGTTTAACATTTGTCACATCAGTGTCGCATCAACTTTAACATTTTATTTTAACTTAACAAAAAAACACTCCTTAGAGCAATTACATTGGTAACGCCATACCGGCGTTAAAGTGATTCTTTTGGGGCGTTAGGAGGCGTTAGCCGATGAGAGGGTTGGGGTATAACAGCGTTATATGGTTCAAGTTAAGCCCATAACGAGCGTTAAGTGTTAAAAAAAATAATCATTTCATCCCCTAAACCATTCAAATAAATTTTCACTTACACCCCCTCAACCTATTCAAATTCAACTTTAAATTATACTGGTTAATTCTGGGCGGGATAAATTCAAATTCAAATTTGAAATTTAAAAATCAAATATGAGCGGGATTTATTAAAACTCAAAATCAACTCTGCCTATATATACAACTCTACCAGAGTTGTTTAGAACACACAAGTTACACACACAACTCACACACAAAAAAAATGTCTCGCAAAGATTTTTCTCAGCAATTCCCAAGTCCATAAAATCCACATGTGAACAATCCAATTGTTCCAACTCCACCTGTGAACAGTCCACAGTTGGATCTTCAAAACAACCCACACGGGTTAAGTGAGGCTTCCCTTCGTCAACTAGAACAAGATATTGAAAACGGGTAGGGAGATTATGGAAGAGCAGGCATGCGAGGAAGCTGCTCGTCGTGAGCAAGAAGCAAGGGAAGCTCAGTATCTTCAAGACAACTACTTCGACATAATGGAGACTCGGCTCTTTAATGGCGAGTTTAATTCACCTTCAAGTACTGAGGGTTGGGTCTCAGATGATTCGCTTTTTTAAGTTTTAGTAGTTTTATTTTCATCAGTATGCGTTGTAGTTTTAGTATGTTAATGCAATTCGTGTTTACCGTTTAATGTAATTTGTGTTTAATGTTAAATGTTATATGTTTAGTTTAATAAATGAAGTGTTTGTTTTAGTTTAGGGGTTGAAATTGAAAATATGAAATGTTAAAGTTTAACTTGGGATGTTATTGATGTGGGTTTTTTTTTGGGATGTTAAGGTGAAATGTTAAAGCTGATGTGGCGCTGACGTGGACGGTGTTAAACTTTAACCCAAGTTATGGATGTGAATGCTCTTATCATAACTTATCAAAGTTAAACCTTAACTCAAATATTTTCAAATTCAACCCCTAAACTAAAACAAACATTTCATTTATTAAAAAACATATCATTAATTCGTAAATATATTATAACACGATTTTTTTTTTAAATGTTACAACGAAAAAAAAATACGAAATAAAAAAACACGCTGCAAAGTAAACTACAACATAAAGGAAATGACGAAAATACAATCTAGTGACGAGGTTGCAAGTTATATTTTTTGATGATTCGGTCTTTTTCTTAATTGATCCAAGCCACAACGTTTGGATCTTTGCCTTCAGTGTCAATCATCAAAAATTTCATCTCTTCCAACCTTGTTATCGTTTCATCTTTTACTTGGGCCACCCGATACGCCGCTTGGGCGGTTTCCGTTTGATACGATACTCGGTTGTCATAGTGTTGTTCCCTATTCACTATCGTAAAACAGTTAAGTATTTAAAAACAAGTTAATAGTGAATCTATGACTGATAAGATGTAAGTAAAACACACTGAATAATTTTCAACATAATATTCTTTATTATAAATGAATCAAACAAGAATACATTACCCAAGTACTTGGGATTGAAATGACAATGGGCGTAACTCCTCACGAAGCTCAGGCTGAGTCTGAGCACAACTACAAGTACCCACTGAGCTATCTCAGGGATTAAGTTGTATTTGGAGGAGTGAAAGATGGCTTGCGTGTATGTGTGTTTTTACAATTCACAAGCTTAAATCTTTCACTCCATCTCTTATGCTATTTATACAAGTATGATTTTTAACTCTTTCCTAAGTGACAAACTGACAATTTACAGAAGACAAAATACTGATGTATTTTGTCTCTGTTTACAAACTATATTAAGTAAGAGACAAGGTTGCTTTCCAAAGGTCAGTGATGACACTGAGCCTGATTGTTTGCAATTCAGGGAAAGTTGACTTTGGTTGATAAGGACTTCGTCTTGTCTGATTCAAACTTATCCCGCTCATTCTTCAGTCTTCATATCCTTCAGTCTTCTACTTCAGTTTGTCTTCAGTGTAAGTAGCTGGAGAGTAGTTTTAGGGATTCAGTGAGTTATTGTCATCACTCACTTCTTCTTCTTGACTCAGTATTCACCTTATAAGTGTCGCCTTACTGAGTGGAGAGACTTCTTCTTCGCCTCTTACTGAGTATCCTGAAGATGGCTCACTGAGATACTATGCACTCAGTGACCTGTTAGTGTTTAATGGTCTAAACACTTAGGATATTTTCTATTCAAATCCTAGATCAAGGGGTTTGGGTATTTACTAAACCCAACATGGTTCCTATCACTAGTACAAAAGGATAATACAAAATGATGTCAGTCAAGATGGATTCCCAGTGCTTCAAGCTTGACTTTCTTTGTGATGAGTGTTTCCCTGTCAGGATGCTCTCTTATCTTGGCGTTTATGTCAGCACAGAACTTGACATTTGCAGGAGTCTGAATTTGATAGGCCACTGGTATGTAGCTCAGCATTATAGCCACTCCTGCCTGATCAATGTCACTCCACCTTTGGAATGTTGGGTTTCCATAGACATCAATGAAAAATAGACCTCTTTCAGGCTCTTCAATCACAAGACAGTTGACAAACTTCACACCTTCAGGTAGCTCCCTGTTGCATTCAAGTCCAGGCACTTTGATCTCTGGCTGGAACTCAACCCTCTTTCTTTTGCCCTG
The DNA here is from genome assembly GCA_019973895.1 of Chrysanthemum seticuspe. Taxonomy (NCBI): domain Eukaryota; kingdom Viridiplantae; phylum Streptophyta; class Magnoliopsida; order Asterales; family Asteraceae; genus Chrysanthemum; species Chrysanthemum seticuspe. The sequence goes on along the minus strand of BPTQ01000006.1, from coordinate 235,220,358 downwards.
TGATGACTGAGGTTGAGATCCTTGTGGTGCAGTTAAGGCAGGCTGAATCCCTAGTTGTGCTGGTGCATCCCTCAGTCTTTCATACCTTTTGCTGAGCATTTTCATCAGCTCCTTAACCACCGCATTGTGCTTCTTTTCAATTATTGGACCAAGCTCATCGAGTTCAGTGATCCCAAAGTCAGTGAATTTTAGGGGATCATGAACCTCGAAGTATCTTTTATCATCCCCCCTGTAAATATTCATTGCCAGTGGTTTGGACTTGGGGATGATTCTGACATCAGTGATTTTCTCAGGCAGACTTCTGCTTGTCATTGACCAGTTGTAGTGGTCAATTCTACCTTGCCTGATGGCTGCAGCTCTCTTGTTCTTTTCTTCCAACTGCTTTCTCATTTCAGCCATCTTAGCAGCCTGAGCATCCTTGAAATTTTGTCCTGCCTGACCCTTTTGAAGCTTCTTTGGATCAATTCCCATATTCTCAGCTTCCTCAGCAACAACTTGTACCAGTGCTTCTTTGCTCTTTCTTTCTTCCTCAACTTGTTTCTCTTTCCTTTCTTCCTTTGCAAGATAGGCACTTAGCTGTTGTGGTGTGAGCAGGTACTCAGTGTTGTTGATCATGTAAGGGATCTTCTCAGGCTCAGGAGTTTGCATTATGCCTTTTCCTGGCCTGAGGAAGATGATGCTACCAAGGGTGTTGTTGTTGTTGTTATTGGTGTAGTCACTGTCATTGTTAATGTTGCTGTAGATGTTGGTGGCACTGATGATATGGGTACAGCAGAGACTAGTTGATCTGGCTCCCCCTCACTGTGAGAGGAAGTCTCTTCAGTGGTCTTCTCCCCCTCAACTGTTGCCGCAACATGAGTGAGATCAAGAGTTGCTTCGGACACTGGGGGGGTTTGAGTGGCTAGTCCTTTGAAGGCTTGATAAATTTCAGTGACCATAGCCTTGATGTCAGTAGTATCCTGCTGAAGACTAGTGACCTGTTTTCCAGATTAGCCTGAGATAATTCCAACGCAGTCATTCGTGGCCCAAGATTCCAAGCCATTGAAGATGATGCCTTAGCCAGAGTGGCCACCTGAGCATCTAAGGAACCCAGTGTTGCCTGAAGAGACTGAACCGAAGACTGAAGACCCTCAACATTGGCAGACTTTAGCATATTGATGAGTTCAGTGAGGTATGAGGAATTCTTCAAGTAAGCCTCAGTAGCCTCCAACACTCTAGAGTTGAGTGCTGGGTCTTCTTTGACAGCATCCCTGATTTCATCAATTGTAACGCCACAAGTCTGAAGATGCTTGAGAAACTTAACCAGGTTTTCATCCAACCTATGAAGATGCTGATACATGAGATCCCTGTGTTCATCAGTGTTGGCATTGAATGTGAGCACATTAGACTTTAGATCAGCATAGCTGGCAGCAGCTTCAATGTGTTGATCCCATAATGTTTCAGTAACCCCAGAATATAGCTTCCGTGAAGCTTTTGTGATCCACTGAACCAGCTGTCTTTCAGTAAGTGGAAGAACATTGTCAAACCTCTTGAATTCATCAGAGGATGAAGAGTCTGAGGAAGCAGAAGAGTTATCATCAGCTTGAAAAGGTGACTCCTCAGGCTTTGTTGGATCAGGCTGAGATTCTTGTTCATGTGGTTGAATCTCAGCGTCCATATCTTCCCCTGCTGAAGGTATTTCATCGTCACTGTCAACAAGTTCATCATCAGAAAATAGTATATCAGCGACATCAACAACAGTTAATAAGGTGGTGGTGATGGGTTCCGTATTAGCGGGTGGTATGTTTCTCCTTGAGTCTTTATCCCCCAGTGACCCCTCAGACACAGGTGGGCGTTTCCCAGTGCCTTCGCCGGAGTCAGGATTGGTGGTGGGTTCCGTATCGGCGGGTTGTTTCTTTCCCTCCGAGTCTTTGTCACCCTGTGACCCCTGAGACACTGGTGGGTGTTTCCCAGTGCCTTAGGCGGAGTCAGTGGCAGTTAGATCCCTATCAGCGGGTTGTTCAGTTTCCTCTGAGTCTTTGGGATCATTCAGTTGGCCCTCAGACAAAAGCTGTGATTTGCGAATGTCATCCTTGGGCGTTGTGGAAGGCGCTCCCCTACCAGCGGGTTGTATGTTTCCCTCTGGATCTTGGGGAGTAGTAGTTGGGACCAAGGGCACTGATTGTGATTTATCAGTGTCCTTCGTTGTCACCGGAGTGGATGTTGCTTGGTCTCCAGTGGGTGGCATATCAGTCTTGGGCTTTCTTTGCCTTTTAGGCTATGTTCCTGAAGCCTCAGGGCCCTGAGACTTGGGTTTGGTCTTAGTCCCAGTCTGAGACTTCCCCTTTGTCTTTTTAGGAGCAGGGTTTGGAGACACTGATTCCCTCTGATTGTTTACAGCAATCATATGGGCCGTCAATACAATTTCAGTGACTTGGGATGGGTCTTTTTGAAAATTTGAAGGACTCAGGATACCAGGTAAAGCAGAGTATTTATATTCCTGAGGGTAATTGCAACCCAGTAACACTTGTAAAGCACATTAGACAAACCTAGGATACGAAATGTATTTTGTCCTAGTTTTGCTCAGTAGCTTGGTTACGAGATCACTGTAAATGATCTCCCTAATGTCAACATTGACCCCATTCATCAAACAGTATGCCATCATCAACTGAATAGAATTAACTTGTTCAGTGGATGAGTGGTTCCCACCGAGAACCTGAATCACAAATGTGAACAGGATCTTCCAAGCCGTGGGAAATGAGTTCTTGGTGACTGGGGTCTTATCCAAAAATTTTGGATCCAAAACGATATGTTTTAACCCATCCTTCACTGTGGAGGGTTCAGGATGGGTGACATAGACTCCATTATTGTAGTCTAACCTTGTTGAAGTACAAAACGTTTTATAGTCCAGGGTGACTAATCTTTCCCTGTTAAAAAGACTGAACTTAATGAGATACTCCCTGAGTGGTCTTAGGTCTGTCTCATTAGTTGAGGGTGTCGGGTCATAGGCCACTGCTGTAGCCCAAAACTCCCTGAGGAGGTTTTGGTACTGAATAGATGGGGACTCAGTAAAGGCCTTTTTCAGTAGGCAGTTGAATAAAAATTTCATTATGTCCTTATAGGCTGGGACATTTGGGGGGTATTCAAAATTGCCTATAACATTGTTTGTTTTAAATTCAACACTACTGAGATCCCCTGCCCACTGAGATGCAAATTGAAGAGATTATGTTCTAGCCATTTCCATTTAAAGATTTTAGGGTTTTGAAAGAATATCTGAACTAGAACAATCAAAGAGTTTTAAATCTCTCAAGTTTGTGATGAAAAACTTTTGTAAATGTTTACAGAGAAGGTTTTTCAGAAAAAGGTTTGAAGAACACAAAGATTTTTGGGTTTGAAAGAGTATTTTGACAGAGTTTTGTTGCAGAAATACTTTGTGTGTGTTTTAATGATTTTGTGAGGGGTATTTATAGAGTGATGAGAGGGGTAGTTTATGCACAAATGTGGATTTGTAAAGTCAGTTTTTGAAAACGTTTCGAATTTCCACATTTAATGCCACCACTCCACTACCCGCAGTAAAATCCTGGTTTTCAAGGAACAGTTGCAGTGCAGAGTAAAAGTGCATTTCGCAACAATAAAATATCCACAAGATATTTCATGTGAGAGGGGGCATTTAATGCCAAGTGGGATGAGGTAAGTTTGAGGGACCCTTGACAGTAAGATAGAGAGACATATATTCCTATATTTAATTGGTGTGTTTACCAACCTAGGACATTTAAGTAACTAATACTTGGTGCATTTAGTTACTCATTCAATGCTCAATATCAAGAGTCAGGGTCCCTTACTCATTCAGTGAGAGGGTTATTTTTGAGGTTTTGTTCAGGGAGGATGAACCATTTTAGGGAAAACTTACTGAGATTGGGATTGATTTTCAGGTTGCTGACTTTCAATGTCTAGCATTCCCAATTCAGCTTTCAGTCTCCTGAAGGTAGGTTCATCTAAGGGTTTGGTGAAGATATCAGCAAGTTGATATTCAGTAGGGATGAAATGAAGCTCTATGTCTCATTTCATTATGTGGTCCCTGATGAAATGATATCTGATATCAATGTGTTTGGTTCTTTGGTGAATGACAGGGTTGTTGGAGATTGCAATGGCACTAGTGTTGTCACAGAATATGGGTACCATTTTGTAGTGGATGTCATAGTCACTGAGTTGATTTTTCATCCATAATACATTGGCACAACATCCTGCAGCAGCAACATACTCAGCTTCAGCTGAAGACATAGCCACTGATTATTGCTTTTTAGCACTCCAACAAACCAGTTTTCCTCCAAGAAGTTGACAGGACCTTGAGTTACTTTTGATGTCCATGTTGCAGCCAGCATAATCAGAATCAGAATATCCTTTGAGGTCAAACCCTGAGCACTTTAGATAGTAGAGTCCAAGGCTTGGAGTTCCCTTCAGGTATCTTAGTATTCTTTTGGCTGCAGTGAGATGGGATTCTTTGGGATTGGACTGATATCTTGCTATTAGACAGATTGAGAATTGTATGTCTGGTCTGGAAGCAGTGAGATACATCAGTGAGCCAACAATCCCTCTGAAATGGGTTTGATTGACTGATTTTCCAATGAGATCAGGTCCAAGGTTGTTAGGAGGGACCATTGGTGTCTTCACTGAGGCACAGTCAGATATCTCATATTTCTTCAAGAGATTTCTGGTGTATTTCTCTTGACTGATGGAGATTCCTTTATCAGTTTGCTTGATTTGTAGTCCAAGGAAGTATGTGAGTTCCCCCATCATGCTCATTTCAAACTTCTTTGTCATCAGTTTTTCAAACTGTTTGCAAAGAGTGTAGTTTGTTGAGCCAAAGATGATGTCATCAACATATACTTGGACCAGTATCACATCTTGTTTTGTCCTGTAGATAAACAATGTGTTGTTTATCTTTCCTCTGACAAACTTGTTTTGGATTAGGAAGGCTGAGAGAGTTTCATACCATGCCCTGGGAGTTTGTTTTAGTCCATAAAGGGCTTTGTCAAGCTTGCAGACATAGTCAGGGAATTCACTACTCTCAAAGCCAGGAGGTTTGTGAACATATACATCTTCCTTGAGTTCACCATTCAGGAATGCACTTTTTACATCCATTTGGTAAACTTTGAAGTTCATGTAGGTAGCATATGCAAGGAAGATCCTGATGGCTTCCATTCTTGCAACAGGAGCAAATGTCTCATCATAGTCAATGCCTTCTTGTTGACTGTAACCTTTGGCTACAAGTCTGGCTTTGTTTTTAATGACAGTGCCGTTTTCATCAGTTTTGTTTCTGAAAACCCATTTCATTCCAATGACAATGACATCCTGAGGACATTTGATTAAGGTCATGACCTTGTTTTTATCAAACTGTTGAAGTTCTTCTTGCATAGCCTGAACCCAGCTTGGGTGTTTTAGAGCCTCGGTGACACTTTTGGGTTCTATATCTGATAGAAAGTCAGTGTATAGACATTCATTGGCTGAAGCTGCAGTTAGTTTAGCAGCCATGCTTCTTGTAAGCATGCCCACAGTGGGTTCACCAATGATGTTTACAAGCTCAATGTCCTGAGATTTTGTCCACTTATTTTGTGGTCTAGGATCTAACCTTGAAGAGGTCACTGGAAACTCAGGAGTGAGTTGTCACAATTCTCAATTTCCGGTCATTTCTCACATTTACTATTTCATCGTATATTGTAAACTAGGTTTACAAGTATTAAATTCGCGTAACCTTAGGGGTTTAGCTGCGAATTCATGAACGATCATCAAGGACATTTCATATAGACTAAGTTTAGTCTACATATCATTAACATCATTGTCATCATATTAGTTCATGCATGGTTTTGCATTTTACATTAAACGTATAATTTTCATATTAAATCAACGTTATCGCGTAATTAATTATTTTGAACAATTGATCCGATATTTCTAAAAATTATCTCGATATATTTTTATACTTATATTAAGTTTATAGAAATAATATTATGAGTTTACCCAGTGTTTTAAATTTATTTTGTATATAAATTGTTATATTTATATAATTACGACGGTTTTCTTAAATACTACACGATTATTATTATTTCACTCAAATTTTGCAGGAAATGTATTTTTATAATTTTTATGACCTCAATATATTTTATCTTGACCAGTGAAAATTTATTTTTAACTAACGCTACCTTAAATACTCAAATGTGTATGCAAGTTATCACTTAACCTCAATTAACTTACACTTACTTATACTTATACTATTTAAAAAAAAATTAAAAATTAAACAAAGTTACCCCCTTGTCGACTCAAGGGGGAATGACTCATTAAAATTGTAAAATATCTCTTAAGTTAAAGTATTATATCCAAATATCAACACATACTCATCTAGTTTGCAAAGTGTAAAGATCAAAAACACCATTTCTTTCTCTTCTTCCTCACATAACCGGCCAACCAAGGACCAAAGAGAAGATCATCCAAAATATTTTCAAGACAAGAATTATTCACTCTAGTATCACTCTTGATTGGGTTGTGAAATAAAAACCTTGGGTGATTAGGAAAACCCTTTGTCCTTAAACCTCATCATATTTCTTGTAAGCATTCATATTCATGTTGTTATTTCACATTCATTATTATGGTCATATCATTTTATTTGAGAAACATGCAAGTTATGTGATGTTTATACCACTTTTTAAGGTTTTTAAGGTTTTTAAGTGTTATATATATAATCCATCCTATAATTACTCCTTGTTATATATTATTTTTGGTGATGTCTAGGAACCCATGACACCCTAAGAAGGTGTATGGTAGGATTAGAATAGCTTCGGAGTTGTTTTGAATGGGTTAGAATAGGTTTGGCGCCAGAAAAACTCATTTCGACAAGTTTGGAAAAGGGTCTGTCCTTATTTTTAAAATCTGGAAAATCCGACAGTAGATAAAAAAATTTTGGCCTAGATATTTAGAAAATATACTTTAAAACGAAACCGTGGCCGCTTGAACGGATTAAAACGGAGCTATAACGAAGAAGTTATGAATTGTTCAAGTTGACGACGAAAACTATAAATTTTCTGGAATTTCAGCAAACATTGTTTATTTTGTACGAGTCAAAAATGAAGCTTGGACGTTGTAAATTATGTCGACTTGTCAAAAATATGTTAGTATACTTCGATACAAAGCTAAGGATCTTTAAAACGTAGAAAACGGATTGGTAACGATTAAATTATACACGTTTACAAAAGTTGCCGTAACTTTTATCATATAAGAAAAACTATCTTGATTTCTAATAGACAAGTTTTGCGGCAAAACTAGAGACCAAGTTGAAGGTTGTTTTTAACATTGATTTAGAACTTTTTATAAAGTGATGTCTCCTAGTAAAAGTGAGATCGCCAAGTATATTTATCAAAATGTCCGACCGTTTAATTAGCGGAGTTGTAATGAATTAAATACGTTTACTCAAACTTTGCCGAAAAACCATCCTTAAACTATATTTTGGGACATAAGTACCATATTTAACCTCTATTTTTCTTTATGTTCGAGACCTCTAGGATAGAAATGCATGTACTAAAACTTTGAGATAATGGTACGAGCTTCCCAAAACCGTTGAGTTTGTTTCCTAACGCTCGACGTGCACCATTTTACGACTAGCTTTTCGAGGCCGTTTAGTCACTTTCACGAAAATTTCAACGACATTATTTTACGACGAAAAGTTATATTTTCATAATAAATCACTAAATGATTATCGTAGGATATCATTTCGACGTAAGTACTTGTAAAGTACTTGGTAACTGGGCATTATGTCATAAACATATATTTCGACGATAAACTTTATTTTCCAAAATGTACAAGTGGTATGGATATCATATGAGTTTGCATGCACGACATTGTTTCATGACTTATATTAGAGCATATCATTCATATTAGGTTGCGGATAGAGATCGCACCTCATTTCAGTGTATCTACTTTTGTCACCATAACTATTGCAACAGGTGAGTAATCACATCCCCCTTTTTACCGTTTTACTATATTTTGAGGCGAAATGCATGAACCGTTCTTGAGCTAATTTGTTTACTACTTTTATTAACTAGTTTGACTAGAACTTGTGAACTTGAATCAAATACTTGAACTTAATTATGAAATAATTCCTTACTTGAACTTATTGAACCGTACATGTTATGACCTTGACCTAAAGTCTCCCATGTTCGGAGCATCACTATAAAGTCTCCCATGTTCGGAGCATCACTATAAAGTATCCTATGTTCGGAGCATCACTATAAAGTCTCCTACGTTTGGAGTATATCTTTGGGAAGAGGCACCCAGTATATCTTTGGGAAGAGGCACCCAGTATATCTTTGGGAAGGGGCACCCAACATAACTTTGGGTAGTGGCACCCAGCATAATTTGGTTTCATCAGAAGCATCATTACAAAGTCTCCCTTGATGGAGCAGTGCAAAGTCTCCCATGTTCGGAGCATCCCTGAATTATTATATGCGTGGTACTATATTATGAACCATTATGACCACTTATACTTGACTACTAGACATACTATATTTTGTGCAATGGGTTGTGAACACACAGGTTGCAAGTTTTGTATGGGCGGAACTTGGAACTGAGTGGATTTACGATGCCTTTGCTTTGTGGACTATTTTCGATGACCGAAACCTTTGACTATTTCTTACGAGTTTTCTTATTTTGCGAAACGTGTATACTCACCAACTATTTTCATAGTTGACCCGTTTTTCTCTCATGCATTTCAGGTGATCGTTAGTAAGCTTTTTCTACCAGGTCTTGCATAATGAAGTTTTCACTTGTCACTACAAATCGTTATGTAATAAAACGCTATATTTGGAATCTAAACTTTGTACTATATTTGCCGATGTCGGCTAAACTGGTAATGTAATGATGTACTCTTTCTTTTAAATCTTAACGTTGGTATGTTCTATTATCTTGTGCTTATGTTCCCGTCCGTTACACCTCGTGTTTCCGCCTCCGGCGAGGGTGTGACAGATTGGTACCAGAGCCAAAGGTTATAGAGAATGCTGTAACACCCCCAAAATCACAATGTGACAGCGGAAGACTATTTGGGGTATTACTTAGAGGATCATAGTCATAAGTTATAGAAAACGACTCTAAAGAGACGTTTTAATAAAAGGTAGTTACCATTTCATAGAACTCAGCGTTTTGGAAACACAAAAGGGAATACCACATGTTTTGAAGTTACACAAAAGATAGTTTAAATATTTACGAAATGATAACTTTAATTGAAAACAACACCACTTCAAGCGTCCCATGATGTCCACTCTACGCCTTCATGATATTCTAATTTGTACCTGAGATGAACATGCTTAAAAAGTCAACAAAAAGTTGAGTGATATTCATAGGTTTAAATAAATGGTTGAACACAAGTAAGAGATGATAATTGCTTCGAATACAATCACCATGGAAAACATAGATTATTATTATGCACTAAGCTCATGACACCAAACTAACTGCATACACCTAATTACTGGTGTAAGTAATAATATTGCCCTCAGAGATGGAATTGCCAATTCCATAGTTAACCAAATATAGTACGCCCCGGTTATTTCCGATAACCGAGTCGGGGTCGTTAATTCCCATAGTACTATCCACAATATTCGCGTTCACTAGCAAGTGATTAATGGTTCATGATGTAAGGGACTTATGGCAGGCAACTTAGGCTATAATAATAATGATCAGGCAAGCATACAGTTTAAGAAAAGACTTGTGTTCTAGTTTATAGCATGCATCTCCCTCGCGGGGTTTGAAAGAAATAAGTAAAGGCGAGGCTATGAACTCACCTTAGCAAACGGTATCTGAGTAGTGTAAAGTCAAGTAGTATGAGCACGAAGTACCGTCACGCGACCTATAATTAGCATGGCAAGTCTTAGTTTATTGTTTTTATCCATGATTTAATGTATTGAAAACGGTTGAAGTATTTTCAAGAGTTTGTGTTTATGGTTGCTTGTGTTGGCAATGGTTAAGTTTAAATAAGTTTCGAAATGCTTATAAGTTTTTGGCTCTTGGAAAAGTGAGTGGGATAGTTTACGAAACATTCGTATAAAAGTTGGCTCGAGTATATTTATTAAAGTGGAAATAATTACAAATCAACTTGTATTTATTTGATTTCGTTTAGTTTTGAAAAGTATAGATATATATACAATATATATTTATCTGAGTTGTGGGAAAATATTATATTTAGAAAAATATAATATCTCTAGTTTATGCAAATGTGGTCGTCAAATAGAAATATGTACCAATTTTATTTATGTAACGAAGTATGGTAGAAAAATATAAATTTATTATCTTATAGAAGCTTTTAGGATGGAAAGCGTTAAGTGTAGAACTTGGAGGGATCAAAGTTGTAAAGATTTATATAAGTTTCAAACTTTATAAGGGTTTTAAGAAATGTGTCAAGTGGTTCAAAGTCGAGGGTTGAAATCGTAGATATCAATATGAGTTTACAAGGCTTATAAAAGATCTTAAGGAAAATGACAAGGGGTGTGAAGTCGGGGGACTGGATTTGTCAAAATACGAAAGTTACAAAAATAACAAAAAAATGGGTAACTGCCACGAGACAGATTCGAACTCACAACCTCCAAGTTAATCACCCACGCCCCCACCAACTGAGCCAAGGGTCTTTTTGTGTTAGGTCTCACAGCGTAAATCTATTTAATGGGTATTTTCGACTGTTTTATATTTGTTATGTATCTCTTCCCAGTAGGAACTTAGTTTTGCATGCAAATGCAATATGTTTTGTGTGTCCGGTGATTTCCAACAGTGGTGCCGAGTGAACCAAGGAAACAATCTAAGTATTACATGTGTGTTTGTAGTTAGTTTCGAAATGGGTTGACAACAAAACGAGTTTTCTATCCACTCAAGTTTAATACGATAGTAGGTAACATGCTACGTAGCTTTTTATAACGAGGTTGTGTACAAGTGTCGTGACAACGTATCGATGTGTTATAAATGGTTAAGAAGCTATATTGTCCTACATGCGGAAAAGGGAGGAATACTTACGACACCGAGAGTGGTGGTGAAGAATACGTACGGACAAGAATGAGAACCAAAGAAACCCGTTATGCTTTCCAAAGTGAACCCGATATGCATTCCAAAGTGAACCCGATTACCTTGCTTCTAAAACCCTTATGTTTGATTTCAAGTACCCTTATTTTTCCTTTGAGTGTTTGAAAATTTAATGAGCTTAAAGAGGAAGAGTATGTGTCGAATGGAGTGAGCTAGAGCAAACCAAGAGAAAAACCAAGCTTCCCAACTTATTTCCAGAACTTCTTACCCAAACTTCCAAGGCTAGTCTTTGAATACACTTAGAGGTTTTGGTGGGATTTTGCAAGTGAGATGTGTGATGAAACTTGTGGGCTCGTGGGTTTTTAAGAAGAAAAAGGAGAAGAACTTTTGGTTAAAGACCAAGAGTTTATGTTGAGCATTGATACATGAAATCTTGATTATACTTGCACCTAGGAAGTATTAAAGAAAACAAGCAAATGGATTGTGGTTTTGGGAAGTATACGGCAGCCAAGGACAAAAAGGAGTGAAAAGTGTGTCATAGTGCTTGGTTATATGTTGGGTATTATATTTACTTCTCAAGTATGTTTCAAAAGTCAATGTATTTGCAAATTTTGAAGAGATGTGTAAATATCTTGTAGGTGCATTCGGTTACAAGAAAGAAAAAGAAAGAAAGGATCTCATTTAGGTCCAATAGTCTAGTGTTTAACAAGGTGTATGGATATTATATGTTATTAGTTAGTTCATAATGTGTAAGGTAGCATTTCACATCTTTCTAATATAACATGTGTCACTATGAGTTGTAATTTGGGTGGTAACGTGTAAGATTTTCTCGAATTTTCGTTATGTATATCGTGTCCCGTTTGAGCTTAAATGTGGGTCACGGTGTCCCGGTTTGATGCTTTTGCACAAACGTGTAATATATAATTTTTAGCATGTTTTTATAAAGGTAAAAAAAAATATTAATTCTAACTCGTAGAAATATTTATTTGACTTTAGCCATAACTAATTGAGTGTCGGTACGCGTGCGGCTCGTAAGACAAGAAAATTTCTTGTGAGACTGATTTAGCTATCAGTAAATATCGGGCATGATTAAATAAGACTACTCGGAGATGCATAAATTTTTATGCAATAAAATGAAACGTACATGCTAAAATGCTCAACTTAGCTCAAATAAGTTTTGATAAACAATCTAGTTTATTAATATGAAGGTTGATGATAGTGAAATTTTACAGGTGGCTACAGTACCAACCCCTTAAGAGAATTCCGTCCGCGGAATTTTAGTTTACGGTGGTTTTCGGAGTTGAATTTGCAAAGAGATGTGGGTACTTAACACGCATGGTGTCTTCGCGCTCCCACGTGTACTCCGGTCCTCTCTTGGAGTTCCATCTAACTTTGACGATAGGGATGTGACTTTGCTTAAGTCGCTTGACTTCCCTATCCATGATTTCAATTGGTTCTTCGACAAAGTTGAGCTTGTCATCGAGTTTAATCTCTTTTAGTGAAACGACAAGAGATTCATCCGACAAGCATTTCTTCAGATTTGAGACGTGAAAGTTAGGGTGTACTCTACTAAGTTCTTCCGGGAGATCAAGCTTGTAAGCAACCGGGCCGATTCTCTCCAGAATCTTGAAAGGGCCAATGTATCGAGGGTGTAACTTTCCTCGTTTTCCAAATCGAACCTTTCCTTTCCAAGGTGATACTTTCAACATAACTCGATCACCAACTTGAAATTCCATGGGTTTCCTTCTAACATCGGCGTAACTCTTTTGTCGATCTCTAGCAGCTTGAAGTCGTTGACGAATTTTTACAATCTTCTCGGTTGTTTCTTGGACAAGCTCAGGTCCAGTGAGTTGGGCATCTCCAACCTCGGCCAACAAACAGGTGATCGACACTTTCGACCATAAAGTGCCTCGAATGGGGCTGCCTTGATGCTAGCGTGATAACTATTGTTGTAAGAGAATTCCGCCAAAGGCAAGTGTTTATCCCAACCTTTTCCAAAGTCGATCACACATGCTCGAAGCATGTCTTCCAAGGTTTGGATAGTCCTTTCGCTTTGGCCATCGGTTTGAGGATGATATGCGGTACTCATATCCAAACGAGTGCCTAAAGCTTTTTGAAGAGATTTCCAGAAGTGAGAGGTAAAACGACTGTCACGATCAGAAATGATGGAAATTGGCACTCCATGACGAGATACAATTTCCTTCAGGTATAGTTGAGCAAGGGTTTCCATTTCATCATTTTCCTTGATGGGTAAGAAATGAGCGGACTTGGTAAGGCGATCGATGATAACCCAAATGGTATCGTAACCTCTAGCAGTCTTTGGTAGTTTGGTTATGAAATCCATGGTGATTCTTTCCCATTTCCAAACTGGGAGTTCGGGTTGAGTTAACAATCCGGAGGGCTTTTGACATTCGGCTTTGACTCGAGAACATGTAAGACATTTCCCGACATACGTTGCAATCTCAGCCTTCATGTTTGGCCACCAATAAAGCTTCTTGAGATCTTGGTACATTTTGTCGGATCCCGGGTGAATGGAATATTTAGACTTGTGAGACTCATGCATAATGAGTTCCCGTATTCCTCCATAAAGTGGTATCCAACTTCTATCGCCAAAACATAAGGTTCCATCCGATCTTTGCGCAAAACCGTTCTCGCTTTCCGGCATTCCAAAGATTCTCTCGTTGGGACAGTTTTCAGGTTTGAGAGCTTCAGCTTGAGCTTCAAGGATTTTTGATGGAAGGGGTGACTTAATTGTCATTCCCAAAGATCTTACTCGAAGAGGTTTAGGTCGATCCTTTCGACTAAGAGCATCAGCCACGACATTTGCTTTTCCCGGGTGATAACGGATTTCACAGTCGTAATCACTAGGCAATTCTAGCCATCGGCGTTGTCGCATGTTTAACTCCTTTTGATCCAGAATGTGTTGAAGACTTTTATGGTCGGTGAACACCGTACACTTGGTTCCATATAGGTAATGTCTCCATATTTTGAGAGCGAAAACCACGGCTCCTAATTCCAAGTCATGGGTAGTGTAGTTCTTTTCGTGAGTTTTGAGTTGTCGCGAAGCATAAGCGATCACCTTGTTTCTTTGCATCAATACCGCACCTAACCCTAGGTGTGATGCATCACAGTAGACCACAAAATCTTCCACTCCATCGGGTAAGGCTAAGATAGGAGCTTCACAAAGCTTTTGTTTTAAGAGTTGAAAGGCTAACTCTTGTTCCTCACCCCAGTCGAAATTCTTCTTTTTCTGGGTTAACTCCGTTAGAGGTTTAGCGATTTTCGAGAATCCTTCGATATATCTTCGATAATAACCCGCAAGACCTAAAAATTGGCGTATCTCGGTAGGGGTAGTAGGGGATGACCAATCTTTGACAGCTTCGATTTTTGAAGGATCAACATGAAGACCATTACTATCTATCACGTGACCAAGGAATTGAACTTTTTGAATCCAGAAGTCGCACTTGGAAAACTTAGCATACAGTTCTTCTTTCTTGAGTAGCTCTAGAATGGCTTTCAAGTGTTCCGCATGCTCTTCCTTGTTGCGGGAGTAAATGAGAATGTCGTCAATGAACACAATCACAAATTTGTCCAAGTAAGGTTTACACACTCGGTTCATCAGGTCCATAAATACCGCCGGTGCATTTGTCAAACCAAATGGCATCACTTGGAACTCATAGTGGCCGTATCGTGTTCGGAAAGCAGTTTTTGGAATATCTTCTTCTCTAACTCTCAGTTGGTGATACCCAGATCTCAGATCAATCTTGGAGTAGACGCTTGACCCTTGGAGTTGGTTAAACAAATCATCAATTCTAGGCAATGGATATCGGTTCTTCACCGTTAGCTTGTTCAGCTCACGGTAATCGATACACATACGAAAAGATCCGTCCTTCTTTTTGACAAATAAGACCGGAGCTCCCCAAGGCGAAGAACTCGGTCGAATGAATCCTTTTTCGGACAATTCTTGAAGTTGGTCAGACAATTCTTGTAGTTCAGAGGGTGCCAATCTATAAGGTGCTCGTGCCACGGGTACCGCTCCCGGCATTAGCTCGATTTGGAATTCTACTTGCCGAATCGGAGGAAGACCAGGCAAGTCTTCAGGAAATACTTCGGGAAAATTCCTAGCCACGGGGACTTCTTTTAGTTGTTTCTCATCCGCTTTCTTCTTCTCCGTTACTTGTGCTAAAAAAATGTGGCATCCTTTTTCTATGTACTTTGCAGTTTTGACGCGCGAGATGATATTCAATCGGGTTTTACTACGATCACCCCGAATGATTAGAGTTTTGCCATTGAGAGGAAGGTGAACGACTCTCTCGTCACAGATGATTCTTGCACGATTCTTGGATAGCCAATCCATGCCAATGACAGCATCGAAGCTACCAAGTTGGATAGGCATAAGGTCTATATCGAACGGGTGGTTTGATAAGGATAGGTTGCAACCTCGAAGGATAGTGTTAGTTCCTACTATTTTTCCATCGGCTAGCTCTACTTCATATGTGGTATCTAGGACGGTTGGAGTGACTTTCAGTAAGGGTGCAAACTTAGAAGACACAAAGCTTTTGTCGGCTCCAGAATCAAATAACACCTTAGCTAAATGATGATTGAGTGAAAACGTACCCGTAACGACGTCCGGGTTTTCTTGTGCATCTCCATCTCCTAGCACATAAGCTCTTGCTCTAGCAGGGTTGTTGTTGTTATTGTTGTTGTTGTTGTTCCCGTACAGTTTTGGGCATCTACTCTTGACATGCCCAGCTTCTCCACATCCAAAGCAAGTTATCCCCATGGGTTGAAGGTTACTTCCAGTAGCAGGGCTTCGGAAATCCTTGTGGGTATGGCCCACCTTGTTACACTTTCCACACTTAATAGTACATCGTCCCACATGATGCAGGTTGCATCGAGTGCACAAAGTGTGTGGTCCAGCATAGCCTCTTCCAGTGGCGGGTGTAGCGGCATAAGCCCTCACAACTTCTTGCCTACGGTTTTGTTGATTGTGGTGGTTGTTTCGGTTTTGGTGGTATGGGCTGGGATTGTTGTTGCGGTGTTGATTGTGATTGTTGCGGCCTTGGTTGTTGTTGTTGCGGTTATTGTTGTGATGGAAAGAGTTGTTGTGGTTGTAGTTGTTTGAAGTGTTGCCTCGACGGTCATCAAACTTCCTTTTGTTGTCGTTATTGCCTTGCACGGATCCATGTTTCAGGACTTGATCCATGACTTGGTAGGAAATTGTGATCACTTCTTCCACGGTTTTGGGTTTTGATGCAGTAACATTGCCCTCAATGCTTCGGGGTAATCCCCCAATGAGATTTTCCAGCAACTTAATTTCGTCAGAAACCATGGATGGGCATAGAGCTTTCAATTCTTGGAAGTGCTTGAAGTAGGTTTTGAGATCATTGCCCTTAGTAGTCAGATGATAGAATTCATCTTCAAGTTTCTTGATCTCGGTCCTTGGACAGTATTGCTTCATCATCAATTGCTTTAGTTCAGTCCAAGTGGTTTTGTAGGCTTCTTCCATGCCAATAGGTTGGGCATGAGCCTTCCACCAAGACAATGCATCTTCCAGCAGAGTACCAGTAGCAAATTTCACCTTGCAATCTTCTGAGCAATCACTTAGAAGAAACACAGTTTCAGATCTTTCGAACCAATGAATAAGGCCAACTGCGCCTTCAGTTCCTTTGAAGAAGGTAGGTTTGCAATTCATGAACTCCTTGTATCCACATTTGCGATTTACCACAGCTTCATTCCGGTTGGCTTGATTTGGGGCTTCATTTGTTCGAGCTGCCTCAGCAGGTCTTGCAGCAAAAGCAGCACCGATTTCATTAGTAACCAGCCTCCGAATTGCTTCAGGGGTCATCTCGGGAGTTTCAGTAGAGGTAGAGGTAGTTCTTGTTCTTGCCATTTTTCTAAAGACATACACTCAGATTTTAGAATCATTCAACATAAGTGTGAATTATTATAAAAAAAATGGTTTCATAATAGTCAAGATCATCACATTATATTAATAGAGTATAATCATCATGAGAAAGAATCACAATATGTTAGAACCACACAAGAAAATATATATAAATGATCACTTCGATTCACACACCGATAAATAAGAAAGATCACCATACATAAGAACATCAAGAAATAACAACCATAATGCCATATGTCTATCATCCATACATAGTGATACAATACCATACAATGTCGCATAAATAGCTTGTTCGATAGTTTACAAAACATGCGAATACAAGGCCTTTATCAGTGCCACATGCGGCAGGATAAGGTACCAGAAAACTAAACAGATGAATCACCAATCTAGAGGCTGTCGGGTGTGCCCCTCAATCGGCGCTGTAGGTCACGGACTAGCTCTGCCAGATCGTCCACCTCTCTATCTCGTGCCTCCAATATCTGCTCCAAAGCAGTAGCACGAGTCTCCATGATAATCATCCTCTCTGACTGTCGTCGCACCACTCCCTCCAATATCTCAGCTCTGTCCAACAGTCCTAATCTATCTGACTCCATCCTCCTCTCTAACACTGTAACTGCTCCACTAGCTCTCTCACTCTGGGCACCAATCCTATTAAGCACTCTCTCCATCGTGGTTCTCCCGTTAAGGAGCTCTCCAACCTCATCCTCAATGTTCTCGATACGTACCAACGGGACCTCATCAACAAATGCTACAACATCCTCAAGCTGATCCTCAGCTCGCAGCACTCGTGCAGCCAACAATGGAATGGTATGATGAAGGGGTTCTCCCGTGACAGGGAGAGTCTCAGCAGCAGCAAACAGGTGCTCTCCAAGCTCCACAGCGCTAGGTGCACCCTCCTCCGACCTCCATCGACTAATGAGCGGCATCATGTAAGACCAACGTCTAGCATCGACCCTCCTACGGGCTCTCGGCTCAGAGGTACCAAACATAGCCTGGTAATATGGGTCCGAATGTGTGGGTGAGAGACGGGCTCTCTTCCCAAGAGATGTCACCGGCTCAGTGTGCATCACCAAGGGTGATGGTGCACGGGATGAGGATGAAACCGGTACAGTAGTGGTCTGATAAATGAATGTGGTAGGTGGTGGTAGTGGTGAAACAGGTATGAGTGGTGGTGCAGGTGCAGCTGATGGTGGAAAAGCAGAGGATGATGGTATGTCAGATGGTGGAACAAAAGTGATGGGTGCCCTTACTCGTTTCCGAGCGGTATGTATAAAGGTAGCACCATTCTTACGGTAACGGAATGGCTGGCCGAATGGCGCGGGCTCTTAGGGTTTGAGAACCCTAGCTCGCCTTCGCCTTCGGCGAACAGGCAGTGGTGATGGGCAAGAAATAGAAGACACGGAATCAGTCTGGGACATAATGTCAGAAGGTGATAGCCACTGCTGTGACTCCAGATATCGGTCATAAGTGGGGGGACCAAAGACGGGCAGGTGCTCGGGTATGGTCAAAGCAGGTGGGGTGACAACGACTTCACCCTCCTCGAAGGGCTCAGTCTCAGAGGACACAGGTGCAATGAGAGCCGGTGCCATGGGAGTAGAGGCAGAAGACATAGCATCCTCCATCTCGGTGTCGGAGGTCAGGTCGATAGGGTGAGTAGCGGACGACATAGTACTGTAACAACCCAAAAGAAAATATGCACTCATAAGTAAATAAAGCCATGCAGTAAATAAGATTTAGTTAGTCGCGCATAATCTGCCACGCAAATCTAAATGCCTAACTAAATGAAAGCTAGCATTATAAGTTTTTATCATGCAAAGTTTTACTAGTCATGTATTATCTGCTAAGTGAATCTCCTACATGTTATCGGTACAAAGTAGGCGCGGAGGACGTGAAGTGGTGATGTAAAACGGTCCATTTGAAAAAACGTGGTTATAGTCCAATTTGTTTTGAAAATACAAGTTGGTTCTCTATAACCTAGGCTCTGATGCCAATCTAGTAACACCCCCAAAATCACAATGTGACAGCGGAAGACTATTTGGGGTATTACTTAGAGGATCATAGTCATAAGTTATAGAAAACGACTCTAAAGAGACGTTTTAATAAAAGGTAGTTACCATTTCATAGAACTCAGCGTTTTGGAAACACAAAAGGGAATACCACATGTTTTGAAGTTACACAAAAGATAGTTTAAATATTTACGAAATGATAACTTTAATTGAAAACAACACCACTTCAAGCGTCCCATGACGTCCACTCTACGCCTTCATGATATTCTAATTTGTACCTGAGATGAACATGCTTAAAAAGTCAACAAAAAGTTGAGTGATATTCATAGGTTTAAATAAATGGTTGAACACAAGTAAGAGATGATAATTGCTTCGAATACAATCACCATGGAAAACATAGATTATTATTATGCACTAAGCTCATGACACCAAACTAACTGCATACACCTAATTACTGGTGTAAGTAATAATATTGCCCTCAGAGATGGAATTGCCAATTCCATAGTTAACCAAATATAGTGCGCCCCGGTTATTTCCGATAACCGAGTCGGGGTCGTTAATTCCCATAGTACTATCCACAATATTCGCGTTCACTAGCAAGTGATTAATGGTTCATGATGTAAGGGACTTATGGCAGGCAACTTAGGCTATAATAATAATGATCAGGCAAGCATACAGTTTAAGAAAAGACTTGTGTTCTAGTTTATAGCATGCATCTCCCTCGCGGGGTTTGAAAGAAATAAGTAAAGGCGAGGCTATGAACTCACCTTAGCAAACGGTATCTGAGTAGTGTAAAGTCAAGTAGTATGAGCACGAAGTACCTTCACGCGACCTATAATTAGCATGGCAAGTCTTAGTTTATTGTTTTTATCCATGATTTAATGTATTGAAAACGGTTGAAGTATTTTCAAGAGTTTGTGTTTATGGTTGCTTGTGTTGGCAATGGTTAAGTTTAAATAAGTTTCGAAATGCTTATAAGTTTTTGGCTCTTGGAAAAGTGAGTGGGATAGTTTACGAAACATTCGTATAAAAGTTGGCTCGAGTATATTTATTAAAGTGGAAATAATTACAAATCAACTTGTATTTATTTGATTTCGTTTAGTTTTGAAAAGTATAGATATATATACAATATATATTTATCTGAGTTGTGGGAAAATATTATATTTAGAAAAATATAATATCTCTAGTTTATGCAAATGTGGTCGTCAAATAGAAATATGTACCAACTTTATTTATGTAACGAAGTATGGTAGAAAAATATAAATTTATTATCTTATAGAAGCTTTTAGGATGGAAAGCGTTAAGTGTAGAACTTGGAGGGATCAAAGTTGTAAAGATTTATATAAGTTTCAAACTTTATAAGGGTTTTAAGAAATGTGTCAAGTGGTTCAAAGTCGAGGGTTGAAATCGTAGATATCAATATGAGTTTACAAGGCTTATAAAAGATCTTAAGGAAAATGACAAGGGGTGTGAAGTCGGGGGACTGGATTTGTCAAAATACGAAAGTTACAAAAATAACAAAAAAATGGGTAACTGCCACGAGACAGATTCGAACTCACAACCTCCAAGTTAATCACCCACGCCCCCCACCAACTGAGCCAAGGGTCTTTTTGTGTTAGGTCTCACAGCGTAAATCTATTTAATGGGTATTTTCGACTGTTTTATATTTGTTATGTATCTCTTCCCAGTAGGAACTTAGTTTTGCATGCAAATGCAATATGTTTTGTGTGTCCGGTGATTTCCAACAGTGGTGCCGAGTGAACCAAGGAAACAATCTAAGTATTACATTTGTGTTTGTAGTTAGTTTCGAAATGGGTTGACAACAAAACGAGTTTTCTATCCACTCAAGTTTAATACGATAGTAGGTAACATGCTACGTAGCTTTTTATAACGAGGTTGTGTACAAGTGTCGTGACAACGTATCGATGTGTTATAAATGGTTAAGAAGCTATATTGTCCTACATGCGGAAAAAGGGAGGAATACTTACGACACCGAGAGTGGTGGTGAAGAATACGTACGGACAAGAATGAGAACCAAAGAAACCCGTTATGCTTTCCAAAGTGAACCCGATATGCGTTCCAAAGTGAACCCCATTACCTTGCTTCTAAAACCCTTATGTTTGATTTCAAGTACCCTTAGTTTTCCTTTGAGTGTTTGAAAATTTAATGAGCTTAAAGAGGAAGAGTATGTGTCGAATGGAGTGAGCTAGATCAAACCAAGAGAAAAACCAAGCTTCCCAACTTATTTCCAGAACTTCTTACCCAAACTTCCAAGGCTAGTCTTTGAATACACTTAGAGGTTTTGGTGGGATTTTGCAAGTGAGATTTGTGATGAAACTTGTGGGCTCGTGGGTTTTTAAGAAGAAAAAGGAGAAGAACTTTTGGTTAAAGACCAAGAGTTTATGTTGAGCATTGATACATGAAATCTTGATTATACTTGCACCTAGGAAGTATTAAAGAAAACAAGCAAATGGATTGTGGTTTTGGGAAGTATACGGCAGCCAAGGACAAAAAGGAGTGAAAAGTGTGTCATAGTGCTTGGTTATATGTTGGGTATTATATTTACTTCTCAAGTATGTTTCAAAAGTCAATGTATTTGCAAATTTTGAAGAGATGTGTAAATATCTTGTAGGTGCATTCGGTTACAAGAAAGAAAAAGAAAGAAAGGATCTCATTTAGGTCCAATAGTCTAGTGTTTAACAAGGTGTATGGATATTATATGTTATTAGTTAGTTCATAATGTGTAAGGTAGCATTTCACATCTTTCTAATATAACATGTGTCACTATGAGTTGTAATTTGGGTGGTAACGTGTAAGATTTTCTCGAATTTTCGTTATGTATATCGTGTCCCGTTTGAGCTTAAATGTGGGTCACGGTGTCCCGGTTTGATGCTTTTGCACAAACGTGTAATATATAATTTTTAGCATGTTTTTATAAAGGTAAAAAAAATAAAATATTAATTCTAACTCGTAGAAATATTTATTTGACTTTAGCCATAACTAATTGAGTGTCGGTACGCGTGCGGCTCGTAAGACAAGAAAATTTCTTGTGAGACTGATTTAGCTATCAGTAAATATCGGGCATGATTAAATAAGACTACTCGGAGATGCATAAATTTTTATGCAATAAAATGAAACGTACATGCTAAAATGCTCAACTTAGCTCAAATAAGTTTTGATAAACAATCTAGTTTATTAATATGAAGGTTGATGATAGTGAAATTTTACAGGTGGCTACAAATGCCGATTTTTCAAAAATAAAAATCACAGCTATAACCGGAATAAAGTTTTATTAAACACCGAACATCATCCGAGTCAACTAGTCCTATCGTTGCATCGTTACTCATAAATTATACATAGCCTGATCAACTATGTCTAATTTATGAAGAACCATGCAATGATAAGAGTGGTAGTTTTAAATCATGTTTAGTCGAGTCTTTTGAGTTTGGTCACTTGAAGTTGCATTGGTCGGGTGGGTATGCATAGCATGTTTTTACGTTCACGTCTACATTACCGTATCTTATTTATACCCTCTCTTTTCCATCTTTCGACTTGTTAGACATAGCATGTCTCTGTTCTTGTCATGTTTCGATCACTATAACACATTACCACCGTTCTAAACCTCATCTACCTTCGTCCGAGTGTCATTTACTCAACCCGATATTTTGGTCCATTGCAGGATCATGGCTGCCAGAAACACACGCTCAGGAGGCAACAACAACGGCAACCCAAACAACAATGACAATCCAAACAACAACGCGACTGGAATAGCGGATCTACTCACCCAAATTATGACGCACCTTGATGCTAGACGAACCAACAACGGAGAAGGTACTTCAAACACTAGTAATGGGTGCAGCTACAAGACTTTCATGACATGCAAGCCGATGGAATTTTATGGTACTGAGGGTGCCATTGGACTATTAACCTGGTTCGAGAATGTTGAGTCAAAGCTTAGTATCACGAAGTGTGCTGAAGGAAACAGAGTTGAGTTCTCTGCTGGTCTACTACAAGGTCGAGCATTGACCTGGTGGAACAATCAACTGCAGACTAGAGGAAGAGGGGCTGCAAATGCGTTATCTTGGGAAGCATTTAAGAAACTACTAACTGATGAGTACTGCAGAAAAGATGAAGTGCAAAAGCTGGAAGCGGAATGTTGGAATCACTTGATGGTAGGAGTAGAGGTCGACAAGTACACGATCCGTTTCCACGAGTTAACTAGGATGGTTCCTCACATGGTTTCCACTGTGGAGAAGTTGATCGACCGATATATATGGGGATTGATTCCGGAAATTAGGAGAGACGTCACCTCGTCGAACCCAACCACTCTGCAAGCCGCTGTGGGCATGGCGTATCGCTTGACAAATGATGTGATCAGGTCTGGAGAACTAACAAAAGCAAACGACAATGGACGAAAGCGACAGGATGATCGCCAGGGAAGTCGAGACCAGGATCAGCAAAACAAGAGGCAGCGAATAACCAGGAACTATGGAGCGACCACTCAGGAGCGCAAAGGATATACAGGTCCACACCCTATGTGTACTCAATGTAATTATCATCACTCAGGAGACTGCTCAAAGTGCGACAAATGTGGACAGACAGGCCACTTCGCGCGGAATTGCTCAAACAGGACTGGGAATCAAGGACAGAGAAAAGCATGTTACAAGTGTGGAAGTCTAGATCACCTTCGCAATACCTGCCCAAAGTTGAAAAGAACACCCAACCAAGAAGGTAATCGTCCAAACCTGGCGTTGGCAATAGAAGGCCCACAAGATCAGAACATTGAAATTCCCCCCGCACATGGTCGAGCATTCTATTTGGGCACCGAGGAAGCCCGCAACGCGTAACGGGTACATTCTTTCGAACAACCACCTTATTTCTGTACGACATGATTTTGAGTGCATACTTCCTTCCAATTTTTACCACGTCCACGGCATTGATTAATTTGAGACCTATCGATATCGACCTTAGTTGTAATGTATTTTGTTGATTTGATTTGATTTGTGTAAGCAAATCCAATATCGAGCGAATCTTTCAAAAGACTTAATTCAAAAGACTTGTTTCCTAGCCTGATCTAGTGACAGTTCTTGTTTGATGAGTTGCGAAAGTCAAGCTAAGAAACAAGTTTACTCAAGTCACTACCTAAAGGTCTTTTGAGGGCTACGTTCGATATTGGGTAAGTTTACCCTACCAAATCTAATCACGAGCATGAACTTTTAGAACCTTTGTCGCGGTTCGGACTATAGTATCATTAATTTAATCACGAGGACGTGATTCCGCTGACATGGGAAGAATGTCACATTTCTCAATTTCCGGTCATTTCTCACATTTACTATTTCATCGTATATTGTAAACTAGGTTTACAAGTATTAAATTCGCGTAACCTTAGGGGTTTAGCTGCGAATTCATGAACGATCATCAAGGACATTTCATATAGACTAAGTTTAGTCTACATATCATTAACATCATTGTCATCATATTAGTTCATGCATTGTTTTGCATTTTACATTAAACGTATAATTTTCATATTAAATAAACGTTATCGCGTAATTAATTATTTTGAACAATTGATCCGATATTTCCAAAAATTATCTCGATATATTTTTATACTTATATTAAGTTTATAGAAATAATATTATGAGTTTACCCAGTGTTTTAAATTTATTTTGTATATAAATTGTTATATTTATATAACTACGACGGTTTTCTTAAATACTACACGATTATTATTATTTCACTCAAATTTTGCAAGAAATGTATTTTTATAATTTTTATGACCTCAATATATTTTATCTTGACCCGTGAAAATTTATTTTTAACTAACGCTACCTTAAATACTCAAATGTGTATACAAGTTATCACTTAACCTCAATTAACTTACACTTACTTATACTTATACTATTTAAAAAAAAATAATAATAATAAAAATTAAACAAAGTTACCCCCTTGTCGACACAAGGGGGAATGACTCATTAAAATTGTAAAATATCTCTTAAGTTAAAGTATTATATCCAAATATCAACACATACTCATCTAGTTTGCAAAGTGTAAAGATCAAAAACACCATTTCTTTCTCTTCTTCCTCACATAACCGGCCAACCAAGGACCAAAGAGAAGATCATCCAAAATATTTTCAAGACAAGAATTATTCACTCTAGTATCACTCTTGATTGGGTTGTGAAATAAAAACCTTGGGTGATTAGGAAAACCCTTTGTCCTTAAACCTCATCATATTTCTTGTAAGCATTCATATTCATGTTGTTATTTCACATTCATTATTATGGTCATATCATTTTATTTGAGAAACATGCAAGTTATGTGATGTTTATACCACTTTTTAAGGTTTTTAAGTGTTATATATATATAATCCATCCTATAATTACTCCTTGTTATATATTATTTTTGGTGATGTCTAGGAACCCATGACACCCTAAGAAGGTGTATGGTAGGATTAGAATAGCTTCGGAGTTGTTTTGAATGGGTTAGAATAGGTTTGGCGCGAGAAAAACTCATTTCGACAAGTTTGGAAAAGGGTCTGTCCTTATTTTTAAAATCTGGAAAATCCGACAGTAGATAAAAATTTTTGGCCTAGATATTTAGAAAATATATTTTAAAACGAAACCGTGGCCACTTGAACGGATTAAAACGGAGCTATAACGAAGAAGTTATGAATTGTTCAAGTTGACGACGAAAACTATAAATTTTCTGGAATTTCAGCAAACATTGTTTATTTTGTACGAGTCAAAAATGAAGCTTGGACGTTGTAAATTATGTCGACTTGTCAAAAATATGTTAGTATACTTCGATACAAAGCTAAGGATCTTTAAAACGTAGAAAACGGATTGGTAACGATTAAATTATACACGTTTACAAAAGTTGCCGTAACTTTTATCATATAAGAAAAACTATCTTGATTTCTAATAGACAAGTTTTGCGGCAAAACTAGAGACCAAGTTGAAGGTTGTTTTTAACATTGATTTAGAACTTTTTATAAAGTGATGTCTCCTAGTAAAAGTGAGATCGCCAAGTATATTTATCAAAATGTCCGACCGTTTAATTAGCGGAGTTGTAATGAATTAAATACGTTTACTCAAACTTTGCCGAAAAACCATCCTTAAACTATATTTTGGGACATAAGTACCATATTTAACCTCTATTTTTCTTTATGTTCGAGACCTCTAGGATAGAAATGCATGTACTAAAACTTTGAGATAATGGTACGAGCTTCCCAAAACCGTTGAGTTTGTTTCCTAACGCTCGACGTGCACCATTTTACGACTAGCTTTTCGAGGCCGTTTAGTCACTTTCACGAAAATTTCAACGACATTATTTTACGACGAAAAGTTATATTTTCATAATAAATCACTAAATGATTATCGTAGGATATCATTTCGACGTAAGTACTTGTAAAGTACTTGGTAACTGGGCATTATGTCATAAACATATATTTCGACGATAAACTTTATTTTCCAAAATGTACAAGTGGTATGGATATCATATGAGTTTGCATGCACGACATTGTTTCATGACTTATATTAGAGCATATCATTCATATTAGGTTGCGGATAGAGATCGCACCTCATTTCAGTGTATCTACTTTTGTCACCATAACTATTGCAACAGGTGAGTAATCACATCCCCCTTTTTACCGTTTTACTATATTTTGGGGTGAAATGCATGAACCGTTCTTGAGCTAAATTGTTTACTACTTTTATTAACTAGTTTGACTAGAACTTGTGAACTTGAATCAAATACTTGAACTTAATTATGAAATAATGCCTTACTTGAACTTATTGAACTGTACATGTTATGACCTTGACCTAAAGTCTCCCATGTTCGGAGCATCACTATAAAGTCTCCCATGTTCGGAGCATCACTATAAAGTCTCCTATGTTCGGAGCATCACTATAAAGTCTCCTACGTTCGGAGTATATCTTTGGGAAGAGGCACCCAGTATATCTTTGGGAAGAGGCACCCAGTATATCTTTGGGAAGGGGCACCCAACATAACTTTGGGTAGTGGCACCCAGCATAATTTGGTTTCATCAGAAGCATCATTACAAAGTCTCCCTTGATGGAGCAGTGCAAAGTCTCCCATGTTCGGAGCATCCCTGAATTATTATATGCGTGGTACTATATTATGAACCATTATGACCACTTATACTTGACTACTAGACATACTATATTTTGTGCAATGGGTTGTGAACACACAGGTTGCAAGTTTTGTATGGGCGGAACTTGGAACTGAGTGGATTTACGATGCCTTTGCTTTGTGGACTATTTTCGATGACCGAAACCTTTGACTATTTCTTACGAGTTTTCTTATTTTGTGAAACGTGTATACTCACCAACTATTTTCATAGTTGACCCATTTTTCTCTCATGCATTTCAGGTGATCGTTAGTAAGCTTTTTCTACCAGGTCTTGCATAATGAAGTTTTCACTTGTCACTACAAATCGTTATGTAATAAAACGCTATATTTGGAATCTAAACTTTGTACTATATTTGCCGATGTCGGCTAAACTGGTAATGTAATGATGTACTCTTTCTTTTAAATCTTAACGTTGGTATGTTCTATTATCTTGTGCTTATGTTCCCTTCCGTTACACCTCGTGTTTCCGCCTCCGGCGAGGGTGTGACATGAGTTCAGGTGCAGGAGCCACAGAATCATTTAGATCATCTGTTGAGATGTCTTATTCAGGTTGGGGTTCTTGAATCACAGGTTCCTGAACATTTGGTTCAGTGTTACCTATCCGAGCAGGGACTGATTGATTATCAATGAATTCACTGATAGTTGGTTGGGGCAGGTTGTGAGGTAAGACATAATATGAGATGTCAGCATCAGCTTGGTATGAGGAATTGATTTCAGTGTTATACTCATCATGAGGATATCTTGATGAGTTATCAATTCCTATTTCCTCCACTGAGGTGTTGGTTGCTTTCAGAACTCTCATCAAAGGTGACATGAAAGGTTTCCTCAACTTGTTGTCTCCTTGTGTTAAATACCCTGAAGGCTTTGGAGATCAGTGAGTAACCTAGAAAGTATCCATCATCAGCTTTAGCATCAAACTTGCCTAGATGATCCTTGTGGTTATGAATAAGCACAGGACATCCAAACATATGAAAGTAGCTGATAGCAGGAAGTCTATCTTTTAATATCTCATATGGGGTTTTTGTCACACCCCCAAATTACCTGTTTTGCAGCGGAATGGAATACCTTGGGGAGGACTGTCATAGCATCAAAGTTACAGTTATATTGAACGACCTAAAGTGTCGTTTGGAAAACACATCGTTTAATTTATTAAAACAATCTGAGTTTACAAAGTATAGGTCCCAAATGAAAATCAACTTGTGCAGAAATAAGTTTGTTACAAGCCAAACGATGTTTTAAAATGCATAAATCCCATGTGTGACGCGTCGTCACCACGACTCTATGATATGTCCAAATGCATGCCATGAAGTGAATGCCTTAGATACCTGAGATAAAACATGCTAAAAGTGTCAACACAATGGTTGAGTGAGTTCATAGAGTTTGGTTAACAAGTAAAGCTTTTAAAGAGCGTTCATGCAACAAAGGCAAAGTTTTTGGTCATATAGAATAGTTCACAAAGCAAAGGCATCGTAAATCCACTCAGTTCCAAGTTCCGCCCATACAAAACTTGCAACATGTGTGTTCACAACCCACTGCCAAAATAGAATGACAATTATGAATATGCGCATTAAGGTAGTTAAAAGTATAAATGTCACCACAAGGGTCTTCCAACAACTCGTGTTGGGATGTTCCTCCAACGCTCACGTTGGGCTGTATCCATAAAAATGGCCTTCCAACATATAAATGCTGGGATGTTCCTCCAACGACTCACGTTGGGCTGTATCCAAATAAATGGCCTTCCAACATATAAATGATGGGATGTTTGTTTGTCGTCTAGTCACTACACGCACCAAGTCTAAAGTATAAGTAATGTTGTTTGGCAAAAGAGTTTATATGTTTGGATAAATAAGCATGTATCTTGCCCCAAATAGTTTATAAGAATTTAAACGAGTAAAAGCGGGGTATGAACTCACAAGGAAAGTAATAGCATTGGTTCTACTTCATCTCCGAAACCCAATGCGTGTGTTATCCAAGGAGACTTTCAAGTTTAGTATAACACAATCAAGTATAATGCAATCAAGCATAAAAAGTATAGCGTAGCATAAAAGTGTAAATGTTTTGAGTATTTGTATTTGTAAAAGCAAGTAGTTGAGCATGTATCTCCCCCGAAGAGTTTGTAAATCAAGCATTAAAAGAGTAGGGGCTATGACTCACCTGGTATGATTGATATGCTAACAAAATGAAGTGCACTAAAATGAGGCTCGGAAACTATCCGCGACCTAAAATGAATGTCATGACTTGAGTTATGATATGTTGTCGTGAATGCGTGATACAATGTCGTGCATGCAAATCCATATGATATCCATACCACTTGTACGTTTTGGAAATAATGTTTATCGTCAAAATATATGTTTATGACATCTCGTCATGTTAGAAAATACTTTACAAGTATATACGTTGAATCAATATCCTACGATAGTCGTTTAATGATTTATTATGAAATTATAACTTTTCGTCGTAAAACAATATAATTTGACAAGTCATGAGAGTGACTAAATGGCCTTGAAAAGCTAGTCGTAAAATGGTACACATCGAGTGTTAGGAAACAAACTCAACGGTTTTGGGAAGCTTGTATCATTATCTCAAAGTTTTAGCATTTAAGTTTACATCATAGAGGTCTCTATCACAAAGAAAAATATTGGTTAAGTATTGTACTTTAGTCCAAAAATATTGTTTAAGAGTGGTTTTCGGCAAAGTTTAAGTGACCGTATCTTACTCGTTACAATTCCGCTTGACGAACGGTCGGACATTTTGGAAAATATGCTTGGCGAACTTACTTTTACTAGAAGACATCACGTTATAAAAAGTACTCCAATTTTTGTTCTCCAAATTATTGTTCTCCAAAATATTTGTTCTCCAAAAGATTGTTCTCCAAAATATTGTTCTCCAAAATAAAATATTTGTTCTCCAAAATATTGTTCTCCAAAATATTGTTCTCCAAAATATTTGTTCTCCAAAAGATTTGTCTTAGTTTCATATCAAAGTAAACTTATATATTTTTGATAAATCGCCACATTTTTATAACACCTAAGTTTCATTTTTGACTCGTAAAGGGTGACATTTTCATGCTGAAATTTCCAGAAAATTATAGCTTTCGTCGCCAACTTGAAAAATTCATAACTTCTTCGTTATAGCTCCGTTTTAATCCGTTCAAGCGGCCACGTTTTCGTTTTAAAGTGTATTTTCTAAATATCTAGCCCAAAATATTATACCCACTGTCGGATTTTCCAGATTTTCAAAATAAGGACAGACCCTAAATAAAACTTGTCGAAATGAGTTTTTCACGCGCAAAACCTATTCTAACCAATTCAAAACAACTCCGAAGCTATCCAAATCCTACCATACACCTTCTTAGGGTGTCATGAGTTCCTAGACATCACCAAAAGTGATATGTTTCAAGGGATAATTTATAGGATGATTATAATTGATAATAAGTAATAAAAACACTAAAAGTGGTATAAACTCATATGTAACATGCATGATTCTTGCAAAAATGATGGAATAACATAAAAATGGATATAAAAGAATTATGATGATCATGAATTGCTTACTTGAATGATGTTGTGGAAGAAAATGATGAAAACCTTAATTAATCTTTAGGTTTTTATTTCAAAACCTTGAAATAGATAACTAATAGGACTTGATAATCACTTGGATGATAAAAAAAAATATAGTTTCTGCATGTTTCTTGGTCTTGGCCGAAATATTTGAGGGAGAAAGGAGAGAACACATTTGTTTTACACCTTCAATGTGTGAAGTGTATGTGTTTTTGAAAAGATATTATCTAGTTATGTAATAAATATCTACTAGTAAATGTATATGTGTACATGAAGTAGAGAAAAGCAAATTGATAACATGTGATGACTAGGGGGCATGTGGCCGGTTATATGTTAGATTAGGCAAGGATTAGGTAGTTTTGATAATTAAGTGTATTATTTGTTAAATGTAGTGTATAATTGATAAGTAGAATTTATTATTTAATGTAGCGTTAACTAAAAGAAATTTTAACGGAACAAAATAAAATGTATTGAAGTCATAAAAATTATAAAAATGCATTTCTTACATGAGTTGAGTGAAGTAAATATTTATCGAGTTGCGTATACAAAAATCGTCGTAAATATTTATGCATAACAATTTATATACAAAATAAATTGAAAACATCGGGTAAACCAATAATATAATTTTTATAGTCTTAAAAGGGGTATAAAAATGTATTAGAAAAATTTTTGGAAGTGTCGGATCAAATGTTCAAATAATGTTTACGCGATAGCGTTTATTTAATAAGAAAATAAACGTTTAATGTAAAATGCAAAACCATGCACGAACCGATATGAAATGATGAATATTGAGTTTGAGAAATGACCGGAAATTGAGAATTGTGACATTCTTCCCATGTCAGAGGAATCATGTCCTCGTGATTCGATTAATGATACTATGGTCCGAACCTCGACAAGGGTTCTAAAAGTTTATGCTCATGTATGGTCTAAATGATTATGCCAATGCTTATGCATATAGATTCCTCGTCCAACTAAATACGTTCTCGTGCTATCGTGAGCATTTCCCGTCCTAAATACATGCTCTCTTATGACTAAGCTTGATGAGGCAGGCTTTCCCATTCTCGAGCAAAATTTTCAAAAGACTTTTAGGTAACCGATTTTTACTTAATCCCACAACTCATCAAACAAGAACTGTCATACGATTAGGCTAAATCGGTTTAGGTAACAACTTGTTTCTAGCTTGATCGTTGCAACTCATCAAACAAGAACTGTCACTCGGATCAAACAGG
Organism: Chrysanthemum seticuspe; assembly: GCA_019973895.1. NCBI lineage: Eukaryota > Viridiplantae > Streptophyta > Magnoliopsida > Asterales > Asteraceae > Chrysanthemum > Chrysanthemum seticuspe. The sequence continues at coordinate 235,188,482 of BPTQ01000006.1, read as the reverse complement.
AAACAAGTGGTTTGAAGAAAATCTTTTGAAAATTTGGCTCGATTACGGAATTGCTTACACATATGAGACTACTACTCCCTTCATTGCATGATTCTTCCTGAATTAGACATAGGTGATCAGGCTATGTATAATTTAGGAGTAACTATGCAATGCTTGGACTAATCGTCTCATATGATGTTTGGTGTTGAGTCATAAGTTCGCATGTATAAAGAATGTGCACTTATAATGATATGATGAGATGCTATGATGATGTAGTTATAGTCTAGGGTCAATGATGCAACCTAGTTCTCTATAACCGATGCTCTGATACCAATCTGTCACACCCCCAAATTACCTGTTTTGCAGCGGAATGGAATACCTTGGGGAGGACTGTCATAGCATCAAAGTTACAGTTATATTGAACGACCTAAAGTGTCGTTTGGAAAACACATCGTTTAATTTATTAAAACAATCTGAGTTTACAAAGTATAGGTCCCAAATGAAAATCAACTTGTGCGGAAATAAGTTTGTTACAAGCCAAACGATGTTTTAAAATGCATAAATCCCATGTGTGACGCGTCGTCACCACGACTCTATGATATGTCCAAATGCATGCCATGAAGTGAATGCCTTAGATACCTGAGATAAAACATGCTAAAAGTGTCAACACAATGGTTGAGTGAGTTCATAGAGTTTGGTTAACAAGTAAAGCTTTTAAAGAGCGTTCATGCAACAAAGGCAAAGTTTTTGGTCATATAGAATAGTTCACAAAGCAAAGGCATCGTAAATCCACTCAGTTCCAAGTTCCGCCCATACAAAACTTGCAACATGTGTGTTCACAACCCACTGCCAAAATAGAATGACAATTATGAATATGCGCATTAAGGTAGTTAAAAGTATAAATGTCACCACAAGGGTCTTCCAACAACTCGTGTTGGGATGTTCCTCCAACGCTCACGTTGGGCTGTATCCATAAAAATGGCCTTCCAACATATAAATGCTGGGATGTTCCTCCAACGACTCACGTTGGGCTGTATCCAAATAAATGGCCTTCCAACATATAAATGATGGGATGTTTGTGTCACAATTCTCAAATTCCGGTCATTTCTTAAATTATATATATGCATCATATTAATTCATTCATGGCATTTCATTTCACATTTAACGCGTGAATTTTATATTAAATAAACGTTATCGCGTGAGTTATTATTTTGAGTATTTAATCCGTTACTTTCAAAAATGATCCCGACATATTTTTATACTTACATTAGTTTATAAAAACTATATTTTGAGTTTTGCTAGTGTTTTAAATTTATTTCGTATACAAATCGTTAAATTTATATTATTACGATGTGTTTCTTAAAAATTATACGATAATTATTTTATCACTCAAATTTCACAAGGAATGTATTTTTACAATTTTTATGATCTCATTACATTCTATTTTGATCTATTAAAAACTTACTTGTACCAAAAAGTTACAATTATCTACACTTTACTTACATTTTCCTACAAAAATTACTTACACCAATTATATACAAAGTATATACATAAAAAAAAAAAAAAAAAAAAAAAAAAAAAGATAATTGAGAAACACATTCCACAAAAACCGGCCCCTAAATGGTTGCATTTAATGGTTGGTAGGAAACTTGATCATTTGTATAAACTTATACTCCAAATGCTACATCTCATTCATTCATATCATATTGCAAGACAAGTAAAATTTTCCATCTCTCTTATCCTCTCCTCCATGACCGGTTCTTCATAAGGGTGTTCAAGAGATCAAAAATTTTTCTAGCTCAAGTGTTTTAACAATCTAGATCACACTCTTTATTAGGTTTTGAAATAAAAACCAAGAGTGTTTAGGCTAAACCTTGTTACTTGCACCTCATCATTTTAACTAGTAAGCATGTTTTTATCATTTTTCATGTTTTCTTATCATTTCTTATGTATCTTTTCATTTTTGGAGCAAGTATGCATGATATGTGATTTATACCATTTTTAATGATTTTAAGAAGTTATATATATATTTATGGTCATCCTATAATTATCCCCATGGTATTCTTGGTCTTGATGGTGATTAGGAACCCATGACACCCTAAGAAGGTGTATGGTAGGATTAGATTAGCTTTGGAGTTGATTCGAAGGGATTAGAATAGGTTTTGTCCGAGAAAAACTATTTTCGATAAGTATAAAATAGGTTCTGTCCTTATTTCGATTTTCTGGAAAAACCAACAGTAGGCACGACCTTTTGGCCTTGATATTTAGAAAATATACTTTAAAACGAATCCGTGGCCGCTTGAACGGATAAAAACGGACTTATAACGAAGAAGTTATGGATTTTACAAGTTTGACGACGAAAAATATAATTTTCTGAAATTTCAGCATACTATTTTTAGTTTGTTCGGGTCAAAAATGAGCCTTAAGCTTCACAAATTATTTCGACTTATCAAAAATATATTAGTTTACTTCGATACGAAGCTAAGGACGTATTATACGTAGAAAACGGATTTGAAACGACAAAGATATGCACGTTTTCATAAACTTGCCGTAACTATAATTTTCTGAAAAACTATATTATTTCTACGATACGAGTGTTACGGTAGCTGTAACGTCCCTGTTGAGGGCTGTTTTTAACCATGATGTGCAACTTTTTGGAACGAAATGTCTTCTAGTAAAATCAAGTTCATCGGCCATATTTTTCAAAACGACAAGCCGTTTGTATAGCGGAGTTGTAGTAAATTAATTACGATTGCTCAAACTTGGCCGAAACTCACTTTTTGCACTACAATTAGCCAAAACCATTATCTTTAGCCCTTATTATCTTTATGATCGAGACCTTTTGGACGAAAACTTCTGAACTGAAACTTCTAGATATCGATACAAACTTTCCAAAACCGTCGAGTTCGTTCTCTAACGATCGACGTACACCATTTTACGACTAGTTTTCCAAAGCCATTTTTGTTGATTTCATGAAAATTCCGACGACATTGTTTTGCGACGAAAGGTAGTAATTTCACCAAAAATCATTATAAAACCATTGTAGGATGACATTTTGACGTAAAAACTTGTAAAGTGATTTTTTTGAATGGTCAAGATGTCAAAAGAGCATTTTTTTCGACGAAAAGTAATATTTTCAAAACCCGCAAATGGTATAAATAACATACGAAATGCATGCATAACATTACATTGCAACTCATTACATATCATATCATTCATAATAGGTCAGTTTCGATATTCACGCTACATTTCGGTGTAACCACTTTTGTCATCGCATCTATTTACCAAGTGAGTAATCACATCCCCTTTTTACCGTTTTACTACATTTTGGGACTGAATGCATGAACTATACTTGAATTAAATTGAATCTTACTTTTGTGAACTCGAATCAAATCCTTGAACTTAATTACGAATTTATGACTTGTTGGAATTTATTGAACCGTACATGTTATGACCTTGTCCCAAAGTCTCCCATGTTCGGAGCATCACTATAAAGTCTCGCCTTATTGGTGGAGCGTTCTCAATAAATCTCGCCTAGGTGGTCGAGTGACAAAGGAGTCTCCCTTGTTGGAGCAGTGCAAAGTCTCCCATGTTCGGAGCATCACTATAAAGTCTCGCCTTATTGGTGGAGCGTCTCAATAAATCTCGCCTAGGTGGTCGAGTGACAAAGGAGTCTCCCTTGTTGGAGCAGTGCAAAGTCTCCCATGTTCGGAGCATCACTATAAAGTCTCGCCTTATTGGTGGAGCGTCTCAATAATTCTCGCCTAGGTGGTCGAGTGACAAAGGAGTCTCCCTTGTTGGAGCAGTGCAAAGTCTCCCATGTTCGGAGCATCCCTACATTATTATATTCGTGGTACTATATTGTGAACTATTATGACCGTTTATACTTGACCCTTAGACATACTACTTTTGGCAATGGGTTGTGAACACACAGGTTGCAAGTTTTGTATGGGCGGAACTTGAAACTGAGTGGATTTACAATGCCTTTGCTTTGTGGACCATTTTCGTCGACCGAAAGCTTTGATTATTTCTTACGAGTTTTTCTTATTTTTGATAAACGTGTTTACTCACCGACTATTTTCATAGTTGACCCGTTTTTCTCTCATGCATTTCAGGTGATCGTTAGTAAGCTTTTTCTACCAAGTCTTGCATAATAAAGTTTTCACTTGTCACTACAAATCATTATGTATAAAACATAATATTTTGGAATCTAAACTTTGTAATATATTTGCCGATGACGGCTAAACTGGTATTGTAATGGTGTATTCCTTCTTTTAAATATTAATGTTGGCATGTTCTATTAATTTGTGCTTATGTTCCCTTCCGTTACACCTCGTGTTTCCGCCTCCGGCGAGGGTGTGACAGATTGGTATCAGAGCCAAAGGTTATAGAGAATGCCGATTTTTCAAAAATAAAAATCACAGCTATAACCGGAATAAATTTTTTTCTTGTATATTATTTTATTAAACATTGAACATCATCCGAGTCATCTAGTCCTATCGTTGCATCGTTAATCATAAATTATACATAGCCTGATCAACTATGTCTAATTTATGAAGAACCATGCAATGATAAGAGTGGTAGTTTTAAATCATGTTTAGTCGAGTCTTTAGAGTCTGGTCACCTGAAGTTGCATTGGTCGGGTGGGTATGCATGGCATGTTTTTACGTTCACGTCTACATTACCGTACCTTGTTCATATCTTCTCTTTTCCATCTTTCGACTTGTTAGACATAGCATGCCTCTGTTCCTGTCATGTTTCGATCACTATAACACATTACCACCGTTCTGCACCTCATCTGACTTCGTTCGAATGTCGTTTACTCAACCCGATGTTTTGGTCCACTGTAAGATCATGGCTGCAAGAAACACACGCTCAGGAGGTAACAACAACGACAACCCAAAACAACAATGACAATCCAAACAACAACGCTGCTGGAATAGCGGACCTACTCACCCAAATTATAATACATCTCGATGCTAGACGAACCAACAACGGAGAAGGTACTACAAACAATGGACGAAAGCGACAGGAGGATCACCAGGGAAGCCGAGACCAGAGTCAGCAAGACAAGAGGCAACGAATAACCAGGAACTATGGAGCGACTACCCAGGGGCGCAAAAGATACGCAGGTCCACATCCTTTGTGTACTCGATGTAATTATCATCACTTAGGAGACTGTCGAAAGTGTGGCAAATGTGGACAGACGGGCCACTTCGCGCGAAATTGCTCAAACAGAACTGGAAATCAAGGACAGAGAAAAGCATGTTACGAGTGTGGAAGTCTAGATCACCTTCGCAATACCTGTCCAAAGCTGAAAAGAACTCCCAATCAAAGAGATAATTGTCCAAACCTGGCGTTGGCAATAGAAGGCCCACAAGATCAGAACATTGATGTTTCCCCCGCACGTGGTCGAGCATTCTATCTGGGCACCGAGGAAGCCCGCAACGCGTAACGGGTACATTCTTTTGAACAACCACTTTATTTCTGTGCAACATGATTTTGAGTGCATAACTTCCTTCCGATCTTTACCACGTTCACGACATTGATTAATTTGAGATCTATTGATATCGACCTTAGTTGTTATATATTTTGTTGATTTGATTTGATTGTGTAAGCAAATCCAATATCGAGCAAATCTTTCAAAAGACTTCATTCAAGGATGTTGATTCCTATCTTTCTAACAACTTGTTTCCTAGCTTGATCTAGTGACAGTTCTTGTTTGATGAGTTGCGAAAATCAAGCTAAGAGACAAGTTTACTCAAGTCGGCTTAGTTTAATCTCATGACAGTTCTTGTTTGATGAGTTGTGGGATTAAATTAGAATCGACTACCTAAAGGTCTTTTGAGAGCTACGTTCGATATTGGGCAAGTTTACCCTATCCAATCTAATCACGGGCACGTACTTAGTTGAATGGGGAACCTGTACGCATGGGCATTGATATGATCATTTAGACTGTTCGTATGAGCATGAACTTTTAGAACTCTTGTGGAGGTTCGGACCATAGTATCGTTAATCGAATCACGGGGACGTGATTCCGCTGACATGGGAAGAATGTCACAATTCTCAAATTCCGGTCATTTCTTAAATTATATATATGCATCATATTAATTCATTCATGGCATTTCATTTCACATTTAACGCGTGAATTTTATATTAAATAAACGTTATCGCGTGAGTTATTATTTTGAGTATTTAATCCGTTACTTTCAAAAATGATCCCGACATATTTTTATACTTACATTAGTTTATAAAAACTATATTTTGAGTTTTGCTAGTGTTTTAAATTTATTTCGTATACAAATCGTTAAATTTATATTATTACGATGTGTTTCTTAAAAATTATACGATAATTATTTTATCACTCAAATTTCACAAGGAATGTATTTTTACAATTTTTATGATCTCATTACATTCTATTTTGATCTATTAAAAACTTACTTGTACCAAAAAGTTACAATTATCTACACTTTACTTACATTTTCCTACAAAAATTACTTACACCAATTATATACAAAGTATATACATAAAAAAAAAAAAAAAAAAAAAAAAAAAAGATAATTGAGAAACACATTCCACAAAAACCGGCCCCTAAATGGTTGCATTTAATGGTTGGTAGGAAACTTGATCATTTGTATAAACTTATACTCCAAATGCTACATCTCATTCATTCATATCATATTGCAAGACAAGTAAAATTTTCCATCTCTCTTATCCTCTCCTCCATGACCGGTTCTTCATAAGGGTGTTCAAGAGATCAAAAATTTTTCTAGCTCAAGTGTTTTAACAATCTAGATCACACTCTTTATTAGGTTTTGAAATAAAAACCAAGAGTGTTTAGGCTAAACCTTGTTACTTGCACCTCATCATTTTAACTAGTAAGCATGTTTTTATCATTTTTCATGTTTTCTTATCATTTCTTATGTATCTTTTCATTTTTGGAGCAAGTATGCATGATATGTGATTTATACCATTTTTAATGATTTTAAGAAGTTATATATATATTTATGGTCATCCTATAATTATCCCCATGGTATTCTTGGTCTTGATGGTGATTAGGAACCCATGACACCCTAAGAAGGTGTATGGTAGGATTAGATTAGCTTTGGAGTTGATTCGAAGGGATTAGAATAGGTTTTGTCCGAGAAAAACTATTTTCGATAAGTATAAAATAGGTTCTGTCCTTATTTCGATTTTCTGGAAAAACCAACAGTAGGCACGACCTTTTGGCCTTGATATTTAGAAAATATACTTTAAAACGAATCCGTGGCCGCTTGAACGGATAAAAACGGACTTATAACGAAGAAGTTATGGATTTTACAAGTTTGACGACGAAAAATATAATTTTCTGAAATTTCAGCATACTATTTTTAGTTTGTTCGGGTCAAAAATGAGCCTTAAGCTTCACAAATTATTTCGACTTATCAAAAATATATTAGTTTACTTCGATACGAAGCTAAGGACGTATTATACGTAGAAAACGGATTTGAAACGACAAAGATATGCACGTTTTCATAAACTTGCCGTAACTATAATTTTCTGAAAAACTATATTATTTCTACGATACGAGTGTTACGGTAGCTGTAACGTCCCTGTTGAGGGCTGTTTTTAACCATGATGTGCAACTTTTTGGAACGAAATGTCTTCTAGTAAAATCAAGTTCATCGGCCATATTTTTCAAAACGACAAGCCGTTTGTATAGCGGAGTTGTAGTAAATTAATTACGATTGCTCAAACTTGGCCGAAACTCACTTTTTGCACTACAATTAGCCAAAACCATTATCTTTAGCCCTTATTATCTTTATGATCGAGACCTTTTGGACGAAAACTTCTGAACTGAAACTTCTAGATATCGATACAAACTTTCCAAAACCGTCGAGTTCGTTCTCTAACGATCGACGTACACCATTTTACGACTAGTTTTCCAAAGCCATTTTTGTTGATTTCATGAAAATTCCGACGACATTGTTTTGCGACGAAAGGTAGTAATTTCACCAAAAATCATTATAAAACCATTGTAGGATGACATTTTGACGTAAAAACTTGTAAAGTGATTTTTTTGAATGGTCAAGATGTCAAAAGAGCATTTTTTTCGACGAAAAGTAATATTTTCAAAACCCGCAAATGGTATAAATAACATACGAAATGCATGCATAACATTACATTGCAACTCATTACATATCATATCATTCATAATAGGTCAGTTTCGATATTCACGCTACATTTCGGTGTAACCACTTTTGTCATCGCATCTATTTACCAAGTGAGTAATCACATCCCCTTTTTACCGTTTTACTACATTTTGGGACTGAATGCATGAACTATACTTGAATTAAATTGAATCTTACTTTTGTGAACTCGAATCAAATCCTTGAACTTAATTACGAATTTATGACTTGTTGGAATTTATTGAACCGTACATGTTATGACCTTGTCCCAAAGTCTCCCATGTTCGGAGCATCACTATAAAGTCTCGCCTTATTGGTGGAGCGTTCTCAATAAATCTCGCCTAGGTGGTCGAGTGACAAAGGAGTCTCCCTTGTTGGAGCAGTGCAAAGTCTCCCATGTTCGGAGCATCACTATAAAGTCTCGCCTTATTGGTGGAGCGTCTCAATAAATCTCGCCTAGGTGGTCGAGTGACAAAGGAGTCTCCCTTGTTGGAGCAGTGCAAAGTCTCCCATGTTCGGAGCATCACTATAAAGTCTCGCCTTATTGGTGGAGCGTCTCAATAATTCTCGCCTAGGTGGTCGAGTGACAAAGGAGTCTCCCTTGTTGGAGCAGTGCAAAGTCTCCCATGTTCGGAGCATCCCTACATTATTATATTCGTGGTACTATATTGTGAACTATTATGACCGTTTATACTTGACCCTTAGACATACTACTTTTGGCAATGGGTTGTGAACACACAGGTTGCAAGTTTTGTATGGGCGGAACTTGAAACTGAGTGGATTTACAATGCCTTTGCTTTGTGGACCATTTTCGTCGACCGAAAGCTTTGATTATTTCTTACGAGTTTTTCTTATTTTTGATAAACGTGTTTACTCACCGACTATTTTCATAGTTGACCCGTTTTTCTCTCATGCATTTCAGGTGATCGTTAGTAAGCTTTTTCTACCAAGTCTTGCATAATAAAGTTTTCACTTGTCACTACAAATCATTATGTATAAAACATAATATTTTGGAATCTAAACTTTGTAATATATTTGCCGATGACGGCTAAACTGGTATTGTAATGGTGTATTCCTTCTTTTAAATATTAATGTTGGCATGTTCTATTAATTTGTGCTTATGTTCCCTTCCGTTACACCTCGTGTTTCCGCCTCCGGCGAGGGTGTGACAGATTGGTATCAGAGCCAAAGGTTATAGAGAATGCCGATTTTTCAAAAATAAAAATCACAGCTATAACCGGAATAAATTTTTTTCTTGTATATTATTTTATTAAACATTGAACATCATCCGAGTCATCTAGTCCTATCGTTGCATCGTTAATCATAAATTATACATAGCCTGATCAACTATGTCTAATTTATGAAGAACCATGCAATGATAAGAGTGGTAGTTTTAAATCATGTTTAGTCGAGTCTTTAGAGTCTGGTCACCTGAAGTTGCATTGGTCGGGTGGGTATGCATGGCATGTTTTTACGTTCACGTCTACATTACCGTACCTTGTTCATATCTTCTCTTTTCCATCTTTCGACTTGTTAGACATAGCATGCCTCTGTTCCTGTCATGTTTCGATCACTATAACACATTACCACCGTTCTGCACCTCATCTGACTTCGTTCGAATGTCGTTTACTCAACCCGATGTTTTGGTCCACTGTAAGATCATGGCTGCAAGAAACACACGCTCAGGAGGTAACAACAACGACAACCCAAAACAACAATGACAATCCAAACAACAACGCTGCTGGAATAGCGGACCTACTCACCCAAATTATAATACATCTCGATGCTAGACGAACCAACAACGGAGAAGGTACTACAAACAATGGACGAAAGCGACAGGAGGATCACCAGGGAAGCCGAGACCAGAGTCAGCAAGACAAGAGGCAACGAATAACCAGGAACTATGGAGCGACTACCCAGGGGCGCAAAAGATACGCAGGTCCACATCCTTTGTGTACTCGATGTAATTATCATCACTTAGGAGACTGTCGAAAGTGTGGCAAATGTGGACAGACGGGCCACTTCGCGCGAAATTGCTCAAACAGAACTGGAAATCAAGGACAGAGAAAAGCATGTTACGAGTGTGGAAGTCTAGATCACCTTCGCAATACCTGTCCAAAGCTGAAAAGAACTCCCAATCAAAGAGATAATTGTCCAAACCTGGCGTTGGCAATAGAAGGCCCACAAGATCAGAACATTGATGTTTCCCCCGCACGTGGTCGAGCATTCTATCTGGGCACCGAGGAAGCCCGCAACGCGTAACGGGTACATTCTTTTGAACAACCACTTTATTTCTGTGCAACATGATTTTGAGTGCATAACTTCCTTCCGATCTTTACCACGTTCACGACATTGATTAATTTGAGATCTATTGATATCGACCTTAGTTGTTATATATTTTGTTGATTTGATTTGATTGTGTAAGCAAATCCAATATCGAGCAAATCTTTCAAAAGACTTCATTCAAGGATGTTGATTCCTATCTTTCTAACAACTTGTTTCCTAGCTTGATCTAGTGACAGTTCTTGTTTGATGAGTTGCGAAAATCAAGCTAAGAGACAAGTTTACTCAAGTCGGCTTAGTTTAATCTCATGACAGTTCTTGTTTGATGAGTTGTGGGATTAAATTAGAATCGACTACCTAAAGGTCTTTTGAGAGCTACGTTCGATATTGGGCAAGTTTACCCTATCCAATCTAATCACGGGCACGTACTTAGTTGAATGGGGAACCTGTACGCATGGGCATTGATATGATCATTTAGACTGTTCGTATGAGCATGAACTTTTAGAACTCTTGTGGAGGTTCGGACCATAGTATCGTTAATCGAATCACGGGGACGTGATTCCGCTGACATGGGAAGAATGTCACAATTCTCAAATTCCGGTCATTTCTTAAATTATATATATGCATCATATTAATTCATTCATGGCATTTCATTTCACATTTAACGCGTGAATTTTATATTAAATAAACGTTATCGCGTGAGTTATTATTTTGAGTATTTAATCCGTTACTTTCAAAAATGATCCCGACATATTTTTATACTTACATTAGTTTATAAAAACTATATTTTGAGTTTTGCTAGTGTTTTAAATTTATTTCGTATACAAATCGTTAAATTTATATTATTACGATGTGTTTCTTAAAAATTATACGATAATTATTTTATCACTCAAATTTCACAAGGAATGTATTTTTACAATTTTTATGATCTCATTACATTCTATTTTGATCTATTAAAAACTTACTTGTACCAAAAAGTTACAATTATCTACACTTTACTTACATTTTCCTACAAAAATTACTTACACCAATTATATACAAAGTATATACATAAAAAAAAAAAAAAAAAAAAAAAAAAAGATAATTGAGAAACACATTCCACAAAAACCGGCCCCTAAATGGTTGCATTTAATGGTTGGTAGGAAACTTGATCATTTGTATAAACTTATACTCCAAATGCTACATCTCATTCATTCATATCATATTGCAAGACAAGTAAAATTTTCCATCTCTCTTATCCTCTCCTCCATGACCGGTTCTTCATAAGGGTGTTCAAGAGATCAAAAATTTTTCTAGCTCAAGTGTTTTAACAATCTAGATCACACTCTTTATTAGGTTTTGAAATAAAAACCAAGAGTGTTTAGGCTAAACCTTGTTACTTGCACCTCATCATTTTAACTAGTAAGCATGTTTTTATCATTTTTCATGTTTTCTTATCATTTCTTATGTATCTTTTCATTTTTGGAGCAAGTATGCATGATATGTGATTTATACCATTTTTAATGATTTTAAGAAGTTATATATATATTTATGGTCATCCTATAATTATCCCCATGGTATTCTTGGTCTTGATGGTGATTAGGAACCCATGACACCCTAAGAAGGTGTATGGTAGGATTAGATTAGCTTTGGAGTTGATTCGAAGGGATTAGAATAGGTTTTGTCCGAGAAAAACTATTTTCGATAAGTATAAAATAGGTTCTGTCCTTATTTCGATTTTCTGGAAAAACCAACAGTAGGCACGACCTTTTGGCCTTGATATTTAGAAAATATACTTTAAAACGAATCCGTGGCCGCTTGAACGGATAAAAACGGACTTATAACGAAGAAGTTATGGATTTTACAAGTTTGACGACGAAAAATATAATTTTCTGAAATTTCAGCATACTATTTTTAGTTTGTTCGGGTCAAAAATGAGCCTTAAGCTTCACAAATTATTTCGACTTATCAAAAATATATTAGTTTACTTCGATACGAAGCTAAGGACGTATTATACGTAGAAAACGGATTTGAAACGACAAAGATATGCACGTTTTCATAAACTTGCCGTAACTATAATTTTCTGAAAAACTATATTATTTCTACGATACGAGTGTTACGGTAGCTGTAACGTCCCTGTTGAGGGCTGTTTTTAACCATGATGTGCAACTTTTTGGAACGAAATGTCTTCTAGTAAAATCAAGTTCATCGGCCATATTTTTCAAAACGACAAGCCGTTTGTATAGCGGAGTTGTAGTAAATTAATTACGATTGCTCAAACTTGGCCGAAACTCACTTTTTGCACTACAATTAGCCAAAACCATTATCTTTAGCCCTTATTATCTTTATGATCGAGACCTTTTGGACGAAAACTTCTGAACTGAAACTTCTAGATATCGATACAAACTTTCCAAAACCGTCGAGTTCGTTCTCTAACGATCGACGTACACCATTTTACGACTAGTTTTCCAAAGCCATTTTTGTTGATTTCATGAAAATTCCGACGACATTGTTTTGCGACGAAAGGTAGTAATTTCACCAAAAATCATTATAAAACCATTGTAGGATGACATTTTGACGTAAAAACTTGTAAAGTGATTTTTTTGAATGGTCAAGATGTCAAAAGAGCATTTTTTTCGACGAAAAGTAATATTTTCAAAACCCGCAAATGGTATAAATAACATACGAAATGCATGCATAACATTACATTGCAACTCATTACATATCATATCATTCATAATAGGTCAGTTTCGATATTCACGCTACATTTCGGTGTAACCACTTTTGTCATCGCATCTATTTACCAAGTGAGTAATCACATCCCCTTTTTACCGTTTTACTACATTTTGGGACTGAATGCATGAACTATACTTGAATTAAATTGAATCTTACTTTTGTGAACTCGAATCAAATCCTTGAACTTAATTACGAATTTATGACTTGTTGGAATTTATTGAACCGTACATGTTATGACCTTGTCCCAAAGTCTCCCATGTTCGGAGCATCACTATAAAGTCTCGCCTTATTGGTGGAGCGTTCTCAATAAATCTCGCCTAGGTGGTCGAGTGACAAAGGAGTCTACTTGTTGGAGCAGTGCAAAGTCTCCCATGTTCGGAGCATCACTATAAAGTCTCGCCTTATTGGTGGAGCGTCTCAATAAATCTCGCCTAGGTGGTCGAGTGACAAAGGAGTCTCCCTTGTTGGAGCAGTGCAAAGTCTCCCATGTTCGGAGCATCACTATAAAGTCTCGCCTTATTGGTGGAGCGTCTCAATAATTCTCGCCTAGGTGGTCGAGTGACAAAGGAGTCTCCCTTGTTGGAGCAGTGCAAAGTCTCCCATGTTCGGAGCATCCCTACATTATTATATTCGTGGTACTATATTGTGAACTATTATGACCGTTTATACTTGACCCTTAGACATACTACTTTTGGCAATGGGTTGTGAACACACAGGTTGCAAGTTTTGTATGGGCGGAACTTGAAACTGAGTGGATTTACAATGCCTTTGCTTTGTGGACCATTTTCGTCGACCGAAAGCTTTGATTATTTCTTACGAGTTTTTCTTATTTTTGATAAACGTGTTTACTCACCGACTATTTTCATAGTTGACCCGTTTTTCTCTCATGCATTTCAGGTGATCGTTAGTAAGCTTTTTCTACCAAGTCTTGCATAATAAAGTTTTCACTTGTCACTACAAATCATTATGTATAAAACATAATATTTTGGAATCTAAACTTTGTAATATATTTGCCGATGACGGCTAAACTGGTATTGTAATGGTGTATTCCTTCTTTTAAATATTAATGTTGGCATGTTCTATTAATTTGTGCTTATGTTCCCTTCCGTTACACCTCGTGTTTCCGCCTCCGGCGAGGGTGTGACAGATTGGTATCAGAGCCAAAGGTTATAGAGAATGCCGATTTTTCAAAAATAAAAATCACAGCTATAACCGGAATAAATTTTTTTCTTGTATATTATTTTATTAAACATTGAACATCATCCGAGTCATCTAGTCCTATCGTTGCATCGTTAATCATAAATTATACATAGCCTGATCAACTATGTCTAATTTATGAAGAACCATGCAGTGATAAGAGTGGTAGTTTTAAATCATGTTTAGTCGAGTCTTTAGAGTCTGGTCACCTGAAGTTGCATTGGTCGGGTGGGTATGCATGGCATGTTTTTACGTTCACGTCTACATTACCGTACCTTGTTCATATCTTCTCTTTTCCATCTTTCGACTTGTTAGACATAGCATGCCTCTGTTCCTGTCATGTTTCGATCACTATAACACATTACCACCGTTCTGCACCTCATCTGACTTCGTTCGAATGTCGTTTACTCAACCCGATGTTTTGGTCCACTGTAAGATCATGGCTGCAAGAAACACACGCTCAGGAGGTAACAACAACGACAACCCAAAACAACAATGACAATCCAAACAACAACGCTGCTGGAATAGCGGACCTACTCACCCAAATTATAATACATCTCGATGCTAGACGAACCAACAACGGAGAAGGTACTACAAACAATGGACGAAAGCGACAGGAGGATCACCAGGGAAGCCGAGACCAGAGTCAGCAAGACAAGAGGCAACGAATAACCAGGAACTATGGAGCGACTACCCAGGGGCGCAAAAGATACGCAGGTCCACATCCTTTGTGTACTCGATGTAATTATCATCACTTAGGAGACTGTCGAAAGTGTGGCAAATGTGGACAGACGGGCCACTTCGCGCGAAATTGCTCAAACAGAACTGGAAATCAAGGACAGAGAAAAGCATGTTACGAGTGTGGAAGTCTAGATCACCTTCGCAATACCTGTCCAAAGCTGAAAAGAACTCCCAATCAAAGAGATAATTGTCCAAACCTGGCGTTGGCAATAGAAGGCCCACAAGATCAGAACATTGATGTTTCCCCCGCACGTGGTCGAGCATTCTATCTGGGCACCGAGGAAGCCCGCAACGCGTAACGGGTACATTCTTTTGAACAACCACTTTATTTCTGTGCAACATGATTTTGAGTGCATAACTTCCTTCCGATCTTTACCACGTTCACGACATTGATTAATTTGAGATCTATTGATATCGACCTTAGTTGTTATATATTTTGTTGATTTGATTTGATTGTGTAAGCAAATCCAATATCGAGCAAATCTTTCAAAAGACTTCATTCAAGGATGTTGATTCCTATCTTTCTAACAACTTGTTTCCTAGCTTGATCTAGTGACAGTTCTTGTTTGATGAGTTGCGAAAATCAAGCTAAGAGACAAGTTTACTCAAGTCGGCTTAGTTTAATCTCATGACAGTTCTTGTTTGATGAGTTGTGGGATTAAATTAGAATCGACTACCTAAAGGTCTTTTGAGAGCTACGTTCGATATTGGGCAAGTTTACCCTATCCAATCTAATCACGGGCACGTACTTAGTTGAATGGGGAACCTGTACGCATGGGCATTGATATGATCATTTAGACTGTTCGTATGAGCATGAACTTTTAGAACTCTTGTGGAGGTTCGGACCATAGTATCGTTAATCGAATCACGGGGACGTGATTCCGCTGACATGGGAAGAATGTCACAATTCTCAAATTCCGGTCATTTCTTAAATTATATATATGCATCATATTAATTCATTCATGGCATTTCATTTCACATTTAACGCGTGAATTTTATATTAAATAAACGTTATCGCGTGAGTTATTATTTTGAGTATTTAATCCGTTACTTTCAAAAATGATCCCGACATATTTTTATACTTACATTAGTTTATAAAAACTATATTTTGAGTTTTGCTAGTGTTTTAAATTTATTTCGTATACAAATCGTTAAATTTATATTATTACGATGTGTTTCTTAAAAATTATACGATAATTATTTTATCACTCAAATTTCACAAGGAATGTATTTTTACAATTTTTATGATCTCATTACATTCTATTTTGATCTATTAAAAACTTACTTGTACCAAAAAGTTACAATTATCTACACTTTACTTACATTTTCCTACAAAAATTACTTACACCAATTATATACAAAGTATATACATAAAAAAAAAAAAAAAAAAAAAAAAAAAAAAAAGATAATTGAGAAACACATTCCACAAAAACCGGCCCCTAAATGGTTGCATTTAATGGTTGGTAGGAAACTTGATCATTTGTATAAACTTATACTCCAAATGCTACATCTCATTCATTCATATCATATTGCAAGACAAGTAAAATTTTCCATCTCTCTTATCCTCTCCTCCATGACCGGTTCTTCATAAGGGTGTTCAAGAGATCAAAAATTTTTCTAGCTCAAGTGTTTTAACAATCTAGATCACACTCTTTATTAGGTTTTGAAATAAAAACCAAGAGTGTTTAGGCTAAACCTTGTTACTTGCACCTCATCATTTTAACTAGTAAGCATGTTTTTATCATTTTTCATGTTTTCTTATCATTTCTTATGTATCTTTTCATTTTTGGAGCAAGTATGCATGATATGTGATTTATACCATTTTTAATGATTTTAAGAAGTTATATATATATTTATGGTCATCCTATAATTATCCCCATGGTATTCTTGGTCTTGATGGTGATTAGGAACCCATGACACCCTAAGAAGGTGTATGGTAGGATTAGATTAGCTTTGGAGTTGATTCGAAGGGATTAGAATAGGTTTTGTCCGAGAAAAACTATTTTCGATAAGTATAAAATAGGTTCTGTCCTTATTTCGATTTTCTGGAAAAACCAACAGTAGGCACGACCTTTTGGCCTTGATATTTAGAAAATATACTTTAAAACGAATCCGTGGCCGCTTGAACGGATAAAAACGGACTTATAACGAAGAAGTTATGGATTTTACAAGTTTGACGACGAAAAATATAATTTTCTGAAATTTCAGCATACTATTTTTAGTTTGTTCGGGTCAAAAATGAGCCTTAAGCTTCACAAATTATTTCGACTTATCAAAAATATATTAGTTTACTTCGATACGAAGCTAAGGACGTATTATACGTAGAAAACGGATTTGAAACGACAAAGATATGCACGTTTTCATAAACTTGCCGTAACTATAATTTTCTGAAAAACTATATTATTTCTACGATACGAGTGTTACGGTAGCTGTAACGTCCCTGTTGAGGGCTGTTTTTAACCATGATGTGCAACTTTTTCGAACGAAATGTCTTCTAGTAAAATCAAGTTCATCGGCCATATTTTTCAAAACGACAAGCCGTTTGTATAGCGGAGTTGTAGTAAATTAATTACGATTGCTCAAACTTGGCCGAAACTCACTTTTTGCACTACAATTAGCCAAAACCATTATCTTTAGCCCTTATTATCTTTATGATCGAGACCTTTTGGACGAAAACTTCTGAACTGAAACTTCTAGATATCGATACAAACTTTCCAAAACCGTCGAGTTCGTTCTCTAACGATCGACGTACACCATTTTACGACTAGTTTTCCAAAGCCATTTTTGTTGATTTCATGAAAATTCCGACGACATTGTTTTGCGACGAAAGGTAGTAATTTCACCAAAAATCATTATAAAACCATTGTAGGATGACATTTTGACGTAAAAACTTGTAAAGTGATTTTTTTGAATGGTCAAGATGTCAAAAGAGCATTTTTTTCGACGAAAAGTAATATTTTCAAAACCCGCAAATGGTATAAATAACATACGAAATGCATGCATAACATTACATTGCAACTCATTACATATCATATCATTCATAATAGGTCAGTTTCGATATTCACGCTACATTTCGGTGTAACCACTTTTGTCATCGCATCTATTTACCAAGTGAGTAATCACATCCCCTTTTTACCGTTTTACTACATTTTGGGACTGAATGCATGAACTATACTTGAATTAAATTGAATCTTACTTTTGTGAACTCGAATCAAATCCTTGAACTTAATTACGAATTTATGACTTGTTAGAATTTATTGAACCGTACATGTTATGACCTTGTCCCAAAGTCTCCCATGTTCGGAGCATCACTATAAAGTCTCGCCTTATTGGTGGAGCGTCTCAATAAATCTCGCCTAGGTGGTCGAGTGACAAAGGAGTCTCCCTTGTTGGAGCAGTGCAAAGTCTCCCATGTTCGGAGCATCACTATAAAGTCTCGCCTTATTGGTGGAGCGTCTCAATAATTCTCGCCTAGGTGGTCGAGTGACAAAGGAGTCTCCCTTGTTGGAGCAGTGCAAAGTCTCCCATGTTCGGAGCATCCCTACATTATTATATTCGTGGTACTATATTGTGAACTATTATGACCGTTTATACTTGACCCTTAGACATACTACTTTTGGCAATGGGTTGTGAACACACAGGTTGCAAGTTTTGTATGGGCGGAACTTGGAACTGAGTGGATTTACAATGCCTTTGCTTTGTGGACCATTATCGTCGACCGAAAGCTTTGATTATTTCTTACGAGTTTTTCTTATTTTTGATAAACGTGTTTACTCACCAACTATTTTCATAGTTGACCCGTTTTTCTCTCATGCATTTCAGGTGATCGTTAGTAAGCTTTTTCTACCAAGTCTTGCATAATAAAGTTTTCACTTGTCACTACAAATCATTATGTATAAAACATAATATTTTGGAATCTAAACTTTGTAATATATTTGCCGATGACGGCTAAACTGGTATTGTAATGGTGTATTCCTTCTTTTAAATATTAATGTTGGCATGTTCTATTAATTTGTGCTTATGTTCCCTTCCGTTACACCTCGTGTTTCCGCCTCCGGCGAGGGTGTGACAGTTTGTTTGTCGTCTAGTCACTACACGCACCAAGTCTAAAGTATAAGTAATGTTGTTTGGCAAAAGAGTTTATATGTTTGGATAAATAAGCATGTATCTTGCCCCAAATAGTTTATAAGAATTTAAACGAGTAAAAGCGGGGTATGAACTCACAAGGAAAGTAATAGCATTGGTTCTACTTCATCTCCGAAACCCAATGCGTGTGTTATCCAAGGAGACTTTCAAGTTTAGTATAACACAATCAAGTATAATGCAATCAAGCATAAAAAGTATAGCGTAGCATAAAAGTGTAAATGTTTTGAGTATTTGTATTTGTAAAAGCAAGTAGTTGAGCATGTATCTCCCCCGAAGAGTTTGTAAAGCAAGCATTAAAAGAGTAGGGGCTATGACTCACCTGGTATGATTGATATGCTAACAAAATGAAGTGCACTAAAATGAGGCTCGGAAACTATCCGCGACCTAAAATGAATGTCATGACTTGAGTTATGATATGTTGTCGTGAATGCGTGATACAATGTCGTGCATGCAAATCCATATGATATCCATACCACTTGTACGTTTTGGAAATAATGTTTATCGTCAAAATATATGTTTATGACATCTCGTCATGTTAGAAAATACTTTACAAGTATATACGTTGAATCAATATCCTACGATAGTCGTTTAATGATTTATTATGAAATTATAACTTTTCGTCGTAAAACAATATAATTTGACAAGTCATGAGAGTGACTAAATGGCCTTGAAAAGCTAGTCGTAAAATGGTGCACATCGAGTGTTAGGAAACAAACTCAACGGTTTTGGGAAGCTTGTATCATTATCTCAAAGTTTTAGCATTTAAGTTTACATCATAGAGGTCTCGATCACAAAGAAAAATATTGGTTAAGTATTGTACTTTAGTCCAAAAATATTGTTTAAGAGTGGTTTTCGGCAAAGTTTAAGTGACCGTATCTTACTCGTTACAATTCCGCTTGACGAACGGTCGGACATTTTGGAAAATATGCTTGGCGAACTTACTTTTACTAGAAGACATCACGTTATAAAAAGTACTCCAATTTTTGTTCTCCAAATTATTGTTCTCCAAAATATTTGTTCTCCAAAAGATTGTTCTCCAAAATATTGTTCTCCAAAATAAAATATTTGTTCTCCAAAATATTGTTCTCCAAAATATTGTTCTCCAAAATATTTGTTCTCCAAAAGATTTGTCTTAGTTTCATATCAAAGTAAACTTATATATTTTTGATAAATCGCCACATTTTTATAACACCTAAGTTTCATTTTTGACTCGTAAAGGGTGACATTTTCATGCTGAAATTTCCGGAAAATTATAGCTTTCGTCGCCAACTTGAAAAATTCATAACTTCTTCGTTATAGCTCCGTTTTAATCCGTTCAAGCGGCCACGTTTTCGTTTTAAAGTGTATTTTCTAAATATCTAGCCCAAAATATTATACCCACTGTCGGATTTTCCAGATTTTCAAAATAAGGACAGACCCTAAATAAAACTTGTCGAAATGAGTTTTTCACGCGCAAAACCTATTCTAACCAATTCAAAACAACTCCGAAGCTATCCAAATCCTACCATACACCTTCTTAGGGTGTCATGGGTTCCTAGACATCACCAAAAGTGATATGTTTCAAGGGATAATTTATAGGATGATTATATTTGATAATAAGTAATAAAAACACTAAAAGTGGTATAAACTCATATGTAACATGCATGATTCTTGCAAAAATGATGGAATAACATAAAAATGGATATAAAAGAATTATGATGATCATGAATTGCTTACTTGAATGATGTTGTGGAAGAAAATGATGAAAACCTTAATTAATCTTTAGGTTTTTATTTCAAAATCTTGAAATAGATAACTAATAGGACTTGATAATCACTTGGATGATAAAAAAAATATAGTTTCTTCATGTTTCTTGGTCTTGGCCGAAATATTTGAGGGAGAAAGGAGAGAACACATTTGTTTTACACCTTCAATGTGTGAAGTGTATGTGTTTTTGAAAAGATATTATCTAGTTATGTAATAAATATCTACTAGTAAATGTATATGTGTACATGAAGTAGAGAAAAGCAAATTGATAACATGTGATGACTAGGGGGGGCATGTGGCCGGTTATGGGTTAGATTAGGCAAGGATTAGGTAGTTTTGATAATTAAGTGTATTATTTGTTAAATGTAGTGTATAATTGATAAGTAGAATTTATTATTTAATGTAGCGTTAACTAAAAGAAAATTTTAACGGAACAAAATAAAATGTATTGAAGTCATAAAAATTATAAAAATGCATTTCTTACATGAGTTGAGTGAAGTAAATATTTATCGAGTTGCGTATACAAAAATCGTCGTAAATATTTATGCATAACAATTTATATACAAAATAAATTGAAAACATCGGGTAAACCAATAATATAATTTTTATAGTCTTAAAAGGGGTATAAAAATGTATTAGAAAAATTTTTGGAAGTGTCGGATCAAATGTTCAAATAATGTTTACACAATAGCGTTTATTTAATAAGAAAATAAACGTTTAATGTAAAATGCAAAACCATGCACGAACCGATATGAAATGATGAATATTGAGTTTGAGAAATGACCGGAAATTGAGAATTGTGACAGTTTTGTTATGTCTTTTGACAATAGTTGACATGTTTTGAGTGTAACAGGCTGTTTTGACTGCTTCAGTCCAGAAATGTTTTGATAGAGCTGAGCCATTTAACATAGTTCTTGCAGCCTCAATGAGAGTTCTGTTCTTCCTTTCAGCTACCCCATTTTGTTCAGGGGTGTAAGGAGATGAAATTTTTTGGGAGATTCCCTTTTCATCACAGAAATTCTCAAGCTCTTCATTTCTGAACTTAGTACCATTGTCAGTCCTGATTTGTTTAACAGTAATGTCATTCTGGTTTTCAATGTTCCTGATGAATGACATTATAGTATCAGTTGTCTGACTCTTTTTTGAAAGAAAGTATACCCAAGTGTATCTTGAAAACTCATCAACAATGACAAGTGTATATTTCTCATGCTGGATTGATCTAGGACTGACTGGTCCAAAGAGTTCCATATGCAGCAGGTGAAGGCAGCTTTTGATTGAGAAATTTTGTTTTGTTTTGAAAGATGCTCTTTGGTGTTTGCCTTTTTCACAGGCTGAGCATGGTTTATCTTTTGCAAAAACCAGTGATGGTGAGCCAAGGACCTTGTTTTGTTTTGCCAAGTTGTTGATGTTTTTGAAACGTAAGTGTGAGAGTCTTTTGTGCCACAGCCAGTTGATAGTTTCAGTAGCTTTGGCAAAGAGACAAGTTCCATTTTGAGAGAGTGTTGACATGTCTAAGACATAAACATCATCTCTTCTAGGAGCTATCAAACAACTTCTTTGTTAGCATTGAAAATGGTGCCTTGTTTGTCATTGAATTGCATAATGTACTTTGCATCACAGAGTTGACGGACACTGATGAGATTGTATTTGAGACCATTGACATAAGTTATTCTAGAGAAAACTATTCCATTGCAGTATACTGAACCATAACCTTCAGTGGGACATGATGAGTTATCACCAAATACTACCTTGGGTCCTGGTTCCTTTACATATTTGTGCAGATACTCCTTAACACCAGTCATGCTTCTTGAGCATCCACTATCTAGATGCCAAATAGGCTCCCTGGCGTGTCTCTGCACAAATAGTAAACTGGATTAGTTTCTCTTGCTGACCCACATACTAGTGGGCTTAGGCCTAAAGGTATGTTTGAATTTGGCAATTGACTCATGGTCAGTGGTTGAGTGCATTGTGCTACCACAGGTTTTGCATTTGGAGACTGAGGATGACTCAGTGATTCTGGGTTGCTTGGAACTTCTCCTTGCTTAGATGACACTGTCATGCTAGGATGTCTCATGAGCTGGATTTTCACAAATATCACAGCATGTGTTCATGAGACAATCATCAGGATGATGATCATTAAAGCCACAGTGTGGGCAAGGAGGAAAGGGTTTTGCTCTAAACTTTTGAGCAGATTTAGAGGTTGAAGCATACTGATGACCAACTTTGGTATAGTTTGCTTTACTGAGTGAACTTACATATTGTAAGTGATCAGAAGTTCTGTGATCATCCTTTTTGCAGATCATACAAAAAAGGATTCTATAACAGTTGTCAGTGGTATGACTGGTATAGTGGCATAGATCACACTTCTGCTTGGTTTTGGTGGTGGCTTTTGACTTTGAGGAACTAGAGGAGGCTGACTTAGTTTCCTTGATTGATTCAGGGACTTTTTTGATGGATTCCATCTTATCAGTTAGCTTCCTCACAAGTTCAGTCAGTTGCTGAATTTGGACAGCTTCAGTGGGGACAGATGATGTGGAATTCTCAGTGGAGGTAGATTCTTGTTGAATTGGTTTTGATGATCTTTTCAGGATGGTTCTACCAAGTCCAGACCTTTCTTTTGGTGAGTGTGGATTGAATTTTAATGGAGTAAGCTCAGAGCTAGGAGCAGCACCCTGAAGAGGTTCCAGGGGTGGAAGTGGTGCTTGAGATTCTGCTTCAGACTCAGAGATGTGTTCAGTACTACTGGGCACATCAGGGAGTCCAAGCATGCTCTTTAGAGCTTGACTTTCAGGCTCTAGAATTCTTCCAGAATCGAAATTTGGAAGCTTACTCTCAGGATTAACCCGTAAAATCCAATCATAGGGCTTGGGAATTGTCAACACATTGGTAATCATGCCACCAGACACAAATGGTTTGGGAGACTGGTCTTTGTTGTGAGAGTCAGGGAGATGATCTTCACCTATGACTCTCTTTTTGCCACTGGGGGCTCCCACAACATCAAAGACTCTTGGATTCTTAGCAGTCCAACTAGCAATAATATCCTTTTCTTTCTTAAGTTCATCTTGAAGAGCCTGATTTCTTTTAACTAATTCAGTGTTTTGAATTTGCAAAGTGATAGCCTCAAGCTTATTTTGTTTTAATAGAAGCAGTTCATCCCTACACTTGTTTAGTTCAAAACTTAGCTTGTTATATTTTGAAAAAAGGTTTAATCGTTGTTCTTCTACAAACTTAAGGTCAACATTGATATAGTTCATATAGGACTGCAAATCAGAGTCGTCATCCATAGAAAGTAAAATATTTACCTTCTTCATTGTGATGTTGACCCACTCTCCATTCCTGGCATGATTTTTCCCAACAGCTAGCTTGTCCTCTTCTGAGAGGGCCATCAGTGCACTGACATGCACCATTTCATCATCAGATGAGACTGGCTCTTCATCCCAGTTGAAGGTTTCAGCAACAAGGCCTTTGTTTTTACCATGCACAGGTTGATCACTTTTTGTTATTTATGAGGGACTGGCCTCAAGCAATGCAAGCTTAGCTTTGACTTTCCTATACTTAGCTTCAAAATCAACGGTTTTGTTTTGATCAGATTTGTTTTGAAAATTTTGATGAGACTGATAGATTTTAGGTTGAAATTTGCTAAAGCCTGAGGACTGATTTGACCCTGATGGTTTATAAGAGGGTTCAGAAATTGTTTTTGAAAAACAGTCTTTTGCTAAATGACCTCTTTTGTGACACTTAAAGCATGCAGTGTCCTCATTTGCTTTAGCATTTGAAAAACCTTTGTTTCTTTTTATAAACCTCCAAGAGTTAGCAAGGAGTGCCCTTTCCTGAAATTCAACGTTCAGGTCATTTAGGTACTCCTCACTTGATCTCTCATCAGGCTCATCATCTGAATTTTCCTGGAAATCTTGAACCACATTGTTAGAATAAAAGGCAGTTGATATTGGTGTTGAAGTGGTGGTCAGGGACTTCTTGACTTCCTGAGACTTATTTAAGTCAGGGTATCGTCTGTTGATGAGGTTTTCCTCATAGACAAATTTCCCATAAATTTCAGGTTGTTCGAGATTCTAGATATGATTAGCATTCCTAAGTCCCTGAGAGAAATTCAACCACTTCTCAGGAAGATTATTGACAAAAGAAACATTGATTTCATGTTTGGACAACTTGACACCATTATTTGACAGTTCATTTAGCAAGGTTTTGTACCGGGTGTAAGTTTGAGACAGAGTTTCTGAGTCCTTAGCCTTGAAGGTGTTATACTCAAGTTTCATGTCCATTATCCTGTTTTCCTTGGTATCAGATGGGCCTTCATGGCTATGGACTAGGTCATCCCAGGGTTGTTTAGCTGTACTACAGCTTATAACTGACTCCATGATATCATCAGGAAGACATGATATGATGATACTTTTGAGTCTTTGGTCCTGGTTGACCACTCTCCTCTCATCCTAAATCCACTGAGCTTCAGGCTTAGGCAAACCTTCAGCAGTCTTTGGGATAAATGGACCTTCATTTATACACTTGATATAATAAGGTTCCATCCCAATCAAATAGCAAAGCATGTGCTTTTTCCATTTGTTGAATTTACCAACTTCAAGTCTAGGGGCAACAGCTGAATAAGCTCCACCCTTTTTATCGACTAGTTGGGGTACATCAATTTCAGCCATAAGGATCCTGATTTAAAAACGTTTTAGAGCGGCTTGAAAAAAGTTTTATAATCAGCCTTGCTCTGATACCACTTGTTGTTCCCTATTCACTATCGCAAAACAGTTAAGTATTTAAAAATAAGTTAATAGTGAATCTATGACTGATAAGATGTAAGTAAAACACACTGAATAATTTTCAACATAATATTCTTTATTAGAAATGAATCAAACAAGAATACATTACCCAAGTACTTGCAGAATAGTACTTGGGATTGAAATGACAAAGGGTGTAACTCCTCACGAAGCTCAGGCTGAGTCTGAGCACAACTACAAGTACCCACTGAGCTATCTCAGGGATTAAGTTGTATTTGGCGGAGTGAAAGATGGCTTGCGTGTATGTATGTTTTTACAATTCACAAGCTTAAATCTTTCACTCCATCTCTTATGCTATTTATACAAGTACGAGTTTTAACTCTTTCCTAAGTGACAAACTGACAATTTACAGAAGACAAAATACTGATGTATTTTGTCTCTGTTTACAAACTATATTAAGTAAGAAACAAGGTTGCTTTCCAAAGGTCAGTGATGACATTGAGCCTGATAGTTTGTCATTCAGGGAAAGTTGCCTTTGGTTGATAAGGACTTCGTCTTATCTGATTCAAACTTATCCCGCTCATTCTTCAGTCTTCATATCCTTCAGTCTTCTACTTCAGTTTGTCTTCAGTGTAAGTAGCTGGAGAGGAGTTTTAGGGATTTTGTGAGTTATTGTCATCACTCACTGAATCCACCATCTTCTTCTTGACTCAGTCTTCACCTTATAAGTTCCGCCTTACTGAGTGGAAAGACTTCATCTTCGCCTCTTACTGAGTATCCTGAAGATGGCTCACTGAGAGACTATGCACTCAGTGACCTGTTAGTGTTTAATGGTCTAAACACTTAGGATATTTTCTATTCAAATCCTAGATCAAGGGGTTTGGGTATTTACTGAACCCAACACATAGTTTTGGTGAATTGGCTTCACGAGCTCGTTCCTCCGGTGCTCGCTCCCCCAGTACTTGTCGTGCTCTCGGATCTGGCTTTCTTGGAAGCACGTTTTTCCCCATGGGGCGTGGTTGTTCATCATGACCAAACAAAGCCTCGTTTGTTTGGCTTGGGACATCGCCGGTTAAATCAACCGGATCTGGCGCGTCCCATTTTTTATGACTACGCAAAACCTCCCAAGCCTCCTCGAGAGCAAACGGAGTGGATTTGTGCTCGTCACGATACATTTGTTTCGCCCGTTTGAGGACATCCATCTCACTTTCCCCACTTCTCTGTTCCCGTTGCGCATGTTTGAAATACGCGTTGAACTTTGAGCAATCACGGTTCAACGTTTTCCACTTGCTTGTTATCATATCCTTGTTGCGTCGTTGAAAATTGAGTCTATTGAACTCATTTTTGACCCGATGCCAAAACGTATCATATCCTTGTGCACGCCCGACAAGCGGATCCTCCGTAGCGACTACATAACACTTGGCAAGTAATTCTTCCTCTTTTGGTTACCAACGTCAAGGGACGTAGTTGATATTTTCTTCATCCTCATCGATTGGTTCGGGGTTCTTTGGCTTTTTTGGACTTTCGTTTACCACGACTTTTGGGCTTTGGAGGAGACGTGGGTGTTTCGGGAACCTCATGTGTTTCAGTTTGTGAATGTTGTGAGAACTGTAGATTTAGTGTGTTTTGTTGACATTGTTCCCAAAACAAAAATCGTTGATATTGTAGGTAAAGATCTTGGCTCGACAAGCCTAGTGGGTTAGGAAAAGAGATGTTGGGTGATGATGAACCCGCGTTCGGGTTTGAAGATGAACCCGGGTTTGAGGTATTCCACCCACCGAGAAGATTCATGAATGAATCATCGTTGTTGTTGCCTCCCGACATTTGTTTTAGCAAATGAAAGTATAAGATTGAGTGGATTGAGTAGTGGAAGTGTGAAAAAAATTGTGTGTTATTTGGGTATTTATAGTGGTAAAAAAATGGTTTTGATATATAAGGACTCAATAAACTATTATTTAATTATATAGTATTTAAACACAACATTTTATATGCGAGGTACATAAAAAAAATATTCATCCTTTAGCAGGGTAAATAATATTCAATTTATATTGTAAGCAATGAAAACAAAAAAGTTGTTGAAATCACTCCTAAACTAGAGTTCAAGTGTTAGTAATTAATATGTAATAGTTAGCTTAATTAAGGCTTTTATGTTAGTAATCTAGGCTAGGCTCATGTAGAAAGCCCATGAGCCTATGCAAAGCCCAATAAGGAAAGGATGGGAACTTGGTGTGTTGCCCTAGTTCCCTCCTATAAATAATCTTGTAAACCTTCTCTTGAAGGTTGGTTGTTCACATTTACATTTATCCTAAGCATAAACCTTTCTCTCATATCTTACGCATAAGTGTGTGTGTTCATCCGATCCATTCTTTCATCTTATTTCTTCTATTGATGCTTGTGTTACATAAATGGGAACCTGACAGTGGTATCAACCGCCATCTAGTTGGGTGAAACGGCTTGTTTTTTTTGAAGTTTTCTTGTCTAAACGTAAGGTCTCACGTTTTTCAACTTTTACACGCAAAAAGCTTTCATTTTTTCGCTTAAAAACTCAAGATTCTTGTACTTTAAGGTTCATTTTGTGTTAAAGTTTAAGTTTTTTGCATCAAGTTTGAAACTTTACGCGTGTAGATTCGTTTTTGAGTTTGATTTCATTCGTGTACTTCTTTCTACGCGTAAGGTGAAAAAGAGTTTTCGATCATCAAGTTTTAAACTTTCTTGTTGTTTTGGTGATTTTGAAGCTGTTTCATCATAAAAATCAGGTTTTCAAAACGTTTTAGTGCATAAAAATCTAGCTTGGTAAAACTGTCCTTTTTTACGCCTAAGGAAACCCTTTTCTTACGCATAAGGAATATTCTTCAACGATATTCAAAGCTTGTGGTAACTCAGTGTTCTTCTTGCTTGGATAAGCCTGAAAACACTTCGACTTTGGATATTTTTTACACTGGTATAAGTGTAAAGGATTTTTTGGGTAAAACCCTAGTTTTACGCCTAAGCATAAAAGCTTAAGAGTAAACATCTTACGCATAAGCATTTTCTACGCATAAGCTTATCTTACGCCTAAGGAAATATTACGCATAAGGTTCTTACTTCTAAGCCTTTGGTTTACGCCTAAGCTAAGGTCTTCTCAAGTCTACGCGTAAGCTTATCCTACGCGTAAGTTCTATTCCTACGCGTAAGGTTGGTTTCTTACGCGTAAGGCACTTTCTTCGCATAAGCAGGTTCTACGCGTAAGGTTTCCTCTACGCATAAGCTGGTTTTCTATGCCTTAGCACTTCTTCAACAAACAACAAGTTTCACTCGACTACAAAGATCCATCAACACAAGTTATCAACAAAAAAAAAGGTTTTTTGGCTGGAAAATTTGAGTAAAATTTAATTTCTACAAGAGACTAAACGTTCCATTTTTACGCGAAATTCAAATTTTGGTTTAACTGCGAAAATTTTGGTCAAAAATTCAAATTTTTAGGCTCAAATTCGAATTTTTCGGGTCAAATTTGGCGTCAAAATTGTCATAACTCATATTTTTCTTAGAACCTTAGAATTAAATTTTATAGTGAATTTCAAATTTTGAGAGTCAAAAATTTTAAAAATTATTTTTGGAGGGAAATTGAAATTCACTATATCGACCTTCTGTGTGCTATATCGACTTCGCACATTTTCTCTTTGATTCTTCTGCAGGAGAGAGAGAGTGTTTAAATCAATGGATTCTGATGGTGAAAAAGCATTTGTGGAATTGCAAGAAGGATGGATGGTTCTGTCTAAGATGTTGAACTCAATGATTAACAAATCCAAGCGTCAGACATCATCAAATTCCCGAAATTCTGCAGTCGTGCAAGGTGAAAGAGTTGATGTACATGGAAGGAATGCTCAAAGGGATGTTGAGAATGTTGTGATTACTGCATCTGTCAGTAATGCGGACAATGAGGTTGTAGCATTGGAAAAGCAGGATGACAGCAACAGATCTGGAGAAGATATCATACTTAACTATGACACCGAGCCCAACTTTGACGAAGAACAAATGGTTGAGGAAGATATCTTACCCATCTATGACACTGAGCCGAACTTTGACAAAGAACAAATGGTTGAGGTACTATCTACTGTTGATCATATTCTGACTGCAAATGCGACACAACATACTAATCAACCTGAATTCAGAAATGAAGGAGAGGTTGACCAGTGTGTTGCACAATGTCCAGACAACTATCTCATGTCTGAGCCCTTACTTGTTAACAATTCAACTAAAACGTCAAATCAAACTCTTGAATCTGAAAACACTCTCCTAAAAAAGACCATTGCTCAGTTTCAAAAAGATTTTTCAAAACTTGAGGCTCATTGCATCTCTCTTGAACTTAAAATGCAAAACAAATCTTTAAACTCAGAGCCAAATAGTAAATTTTTGAATGAACAAAGTAATCGTGTGGATACATTAGTAAAAGAAAATGAGCATTTAAAGGCTCAAATTCAAGCAAAGGGGCTTGCACATGTTGCTTTACAAAACAAACTGAGAAGATTAACTGACAAGAGTGTGATACTAATTTTGCAAAACCAACATCTTGGGGAAATCTTCTTTACAACCTTTAGGAAAACAATCAGTAGTTAGACAACCAACTGCATTTAAATCTGAACGTTCTAAATCTTCAAAACCACGGTTTAACTCCCAAGTTGCTGAGAATAATCATTTGCCAAAACCAGTCACTCCACATTCCTGGCCTATGAAAAATGCTTCTGTTTCTGTTAAACTTGTTTATATTAAATCTGTTTCTATTGCACCTAGCCCGTCGAGGATTAGTTCGAACATTGTGTCTAAGCCGAGCATTAAAATTAAAAATTCATATGATTCACATGACGCGTATAAGAACTGTGATCTAGAAAAAGCTAGGAAGAGGGCACTACTCCAAAAGGATGGAATCTTAGGTTCACGACCTAATGTATCACCTTCTAGTGTACTACTGAACACTGCTTGTAGTAGCAAACCAAAACCTAAGTTAACTCAACAAACAGTTAGAAACAAACCCGTTGATCTAAAAGTAAAATTTCAGAAACCTAATAGGTGGATCAATATAGGACGCAGACTTTTCCCAAAAGAAGTTTCAACATCCCCTAGATCTAACCTTAGATGGATACCACTGGGTAGAGTTTTCAAAACTGTTGGTCTTAAGTGGATTCCTACATGCAAGATACTAAGTAGTTACACCATAACAAGTGTGAAACCCTCTACATTCATCCCTGAGGTAGGAAAGGAAATCATCAAAATAGCATGTTCAGGTGTCAAGAACATAATTGACACTACATCTTTATGCTTCTAACATCTGGAACCCAGTTACACTTGGGGATCCATGTTTTTTCTTTCTTGCCCCCTTCTATTTTCTATACATGTACAACAGCAATGGCTTCTAAGTACAACAACTTAGGACCCGTTTCTCACCGTCTAAAATATAATGATACATCAGCTGCATCACCATCATTGTACTTAATCGTCAAGAATTGGAAAGTTTGTTTGCTCCAATGTTCGAAGATTCTTTAGAAATTTGTGCCTCAGATGTATCAAATGTTTCCGCTGCACAACCTGGTCATATTCTAATTCTTGATACATCCTGAATCTACAACAACAACCGTTGCTGCAGCTGCACCTCCAATCGAATCTCCGATAACAGAAGATCAAATTGTTTCCAACAACAATGTCACAACTGATGATCAACAGCAATGGCTTCTGAGCATAATAGCTTGGAACCCGGTCATAACCGTTTAAACTTCCCTCAAACCCCATCATCAACTGAACCAAGCCCCCAGCTTACTCGTCAACAAATTGAAAAGTTATTTGCTCCTCTGTTTAGTGATGATATTGATAAACGTGCTCCAGGTGTATCCAATGTTTCCGCTGCTCAACCTGATCAAAATCAAATACCTGATACACCTGCCACAACAACTACTGTTGAGGAAGCACCACCAACTGATTCTACAACAACAACCGAACAAACCGCATCCAATGACGATGTTCCAGCTGATGATGTTCTAAACAATGAAGTACCCTCACCTGCATATTATGATCCAAATGCGTTCTTCAACCCGTTTGCTAATAAAACTGCTGCACCTGATGTTGCGGAATCATCTACAAGCCATTTGAATCCTCCCAATCTGCATAATGTATATCAACATCAACCTTCTACACATCGTTGGACGAAAGACCATCCTCTTGAGAATATTATTGGTAACCCGAATCAACCAGTCGTAACGAGACAACGTCTTCACACAGACGGTGAACATTGCATTTATGCACTCACTGTCTGCCAATCTGAACCTAAGAACATTAAAGATGCAATGACCAAAGACAACTGGATTGAATCCATGCAAGAAGAACTCAATCAGTTTAAACGTCTTGAAGTATGGGAATAGGTTGAAAGACCAACAGGGGTCTACGTCATTGGTCTCAAATGGATTTGGAAAAACAAATTGGATGCTGAAGGAACCGTAATAAGAAATAAGTCACGTCTGGTGGCTAAGGGTTATAGACAGGAAGAGGGTATTGAATTTGAAGAATCTTTCGCTCCGGTTGCTCGTCTTGAGGCTGTACGGATTTTTCTGGCGTTTGCGGCTCACTTGAACATCACCGTTTATCAGATGGACGTCAAAACGGATTTTCTCAATGGAAAACTGAAAGAAACGGTCTATGTCAGCCAGCCAGAAGGATTCGTTGATCCAGAGTTCCTGAACCATGTCTACAAGCTGAACAAGGCTCTCTACGGACTCAAACAAGCTCCTCGGGCGTGGTACGATAAGTTATCATCCTTCCTCATTGCCAATAATTTCGTCAAAGGTTCGGTCGACCCTACACTTTACATACAATATCACGGGGCACACATTTTAATTGTTCAAATTTATGTGGATGACATCATTTTTGGGTCAACACATCTAAAGTACTCAAATGAAAAAACATTTTGAAATGTCCATGATGGGTGAACTTACGTTCTTTCTCGGACGGCAAGTTCATCAATCACCCCGTGGTATTTTTCTAAGTCAGTCCAAATATGCCCTTGAAATCTTAAACAAACATGGAATGCAAAACTGTGACACCTATGCCACTCCAATGGCACATACCTGGACGCTGATTTGCATGGGAAACTGGTTGAACCTACCAAATACCGTAGTATCATTGGGTCTCTCATGTATCTAACAGCCAGTAGACCTGATATTGTCTTTGCTGTATATCTTTGCTCTCGTTATCAGGCGCGACCAACTGAAACTCACCTCTCTGAGGCTAAAAGAATCCTCTGATACATCAAGGGAACCATTAACTTGGGGATCTGGTATCCGAAGGATTCTGGTTTTGAACTAATAGCTTTTTCAGACGCTGATCACGCAGGTTGATTAGATTCTCGAAAAAGTACTTCAGGAGCTTTACAATTTCTTGGTGATAAACTGGTGTCATGGCAATCGAAGAAGCAGGATTGTACATCGCTGTCCTCAACAGAAGCAGAATATGTAGCCATGTCGGTGTGTTGTGCTCAAGTCATTTGGATGAGAACACAACTCAAAGACTATGGTTACATACTTGAGACAGAATCCCGATGTACTGCGACAATCGAAGTGCTATTGCGATCTCGTGCAACTCTGTTCAACATTCAAAATCAAAGCACATCGATCTTCGATATCATTTCATCAAGGAGCACGTGGAAAAGGGTACCGTTGAATTATACTTTGTGGGTACTGAATACCAACTGGCATATCTTCTCACCAAAGCCTTAGCTCCTGCTAGGTTTAATGAGTTGGTCCACCGGATTGGTATGCGGTGTTTGACTCCAGAGGAACTGGATGAACTTTTAAAACATTCTTAAAACCAGTCAAATACCAAAACATCTTTTGTAAATAATTTTCAAAAACAAAATACAAAAATATAAAATCTGATAATATTCAAAAATATTCTTCTATCTAATTTCTTTCAAACATGGCAAGTACAAAACTTCCGTCAACACTTTACTCTTTCAAAATTCAGTATTTTTTCGGTCAAGTGTTGAGGGGGAGAAAGTAAATATTTTTCAATTTCAGAAAACCTTGTACTTGTATGTTACCATAATATACGTTGTTTCTTCTACAAACGGTGGATATGTATCTTGTCATATACTCTACTCGGACTCATATGTTTAAAAATTTCATCATTTCAAAAGTCGAGGGGGAGTATCATTATGTTTCGTGCCTAATAAATGTTTTGTCTAACCAAAAAGGGAGTTAATGGGTCTTGGTTGAAAATGTTTGAGGTTGAGGGGCTGAATGTGTAATCGTTGAAAAGTAATTTTAATCAAAACTCCTCTCCAACCTCATTCCTATCAAGATCCAACGATCCTATTTAATTCTGCAAATCCGTTCATCAAACTCAATTATGTTTTGATCATGATTTTAAACTATGGTCTTTGAAATTTTTTTCAATCCAACGGTTAATCTTGCAAAATTTGATTTTGAAAGTTACGTGTATATGTATGAATTGGGGATTTCGCCTAAGTGTGCTTGTGTTGTGTTAAAACCTTTATAAAACATGTTTTGAACCTATTTCATAACTGGGGGTTTTCATATCCTTGTGTTCTGCTTTGCTTAGATGTTTATAAATGTGTTAGAATATGCTTATATACACATTATGAGCCTTTAATTTGCCCAGAAACAACAAAATTGTTAGAATTCATGATTTAGGGTTCTTGGGTTCGTGCCACTTGAATCGTTTGATTCAGTGGCTAATTTGTGTTAAAACTTTTTCTATTTCATTCATCTGTCATCTAAGATAGTCCAGATACGATTCTTGATTGATTATTTTGGTTGAATCTGTTGAGCGTAGAAATAGGATTTAGAGCTTAAAAACACTATACGCCTATGCTATTCTAAGTTTAATCGATTTGGTCTAAGTGCTTGTTTTGTGATCCTGATAGTGCTTGAAATTACCTGTAATCAAGTTTTTCATGTTCATGATTTTCAGTCTGCTTACTCGTAAAATTCAGACAAAGGTGTTCTAAAATTGCTTTGCATAAGGAATACTTTTATGCGTAAAGGATTACGCCTAAGAGAAATCTCACGCATAAGCCCTTTCGCATTAGAAGTCTACAGTGGCTTACACGTATCTTGGAAAGATATGCGTAAACAAGGTTTGTTATGCATAAGCTTTACTCTTATGAGTATATCTTACGAGTAACATTCAGCTTAACCCTACGCGTAAGCTTAAAGCTTTTGAACTTATTTTACGCGTAAGAAATTCTTACGCCTAAGATTTGGTCTTACGCTTTAGCTCACGCTTACGCTTAAGCACCTTCTTTACGCATAAGGCCTCTTGATTACGCATAACCTACCGTTCTCTTTGTCTTTGGACTGTTACGCCTAAGCATACGTGTTAATTGTTACGAATATGTCTATTGTTACACAAAAGCTTACAAATGTTAATATGTTGTGTGTTTAAGTGAAAATTGGTCTTTAAATCTTCAATATTAACATGTGCACATAGCTTATCACATCAACTTCAAACAATTGGACTAAAGTAACTAAGGATTTGTAACAATCATAAACATGATAACGTCAATCAAAGAATTGGACAATAAATCAAACTAAGTCTAACACAAAGTGTTTCCATATGTTTGTTCTTTTTCTAATAACTTTCAGATCACAAAATGGTTGTCAATCAAGAAAGCATCAATGCCCCTAATGAGCTCACAATGGCTGACATCTTTCCAGCCGGTTATGACAAAACTATTGGGAAGAACAATGGCTCACACAGCCGATGTTCAACATAATGAACTAAGAAATCTTATCCGCTGTTGATTCTCACGAAACATTTATGGTACTTCACACTGGTTAGACTCATTGGACATACATGGTTTCGCTGTCTTCAATTCATCATCAACATACATGGTGTATGATTCTGATTTATTGAAAACATCGAAGGGGAGAGAGTGTAGTTGGTGCTTGTTTCCTTGATGTGTGTGCATTTCTTCCTTGATGTGCTTTTGCTCTTTGAGCGAAAACCCTATCTTTTCTTCAATGTCTTCAATCAGGGGAAGAAATGAGACGATTTGTGGCTCATACGTCCCACTTTAGTGTTATCGTCTCACTGTCACAGGGTTATCGTGTGTGAAGTTACCAAATTATGATGTTATGATGCCTCACACTCGGTCATTTTAATCGAGTAATTTCATATTCACAGTTGATTATTGTTCCGATAGACCTCAACAACCAGGGGGAAGTAGTTTCACTTCATCTTTCGTGGTTTGTCTGTGTGTGAAGCATCTACATACGTGAGAAGATCTTGCATGTTCCCTCGAACGGATTTTCCGCATTGTATACAACTGTGATTACGTAACAAAACAGATTCTCTTGGTGTAGTTTACTGCTCATCTACAAATTCCGCTACGTACTGAAAATTTCTAAAGTTAGAGGAAATGTTCTCTACATCAAAGTCTCGAATCTGCTGAAAACGGTTGTCAGTTTGAGGGGAAGCTGATCTAGTAACATCGTCAATTGGGGAGACTGGGAGAGGTTAATTTGTTTCATACTTATTACATCTTTTCCCTAAATGGCTTGTGCACACATAACAGTGTACAACCCATTCTTGTAATGAAAGGACCATGTGGTACACATCAGTGCCACAATCCTTATAAAAGGAGCGAAAGCTTCTTACTTTTGAGTAAAACTAATCAAAACTTTTATTTTCAAAGTTTTGCTCAAAAGGACAAGTACTTCCCCTTATGATTTTCAAAACCTCAAAAGTTAATATCGCTTGTTGAGGGGGGGTATTTGCTTAAAAACTTTGTTCACAAATTATTCTTCGTGATAATCTTCCCACAAAACTCGAAATGGTCATATTTGATATCAAATTTCATCAAAAATAACATTTATATGCCATTTTTGAGGGGGAGAAAAATTATGTGATAAGAAATATGTTGTGAAATTGCAAATGAATCAGTGTGCTACAGACTTAACCAATGAATTGACGAGATCCTAAATGTTAGTAACTCGAAAAGACTTGTCCGGGACGGGTAATAATTTCAAACTAGCTCGCTAGTGATGTAAACGTGTCTCGCAAAGGACTTGTCCTAGTAGAATGTACCATTCGAGGTTTGTCCACACCTTCAAGGTAGTTATTAGAGCTAGTTGTCACCTAAAAGCTGACAATGTAACTCTTTAACTATACAACGTAACCGTGTCTCGCTGGGGATTGTCTATCTTGAGTTGATCAATTAAAAAGTGCGCGCTCTTCTCTCACCATGCAAATTTCTGTCAAAACACTTAAGCATGTGTGGAGGGGGAGTATTTCTGCAAAATCTTAAACTCTCAACAGTGGTATTAAATGCTTTTACTCATAACCACTTTGAGAGATTTTCATGAAAATGGTTTTATGGCAACATAGGTTAGTCATGGTGTTATAAGGTGACTAAGGTTAGGAACCACCGTCCTATGATCCGCCAGAGCCGAAGGGATCTACCAAAGGACACCAACAATAGTTAGAATTAGAAGTCCTTAGGTATGATTATAAAAAAGAGAAAATGAGAATTGGAGAAAGAAGGAGTTGAAGAATTAAAGAGAAAAGTAAAGAAAAGGGTGAAAAGAAATAGCCCTCCAAATTATTCAACTTAGGGCAGACACCGGGTTCAATTCATATGCTACTGGTTGTCACTTGATGACACCGGTATTGAAGATTAAAGTCGTCATGGACCCAGTGACGCATGCACTAAACCTTCTTAGCCACTCAAGTTTCTCTCAACAGAAGCTTGTTTCATTCTCACAGGGAACCCTGCGTAAACTATCGGCCTTCTCTTAGAGATTGCTGGTATTGAAGAAGGAGACCCTCTCCCTAGTCTCCACTCAGGAAAACCAAAGAGCACTATTGAGTCTAGAGCCACGAGATTCATCAAAAGATCTCTTAGGTACACTTGACATTTCATCACTTGTCGTTCAACAATAAGGACGCAAGTGATACTTTATCGAGTCCTTCACAGATCTTAGCAATCTGTGGAGAACATTTATGAGAGGTTCACACATGTGATCCTCAATGATTAAATGGAAACTCCTGCCAGGGTCAACATCAAACAGCCCTAACAACAGGTCACTTCGGTAACTCCCCGTGGATTACGCTTAGTGTGTCTCAAACGGTCTACAGTCGTGGGGTGATGCTTCGGTATACCTCAGCGACTCATCTGAACTGTAGGTGTACTTCGGTACATCGCGTTATCTCACTTGTGGGACTCCAGTTCAGGAACAGCCTTTGTGAGAATTAGAGTTGTGTTTTCACACTATGATGTTAACACTCTCGAAGTTCAAACTTGTAAGCGCTGGATTATTTCTAACCCATGTTTTATGTTTTCTTCTTATGGATGCTTGCGGGTGGAAAAGATCGTGCAGATTCTCCTCACGCTCATACCTACAACAACACTAATCGAAGTTCTCTAAAAAAGGCAACACAAAGTCAGAATGATTCTTCGTCAAAATCAAAGAATCTACAAAGTTTAAAGACTAAGAGAACTACATCAGTACTGAAATCCAACGTTAAAGAGCGTGTGAGCATGTTGGAGAAAGATGTGGAGACACTGGAGCAACGAAGTGGACCAATGCAGACAACCACAACATACTATCACTACCATCACAAAGAACAAAGATCAAAGAACAAAGAAAATGATGACGTCAAAGCAGAATACTTCAAAGGAAACAATTTCCCTACACTGGGGAGATTGTTCGAATCAAGGCACTTCTTCTCACAAGAAAGAAGAATGTCAGAAGACGTCAAAGCTACTATTACATCAGCACCTACAACGTTTATATCATCAATCACTAACACTTAGGGGGAGATTGTTGGAATCACTCATAAACTAGAATTCAAGTGTTAGTAATTAATATGTAATAGTTAGCTTAATTAAGGCTTTTATGTTAGTAATCTAGGCTAGGCTCATGTAGAAAGCCCATAAGCCTATGCAAAACCCAATAAGGAAAGGATGGGAACTTGGTGTGTTGCCCTAGTTCCCTCCTATAAAGAATCTTGTAAACCTTTTCTTTAAGGTTGGTTGTTCACATTTACATTTATCCTAAGCATAAACCTTTCTCTCATATCTTACGCATAAGTGTGTGTGTTCATCCGATCCATTCTTTCATCTTATTTCTTCTATTGATGCTTGTGTTACATAAATGGGAACCTGACAAAAGTCATATATGAACTAAAAAACAAAATTTAACTATTTGTACATTTTATGATTGTACTATATTTGTGTCACTTTTTTATTTATGCAGTGCGGTCATTTGTCTTCTTCTTTTAGTTTACGACGTTATTTGAGAAAATCAAACACGCGAGGGTTCTCTGCCACAAATCATTTGAACCCTGCAGGCGTTCCAATTCACATACTTACACGGATTATTTGCCATGAACTTTGAAAAACAGAGTCTACATTTACGTAAATTTAACAACCCTTTGTCTAACAATACTAAACAAACCTCTTAGTGTAACTTTTTAAAACCCAGACACCAAAAATGCAAGTAACCCAAAATCACAAGCCATAAGAATAAAATAACTTCTATAGAAAATAATAATACCCTATATATAGCATTTAATCTCATTAAATGAAAGAAATAAAAGATAAAAATAAAAACAATAAAAATAGCATGTGCAAAATAGCTGCCTTACATTGACATTTTAGCTTAAACTCAACTCAAAGACACAAACACAAAGACAAAAACAAGTACTATAAATAAAACATTACTTTAACATGTTTTCTTTTTTTCCTTTCTTTTTCTCTCTTTCTTATATCTCTCCGGCAATCTTCTCACTTTCCGGCCACCGGAAAATCCCTTTTTCCGGCATTTCATATCTTCCAGGTTCTCTTTTCTTCAATTTTTCACACACCCTTTATTTGTTTCTTAATCTTTTTGTATAAAGTTGCTTCAGATCTCTTATATATTTCCCGCCATAAGTTTCTTGATATCTTTTTTATTTTGTTTCTTGTTGTATATGTGTTATGGATCTTGGAAATATTGCTGTGAACTTTTTTATTTTATTAGCATTAATGTAGATTTAATAATGTTTTTCTTTTCTTCTAGTTTTGGATTTGGTAATTTTTTTATAAAAGTATTTTTTGGATTTGATTAGGTGGGATTTTGCTCAACACTGAAAGTTACTTTTGTATTTTTGTGCTTTTTTTGTTTATTATAATAAAATCTCTGAAGTTGGGAAATAAAGTACAAAAATTAGTACTTAAAAAAAAAAAAAAAAAAAAAAAAAATCTTTAAAAATTTGTCTCATAGTTTTTATATTGTAATTGTTGTTGAGTTCAGAAAAATTTACCTTAGGTTACTACTATGGATAAGATTGATTGTATGAGTAGGTAAACTGTCCTTATCGGGTTTGTTTATTTATTTAATTACTTTATGCAAATGGAAAAAGAGGGAGCAATTAAATTTGCTATATTTTCTATGACTTCTATATATAGTGAAAGCTTGTAGGTTAACTTTTGAGATGTTGCAGATTATTGTTAGGTTTAAGGGGTGAGTAATATGGATGCTCCTAAAGAGGCTGGACTTCGGAATGTTAGCTCAGTTTGCTCCATTCCAGAAATGGATGATTTTGAGCTCACAAAGCTTTTGGATAGACCAAGGCTTACCATTAAAAGAGAGAGATCATTTGACGAGAGGTCACTTAGCGAGATGTCTATATCAAGGGGTCTTGACAATTTGGATATTGCATATTCACCAGGTGGACGGTCTGGGTTGGATACTCCAGCTTCGTCAACTAGGAACTCTTTTGAACCTCATCCAATGATTGCAGAAGCTTGGGATTCTCTTCGTAGATCATTGGTTCACTTCAGGGGTCAACCCGTTGGTACAATTGCTGCTTATGATCATGCATCAGAGGAAGTTCTAAACTATGATCAGGTAAAATTATTGTACTACTCGTGATTAATTATATAATTATATGAACCTCAAATATATTGATTTATGTGCATTTATGATATGCAGGTGTTTGTACGGGATTTTGTACCAAGCGCACTGGCTTTTCTTATGAACGGTGAGCCTGATATAGTGAAGAATTTTCTATTGAAGACACTTCAACTTCAAGGGTGGGAAAAAAAGGTTGATAGATTCAAACTTGGGGAAGGGGCGATGCCTGCTAGTTTTAAAGTACTCCATGACCCTGAACGTAAAACAGATACAATAGTTGCGGATTTTGGTGAGAGTGCCATTGGAAGAGTGGCACCGGTTGATTCTGGATTCTGGTGGATTATATTGTTACGTGCATATACAAAGTCTACCGGA
Source organism: Chrysanthemum seticuspe (assembly GCA_019973895.1). Taxonomy (NCBI): domain Eukaryota; kingdom Viridiplantae; phylum Streptophyta; class Magnoliopsida; order Asterales; family Asteraceae; genus Chrysanthemum; species Chrysanthemum seticuspe. Next base: position 235,147,508 of record BPTQ01000006.1, on the reverse strand, counting down.
GATCTAACTCTTGCTGAAACACCAGACTGCCAGAAAGGGATGAGGCTTATATTGAATTTGTGTTTATCAGAGGGTTTTGATACATTTCCAACTCTGCTGTGCGCAGACGGTTGCTCAATGATTGACCGAAGGATGGTAAGAACCTTTTTAGATTCTCAATATAGTTTTAGATCTTTTATGGTATTTCAACATTTGACATGGATTTCGGATATCTGAATCATATTATCCGTCAGATTATGCCTTCTACATGTTATACCATATTTAAGCTTCTCCCATTTAAAGATTGCATTTTTGATTCATGGATATTTTACTTTTTCTACAGAGTTTCCACTAAGACTGCCTTAGTATAGTATGGTTATCTGTCTGGTTCGCATGCTATTTTAAAGAATAAACAAAATGAAAATTCGAAAAATGAGACGTCTTGATTGCTTATATCTATTGGCAGCTTTATCGTATTAGTTGCTACTTTGTGTATTTATCTATTCATGTCCATTGGCCATTTACATACAATTTTAAAAGAGTCAAACAAAATGAAAATAAATTAATTGAAAAGTATTTTTTATTGTTTTGGTCTGTTAGGTCTTTATCGTATTAGTACTACTTTTTTTATGTATTTATTAATTCATGTCAAATGGCCATTAACATGCCATTTGAAAATAAAAGAGTTGAAACATACTCTGATTGGTTTGATCTGTTAGCATCTTTATTCTTCAAGTTTCTTGCTTCTTTATTTATCTACCGATTCACGTCCCTTGGCCATTTACATGCCATTCTAAAAAGTCAAACAAAATGAAAAATTCGAACATATACTATGTTCTTATTTGTTAGATACATTGGCAGCTCTATTGTATTCATGTCTTGCTTCTTTATGTATTTATCTAATCATGTCCATTGGACATAAACATGCCATTAACATACTATCGTGTAAATGTCATGCTTCTATATGTATTTATCTATTCATTTCTGCCGGCCATCTGGTCAACTATATACTCATGGTTCTATACATAATAATATTTGACTTTCCAAATTAAATATAAAAACGGTCTCATTTACCGTCTGTTCAAAGGTTGGGAATTTGGAACCAACCAATTGATTTACACCTAATAATAGCAATGCGAGTACATAAGATGTCCAGTATCAGTTAGGACGACCCTATCTTTTCTTGATTTACAAAGATTTTCAGGATTATCCTGCAATCTATGCCAAGTGGACAAGCACTCTTTTCTGTGTTTTCCCACTAGTAATCTAGGAGTGCCGATATTTCCTTTAACTTTAGTTGGTTTCACTTGGTGCCATGAAAATTGCAATAGTTGACTTGAAAGAATTTATGGGATGTGTTTGATTATTGATCAAATGTCTAAAACAGTAAAAATGGGAGTCTTGTAAAGCAACAAAGTAATGGTGACAGTGGAGATATAAGTAACCTTGACCTGAAAGTTTGCTAAAAGCGGATATGTGGTACAAGAATTTTAGTGTGCTATTGACCCTAAGAAGTCAGAACGTTTCCCATTAGTACAGTGCTTATATGTTTTCTATTGGCAGTTTTTCTAGTATCCAGTTTTTAAAGTGGCATCCTACTAGTTATGTTGTGTTCTTGTGCCCCTTGGTTATGTTTTTCTATTTCACTTGGTATATTTGTGAATATATGTTCTCCACAATTCTTTCTGAAAATATTCAAAATTGACGCGTCTTAATTTTTTTTTCATGTGCGTTAAGTAGTCATGTACATTATGGTCCTAGGAGGTCTCTTTAGTCATGTCAGTTTATTATAGATGGGGTTAACTGTATATGTTTAATGTTCAGGTGTAGTCCTTAAATACTTCTTTTCTTAATCTATGTTATCTCAATCTTCAGCAACAATTGCATCCTAAAGTAAGAATGGAACTATTGGTTGATAATGATGGCAGAGTACATATCTAAAAGAAAGAAGACAATGTTCCAATTACAGTTACTAGACTGAACTGGATAAGAAAAAAAATTATATACAGTTTTCTAGTATATATTGACACCATGTAAATATGTCGATAACACTGCCGAAGGTTGTATTATTATGTATTGCAAGTAATAATAAGTTAATGTGATTCTATCTTGTTATATACATTTGGAATTTTGATATTTCTTGAAATTTTTCCAAATTCTATGAGCATTCCTGTCGGTGTAAACTGTGAACTTTAATGCAAAATTGATTAACGACTAATTGCAAAACGCTAGCTTAATATAGTTTCTAACTTAACGATAATAGACAGAGGTGTTCAGCTCTTCTATCTTAGCATAAGTTGTGGATTATTCAAACACTTAATTACTTTTTCTTTGCTTATTTTTTTCCCTCTTAAATCTGCTAACTCACAGTGTTTTGATTGCATCTTTCAGGGAATTTATGGTTATCCTATAGAAATACAAGCTCTTTTCTTTATGGCATTGCGATGTTCCTTGGCAATGCTGAAACTTGATGCAGAGGGAAAAGAATTTGCGGATAGAATAATGAAGCGCTTGCATGCGTTAAGCTTTCACATGCGGAGTTATTTCTGGATTGACTTCCAACAGTTAAATGATATCTACCGCTATAAAACAGAGGAGTACTCTCACACGGCTGTAAATAAGTTTAATGTTATTCCTGATTCAATTCCAGATTGGGTTTTTGATTTTATGCCAACACGTGGTGGTTACTTTATTGGAAATGTGAGTCCAGCAAGGATGGACTTTAGATGGTTCGCTTTAGGTAACTGTGTTGCTATTTTATCTTCTCTTGCAACTCCTGAGCAAGCTTCAGCAATCATGGATCTTTTTGAAGCACGTTGGGAGGAGCTTGTTGGAGAAATGCCAATCAAAATTTGTTATCCAGCAATTGAAAGCCATGAATGGAGAATTGTAACTGGTTGCGATCCTAAGAACACCAGATGGAGTTACCACAATGGAGGATCATGGCCAGGTTTGTTGTCTTTTCAATTTGTAGTCTAAATCTTGTTGTGATCCTAAGAGCACCAGATGGAGAACCATAAATATTGACATAAAAATATATTACAAGAAATTTAACTAGTTTTCTATTGGTGTAATGAGATGTTCAGTTGGTTTCACCCCTTGTTGAATGGAACAACTATGAGCTTAGTGCCAACACACAGGAGATTATTTTGAATCTGACACTTCACACTTGAGACATAAAATGATAAAAAGTAAATTTTCTGTAGCATTAGTCAGCTAAGCACGTAGTCATAAAATAATATGCCTACAATTGGGGCTGCCAAACATAAGCATTATAAATATTGAAGCTACTTAAATAGGTGTTTAGGGAAACAGTTATGCGCATGTCTGACTGTTTTTGGTCAAATTGGTTGGACTCTTCTACAGGTTGAGAGTCTTTGACAACGTGTTTTTAATGCATAGAACCTCCTTAATTGCATTATTCAAAGTGTCAAACATATAGATGTTGTAACAATATATTTTTTTGTAATCATACTTCATGCATTAACAACTAATAAAAACAATCAAAAGTGGACAATAAGCATATTTACAGGTCCAGCATCCACCAAAATCTATCACCTCTTTGGGTGGTTGTAAATTCTCATGTGTACTTTTATTGTTTGCAAGATCACATCAAAGCATTTGTAGCAACTACTGTATTTTTATTTATTTATGCTAATTTGCAGTGCTTTTATGGTTGCTAACGGCTGCCTGCATTAAAACGGGGAGGCCACAAATAGCAAGACGTGCAATTGAACTTGCTGAAAGCCGCTTGCTAAAAGACGGGTGGCCTGAATATTATGATGGAAAAAATGGAAGATACATTGGTAAGCAAGCAAGGAAGTATCAAACTTGGTCAATCGCAGGTTATTTGGTTGCAAAAATGATGTTAGAAGATCCGTCACACTTGGGGATGATATCCCTTGAAGATGATAAACAATTGAAACCCATCATTAAAAGATCTGCCTCCTGGACTTGCTGAAGAGCCGAAACTCCAAAAAAAACAGGTGAGTAATCTATTTTCCTCGTGAGAAAAATGGACCATATTGATTTCTGTATTGTTTAGGTTGGATTGAGTCTTTCATTTTGTGTACGTTAGCATTTGACATGCATGTCTTATTGCTTCTTCTAATAAAAAACACTACTAATGTGATTCTCTTATGTGTGTTCAAATTTTCACCAATGCTATGAGATATTTGTATGTAGAAGTTGGAGTAACATTTATTGTTTTTTATTCAATGGTGGTATATGTAGAATGGCATATGTATGGGTCGGGCACGCCGGGTAATAAGTCAAAATTGGTAATTTTAGCACCGGTTTAGCCAACCAAAACATTATTATATCTAAAACATTGTCTGAAATCCATATTACTAGTTTTCAAATTTGATTAATTTTTTTATTTTATTCAACAAATGATTTGAAACGTATAATGAATTAAATGTACATTTTCAAGCATGGCATCGAAGTATCATACAAACCCGTTGATAAATATCTAATTTATCTTAATCATAGGATTCTAAATTGTGTTTTAGCCCATACACTTGGATGAATAAGGCGTATGTGAAAACCGTTTTGAATTAGTAACCATACTCCCTTAGATTAAAACTGGACGCACAGGAAACACGATCAAATGCTGCATATTTTGCCTAACAGTATTTGATTGGGCCATAAACCAATAAGTTTTGGGTTAAGTCTCCCTTGAAACATGTGTGAGGATTATGTGAGATAGTTTTGGGTTGTTTGGGTGCCAAAGAATTTTCTGTTACAAAAGAAAAAAACCTTATGAATTTTTGAATACAATATAACTTTTTCATGTCATTGATGCTTCAAGTGTTAGCCACCTTTGTTGAGATGGATATACATTCCCTTCGTTTAGAAAATAACGGTAGCTTAAGGATGTACATGTTCGTTCGTGTTCTTCATGTTAACCTACATATACATGTATTTAGCTACAATGGAGGACTTGTACTGGTGTATCATGTGTGAATACTGAATAATATCATCACTTTGTGTTACTGTTGCAAGCTTGGTAGGTCAAATTCATAATGGCATGTGCACAAAGACCAGTTTAAACCGGTTTTAACTCGGTTAAAAAACAATCCAGTTTATTTTACTAAGAAATCAGACCAACCTTTTCAAAAAACAGTCGAGTTTTTCTTGCAAATAATATCAATACTTTTGAAAGTGAAATTTCAGGTAGCTAAAACAAAACATAATACAAAGCTTATTACTTATTGGTGGAATTTGCTCATCATAGAAAAGAGACTTGTTTAAATGTGCTCAATCAGTGAGCGCATGTTATCGGTATTCACGCATAGCGGTGACGGTGAATAATAGCGGTCAATTTGTGTATACGTATTTATTTGTGGAGTAAGTGTAGAAAGTTTGTGGGTTAATTAGTAATTAATAATTAATAGATCATGTTGACTTTTATAAATAAGCGTATTTTAGTCTAACAATATTACTAACGTTTTGGGTTTTAAGAGTTTTAAACATTGTTTTGAAACCCGGTTCGATCAGGCCGGTCAAACCGGTTGAATCGCTTTTAGCCGAGAAAAAGGGCCAAATCCAAAGAATGAGCCAAAATGAACCGGTTCTTTGAGGCTTCAAAACCAAGTTTTACTCGTCGAGTTTCATGTGACCCAAGACAACACGATTCACCAAGTTGGCAGTATTTGATATTTTTCTTTTAATTTTATGTTACAAAATATATATGATAAGTTTAGATTGATATGTGGTGATAGATAATGTTGTTTTTAAATTTAAAACTTGTATTTTCGTTTAATTGTATGTGTTTGGTATTGTATAATATATGTTTTATAAATTTATTGTGATTGTTATTGAATTTTTTTAGGTTTTATGTATGTTTGATATTAAATATTAAAGGTTTTACAAGTGTTTGGCGGCCGAAATATTGCAATCTACATAAATAGAAAACAGGGTTGACCCAACAGTCGAACCGGTGACCTGGTGACTCGATCGGGTTAATTCAAGACCTGGTTTTTAAAACATTGGTTTTAAAAAAGACAACTTTTTTGACTATTTTTGCTTTATATGTAGTATAAATACAGATGTATGTGCCGCATTTTAACAAAACACTTTGCAGAATCATACTATGATTTGTATAAAAGAAAAAATAAATGAAGCCGCAAGTGGTTGAGAATGATTTAAACAAATGAGTTTACTACGTATTTCCTAACACTTTGTTATAGAGTTTATTTTTCAAAAGAAAGCGAAGACGAAGGAAATAAATGATTTATTTGAGGTGTTCTAATTTTTTTTTTAAAGAATGAAAGCAAAGAGAGAGAAGAAAGCTTTGAGTGATTTGTTGTTTTATAAAGCAATAACTTTCATCTCAATATTGGGAAAGTGAATAAACATCACCTCAAACATGTAAATGACATCGCTAAAAAAAATATAAATGACAAATTTTCTTTTATTTTGTCTTCATACATTTTCTTTTTTTAAAGAGGTGTATTTGTGAATTTGTATCTTGCTTGATGACAACTTTTCTTCCTTATCTCTCATTTTCCATAGCTTAAGAAAATGAAATAAAATACCAACTATTTTTTCTCCTCTTCCTCCCTCTCCACTTTACTTTATTTTTCTTTTCCTTCTTTTCTAAATGTAACTCGACAACAGAGTGTAAGATCATCTGTAACACCCCTAAAACTGGTACAGAGGAAGCAACATGGGGTGCTACTCAATTAGTATTCACAACACAAGGCAATAAAGAACGTACATATTCCGTTTAAATTTCATTAATAAATAAAAAGTTTACATAAATGTTAGGTGCGGATAATAAAGCCCATAAATTTAAGTGGTCCCAAATCAAGTCAAAGTTTTGTGTAAAAACACTTCGATTGAAAAGTCTGACCATTGCCTTGCCACATCCTTGCCTTCATACTAATTGCCTGAGAACAACATGCTAAAAGTCAGCTAAAAACGATGGTGAGTTCATAGGTTTATCAAAAAGCAATAAGATCATAAGTTGGACTAAGTGTGTGGATGAGCATTGCAACGAATATAATGTCATTCCAAAATGGTCTATTGCGATATCACTTAATTCATGCAACCGAAGCTATAATAGTGGGCATGCATCTAGAAGCATGTAAACAAATAATTTGGCCCGACAAGTGTCTATCCCAAAACACTTGAATTTCGACATGTTATATGCTCGCGTTTTCCTATCCGGTCAAACCGAACGGGGATGTCACTCCCAATAGATCTATATATAACATTCGCGCTTCCCAGCAGGAATTGACAGTTCAGGAAGTAGGACACTTATGGGATGCAAAAAGGGCTTAGGCTAATCTACACAATAGTTTTCATAAAAGTTTCAGTTTCAGTCTGAAAACAGTTTTGCATATTTCTCACCCCCAAAGTTTATAAAACAGTTTATCAAGTAAAAGTGGAGCTATAAACTCACCTTAGCAATAAGCAATCTGAAGTTAAAATCAACAAGTGGTAGTGCACGACTCCGACACGCAACCTAGATTAGTATGGCAAGTTTAGTCTTTATTTTAAGACTCGACGAAACTTTATAAGTTTTCCAATGTTGGTGTTGTTGTTGTTCATACGTTGGTATTAAGTTTGGAAATACTATTTCAGAATATATGATGAGTATATTCCGGCTTACGAAAACATGACTAGAATACAATATTGAAAACGAACGTAATTTGGCTAAAAGACGAATAACAATAGTGTGCGAGAAATAGTACGTAAGCTGAGACATCGTTGGCGAGAAAAGTTGTATTTATATATATGTATAGGTATTTTCAAGTTTTTGATTTATTTCGCAAATGAAATAAGCCGTAACTTAGTTTGTAAAATACAATATGAGTTTCGATAATATATCGATTTAAGAATGTGTTTTGAAAAATATGTTTATATATGTACACACGTTAAAACTTGGTTCATGTTTATATATTCGTATATGTTTATAAGAATTGTCAATTTTTTTGTGAAGTGAGTTTAATTGCTAAAAGAGAATAATTTACATAAATACATATGTAGTTGAAGAAACATTATGTAGAAAACTAGAAGGGGGGTTGAATAGTTTACCAATTAAAAACTTTGTTTTGAAACTTATTGAAAGATCAATTGATATTGATCTTGAGTATGTTAATGAAATATGCAAGCAATGTGTAATAAGTAAATAAGGAAAGAGATGATCAAACCACAACAAGTTGTTTATAGTGGTTCGGCCTACAAGGACTCTTTTTCCTTGCCCTACTCCACTCCCCGAGTCTCACACTCGAGAGTTTAACTTCACTAGTCAACAAGCTCCTTTCACCGGCGGAGAAAACCTTTACACTTCGCTTACACTATTTCCGACACTAAGCTAGATGTCGAGTTCTTTCCAAGGGTTCAACTACTCCCACACACAATGTATTTTGAGGACTAAAATACTAACCACTCACACTCACAAGATTATGATGGTTTGATACAACAATGAAGTATGGATCAACACTAGATCATACAACACTAAACAAACAAGACTTCCAACTTCTCGTTGAAGCTTGAATATGACTTGATCTTCTTTGCTACAAAAGAGATCACTAATATGATATGAAACTGAGTTAGAAAGGTTAGAGAGAAGATATGTATGAAAGTATGTTGGAAAAGGATGAAAAACTACTTGGCTTGGCATTGCTATTTATAGCCAAAATGGACAGGAGCGTCCACGGACGGCGGACCCCTTAAAAGGGTTCCGCCCGTGTACAATTTTGGTACCGCCGGGTCTGACAGCCAAGATATCAAATCTTGCCAAAGTCCACTCTATCTAAGTGAGATTGTGCAAGATATGAAGAGTACAAATCTTCACAAAATATCTAATGAAATCTTCCAATGATTTCCATGATGTAATACATGATGTCAAATGTTGTATTACTATTTTTAGAAATATGCAAATGCTTAAGTAGTGTTTGGTTTTAAGAACCTAACACATTCTAAAACTACTATCATACATAATGATTAGAGTCATATCAAGATGTCACTAATCACAAATGTAAATGCTTGAATGATGAATATATTGTTTGAGAAAGCTTGTTTTAATATCTAATAAACTTGACAAGCTTTAAGCTTTTATAAATTAAATTTACTTTTGTCGTTAACAAAACTTAGGCAAAGATCAAAAATATAAATAACGTTTAATGACGATATTTGTATTAACAATCTCCCCCTTTTTGTTGAGGACAAAATATAAATTTTATTTTTATAAAAGAAACAAAGTTTGTACAAGAGTTATAAAAATATTAGTTTTAGAACTTGAAAAGGAAATGATAATGCAAGTGTATGAAATTTGACTTTTTATGAAAGTTAAAGAATTCACTAGTTGATGCATGATGTTGACTTTTCCAGAAAGTCAAAGTATGCAGTTTGACTTTTTTAAGAAAAGTCAAGTATTATCAATGAGGGTTCTTGTTTGACTTTTAGAAAGTCAAATGTAAATAATTTCAAAGTTCTATATTTTCTCCCCCTTTTTGTCTCAACAAAAAGAAGAGGCTATGCGGAATGTAATGAGCCCGAGCTACTATCTCCCCCTTGTTCAAAGCTCCCCCTAAATTGGGTGCTTTAATGGGAAGATACATGGATTGTGAAAATAAAGCTACAAAAAAAAATTGTTAGTAATAATGATCATTCACAAGCATTTCCAAACACTATGTAATGACACCAATATAATAAACAACATTCATTAGTTAAAATTTTTTCATGAGTAAAGATCATGAAAAGAGAACACAATGATGTGTTTTTAGTACAAGAAATAAAAATTATCCTAAGAAAGTAAACATAAGAAAGACTATTCTAAAACCATCCTAAAGTGATGGTGGATGGGAAAGAGCGTTGAGACGCTCAAGGATGTGGTTGAGGATGAACCTCATTTCTTCTTGGAAGTCATGGACCATAACCCAGGTCCGTTCCACGGTTTGGCTCGTTTGCTCACAAGTTGAGCAACCATGCCTTGGAGGGTAGAATGTTTGGGGAGGTTGTGGTGGTGGAATGGTGGATGTGTTGGTGGTGTTGGGGATGTTTGGAGTGGTCATGATGGATGCAAGCAAAGCATTTTGCATTTGCATTGTCTCACTTAAGTGAGAATCCACCATGCCTTTGAATTGGTGGAGGTTGTGGAGTTCCGCTTGAATCTCTCTAGTGGGATTGGCATACCACATACACTCCTCAATGTCCTCAAGATGAGGAGACATTGATGGGGAAAGTGGATGATCTCCATATAAAGGACCATGAATGTCCTTGTGAATGGGGTGGAAAAGGAGAGGTCTTGGCCCTAATGGGGCGTTTGGGTCAAAGGATGACCGAGGTGACTTATGAGCGATTCGCTCAATTGTGCCAAAAGATGGCAATGGTGGTGGATGACTTGGCCTAGGAGGCAAGTCTTCCAAGTCCTCTAGGAAAGGATTTGGTGATGTTGGTGTGTTGAAAATAGCTCCATAGGAATGAGAGTTGGAGACCTTGGTGGTGAAGGTAGTGAGGGTGTTTTGGATGTTTGGATGGGTGCCGGAGGAGGTGAAGTTGGTGTTTTTTTAGGTGGTGGAGTGGTGATCACAATGTGTGATTGATTTGGTGTAGCCATGGTGAGGCTTGTATCATCTCGGATGGGAGAAGAGATTGTGAGTGGAGAAGACTCGGATGAGGAGCTAATGTTAACGAAGCAACATGGCCTAACGCTAATTCTAGCGGTCTTCTTGCAAGGTTTTGGAGAGGATTTTGTCATTTTTGACTTGGGTTTTACTTTGCTAGATAATAGTAAGAATGAAGAAGGTGTGAGGATGATCATGGTAAAACCTCTCAATTTATAGAAGTGAAATTTTGTGGAGAAATGTGTTTGATTTGATGTTAAACCATTGAAGAGAGGAGGTTCCTAATGATTTGGAAGTGGGTTGAATGCTAGTCATATCACCCAAGTCAATCCATACAAGAGAGATGGAGTGAAAAAGAAAAGATTTGCAATAAATGTGTTCTAGTGAGTGGAATTTCCTAACATTCAGGTTATCCACGGATTTGAAGGTACCAAAAATTTGGTTCCTTCCTTTATGCCAAAGGGCTCCTTGTGTGGATTTTTCAAATTTTTGAATTTTGGTGGGAAATGGATTTCTTATATACCTAAGTGAATTATACTAGTTCTAATAAGAGTATACACTAGTTAAGATTGATTTATAAGTGATGGATTGTAATTTGGAATCACGAAAGAGTCGAAATTCAGAAAATTACCTGGAGGATCCACGGCACCAAAACCATACACGGACGGTACCCTAAAAAGGGTGCCGTCTGGTCCGCCTGTACAGGTACGGCGGTACCAAACTACATAAAGGACGGTACCAAAATTATGGTGTCGTCTGATCCGTGGAGTGCAGAAATATGGACAGAGTACGTTTTTAGGTGTCGGGGACATTTCCGAAACCTGAAATTTTTCTCAAAAGCTGTTATACTAAACATTTCTAGTTAGGAAAAGTAAATAACACATGTATAAACACAGTGGAGCATAGATTTTGAGCAAGGCTTATTGATTTTCACAATATAGTGAAAATGGGTAAAATTTGATAGCATACTTGTGCTATCCCCCTGCATGAGATTGTTAGCATACACCATTGTTTCAAGTTATATTATCATCCTACATAATAAAAACAACTAAATAGTATCAAACATTAACGATAATGCATTGTTCCAAACACTCCTTAAAGTACCCTTATTTGTCCAACTTCTTGTAAATCTTGTTCATCATCCTACCAAGGCACTTGAACATTCCCTTAGTTTGCTTGAATTCGGCTGATTCATTCTCAATCTCGGGAAGAGATGCGTAATACTCATGAGGTGGAAGATGAGAGCTTGGAAGACCATCCTCGGAGCTATTTGATGATGAAGATGATGGAGTTGGAGGTTTTGCTCTTTTGCCTTTTGTCTTAGCAACTCGAGCATCACTCAAAGGTACAAAGATGTGAGGGATGAGTTCATAGTGGAGGTGCATCCCTTTTGGGGTTGGTGGAATTGGTGCGAAGTTTCTATAGAGACGGGTGAGAAGCATCCCGTATGGAAGAGCAACCGATCCTTGAGTTGGAATATCAATCATTCTTCTAGCTATGTAGTAGGCTAAGTTGAATGGTTGTCGGGTGGATAAGTTGTAGAGCATGTGACATAGGCAAGCGTTTAAGTGATCCCTATTTCCTATGGTGCTAATGACGTTGGCTCTAAGTAGTTCCTCCCATTTCTTAAATTCGGGCTTAAGTTCATTTAGCTCCATTCCATATGGATCTCGGTTTACCTCTTTTCCCTTTCGGGTAACTCGGGTTGTATTTTGGGTTAAAAAGGTGTTCACGGATGACATCCTTATCGGCCAAACGGGTTATGTAGGGAAGAGAGCGGTCATTGATTGTATCAAGAGCCATGAGTGACCACTTATCCGTGTAGACACAAGTTCCTCGGTTGGGAATTCCTAACACTTGAGCAAAGTTGCTTAAGGTGATGGTGTAGTCGTTTTGGTTGATTCTAAACCTAAGACAAAAATTCATCATCGTCTTCATCACTAAAGCCGGTCACACTAGCATAGAATTCTAACACAAACCTAGGACAAATTGGTTCATCGATGTCAAGAAGACAATCGAATTGAATGGCGGCTAGTTCTTCACGAAGATTGGTATTTTCAAGGAAGGATGAGTGAATGGTTCTACCCTCATGGAAATACCTTGATTCTAGACTCTTAAATATTTCTACTTGTTCCTTGGTAAGTCCTTTGGTTTTGTGGTGTTTGGGAATGTAGTTAAGGGTATCTTTGTGATCATAGAATCTTGCGGCTACAATGGTTATTCCTAAGGACAAGAATTAATATGTTAAAAATGAAAATAAATTTTAACGTTTTTGGTTCTAGTGTGTGCCTATATGAAAACAATTTGGAGTTGCGGTTATCTCGACTCATTTTATGCACAAAATGGTTTTAGTGGGGTGTTTGGCAAATACCATGAGATAACCCAAATGCTCCTAATTCAATGTGGCTACATTTGAATATACCCGGGAGTGCATATTAGTTATGCAATACCTTTAGTATTCAAGAGCATGCAAGTGATGAAAATTTTAACGTTTCTATTTGTATTATCAATGAAAAATGTTTTCCTACAAGTGAGAAGCTTTTCAAAACTTTTGACATGGGGTGTTTGGTTGTTTGAATAAGGCCTTATATTCATTATCTATCAATTAGTGGGAAACATGATTTGTTTATGCAATATGATAATGTAGTACCTAATTTGAATGACTAGTTATGCAATTTGCCAATTGAATTCATATTTGGTATAAAAGCATACATAAAACCCCATGTAATGATTTGTGATAGTTTTGTGTATAAATAAGAATCCTAGACTCAGAATTAAGAGATGAAATGAAGTTAGGATACTTACAATGATGTTATCTTCAGTGATTAGTGAGTGGGAAGGTGTCAATAATGAGCTTGGTTTAAGTTTTACACGTTTTGGTAAAGTGGGTTATGAGGAAGAGGATGTTATGTATATAGCAGTTTTGCTTCTGTAGACACCACGGACCAGACAGCACCAAATATTTGGTTCCGTCCGTGTTGTCGTTTGGTGCTGTGGCTACAGTAGCAGATACAAGGCAAAATTGTTTTGGTTTGACTATTCTAATGTTTTAGGCTATGTTTATCCTACATGTTTTGTTCCATTAACCCTAAACCAAGTCTAAGAAGATTAAAAGGTTCTCGTTTAAGAGGTTTAGTAAAGATGTCGGCAATGTTGTCTTCGGAGGATACTTTCTCGATTGAAATGTTTCCTTTTTGAACATTGTCGCGAAGAAAGTGATGACGGATTTCAATGTGCTTTGTACGAGCATGTTGAACGGGATTCTTGCTGAGATCGATGGCTCCTTTGTTGTCGCAAAGTATCACAATGTCGTTGAGATGAATTCCGTAGTCTACGAGAGCTTGCTTCATCCAAAGAGCTTGTTGACATGCTTTTCCGGCTGAGACGTACTCGGCTTCAGTAGTAGAGATGGCTAAAGCCGTTTGCTTCTTTGCAAACCATGAGGTGAGACAATGTCCAACAAAAGTGCAAATACCACTTGTACTTTTTCTATCGACATAATCACCGGCATGATCCGAGTCGGCATACACTATGGTTTCTATACCCGTTCCTTTGGGATACCATAATCCTAAACACGTTGTTCCCTTAATATATCTAAAAATCCTTTTTAATGCTTCTAAGTGTGATGCCTTTGGGTTTTCTTGAAAGCGAGCACATAGACAAACACTAAACATAATGTCGGGTCTACTAGCCATAAGATAGAGTAGGCTACCAATCATTAAGCAATTGTTTTGTTCATTAAGCATTGTTCTACTCATTTCTTGAATTGTTCTATTTTTACGTTCTACTACTCCATTTGATTGAGGTGTTCGTGGAGCGGAAAAGTTATGTGTTATACCATTAGTATCACAAAAGTTTCCAAATTGAGTTTCGTTGTCAAATTCACGACCATGATCCGTTCGGATCGACACAATTTTGACACCTAGAAGATTTTGAATTTTCTTGCTAAGTATTTCAAATTTATCAAAAGCTTCATTTTTGGTTTTCAAAAATAACGTCCAAGTAAACCTTGAGTAATCATCTACTATGACCAAAGTGTATAAGTTGCCTCCATAGCTTCTTATAGCGGATGGTCCAAACAAGTCCATATGTAATAATTCTAGACACTTAGATGTGGACACCATATTTTTAGATTTGTGACTACTATGTGTTTGTTTACCAATTTTGCAAGCGTCGCAAAAGTGTTGGTCATATTTTAGTTTTGGTAAATTCCTAACCAACTCGTTTGAAGATAGGTTTTGTATAAGTCTCATATTAGCGTGACCTAAGCGTCTATGCCAAAGAGATGAGCTATCTTCTAATGTTGTTAAGCAAAGTTTGTCATTATATGTTTTATCTATTTTCATGACGTATATGTTATTTTTCCTAACTCCTTTAGCTATGGTGATACCATCTTTTAGTATTTTACTACCATTTTCATCAAATAGTACTTTATACTTTTTATCACATAGTTGGCTAATACTAAGTAGATTAAATCCTAACCTATCCACATGAGCAACATTTTCAATAGTTAGAGAGTTATGAGCAATCGTACCTTTGCCAATGATTTTGCTTTTGAGATTGCTACCGAAAGTGACATTACCTCCGTCATACTCTTGGTATGATGAGAAGAGACTTTTGTTGCCCGTCATGTGTCGTGAGCATCCACTATCTTTTATCCATTCATCAGGTTCCAATCCAACTTTCAAGCATACCTAAGAAGCAAATAACTCAAACATTTGGTCCCCAATATCTCATGGGTCCGTTTGGGTTAAACATACCATTTATTTGATTCATGTATGGAAATGATGGGTAAGAGTTCCATGGCATGTAATCTGGAGTTTGATATGGTCTAGGAAAACTTTGATTCCAACCGTTGTGTTGGTAGTTAGGTTGAACGTTGTGGTTGCTCTTAGGAAAGGGGCATTTGGCAAAAGAAGTTTTATATCGTTGTTGAGTAGTTTTTGATCTAAATTCATTTTTAACAAGTCCTACTCCTGATATAATGGCTGGTTTTAGTTTAACATTATCATTGGTTTTCTTTGTTACTTTAACAAATTCAGTACGGTCCGTATTGCGAACATTCTGTTCTGCTGAAGTACCCGCGGTACCATTTTGCACAACGGACGGAACCCTTATTTTGGTTCCGTCTGGTCCGTGCTGTACTGCAGCAATTTTGACAGAATGTTCGTCCTTTTCGGCCGTTTTGTTTTGACTCTTTGGAATTAATACTTCATTAAAACCTAGCCCATTCATGTCTCCTGGTGTTTTATGGATTTTAACTATTTCATCGGCAAGAGCGATGTTTTTGTTAAACCTTTTAAACTTAGAATTATTTTCTATTAGAACTTCTTGTGTGAGCTTTAGTTTTTCTATTTCAAGATTAAGCTCTTGACATGATTTACAATCATCGTCATTTGCTTTTCCTTTTTCAAGTCGTTTTGCTTTTTCTTTTAACTCATATACCTCATTTTCCAAAAACTCCTTTTTGGTTTTTAGAAATTTATTTTTAGTTATGATTTTTAGACTTAGCTCACACAATTGATTATATTGTTTTTGCAAGGTGTCATCATCTATAGAAGAATAAGAAGAGTCGGAAAGTACCTCATTTGACTCATGTGCCATTAGAGCGATCTCTTCCTTGCTTGATTCTTCATCGTCTTCACTATCACTCCAAGCACCACTTACAAAAGCTCGTTGAGTTTTGCTTTTAGGTGGCTTGGGAAATTCTCCTATGAGATGACTTGCATCACCACATCTAAAACACTTTCTTTCACCTTTACTCTTCTTATCATCCCGATCTTTTCGGAATGGCTTCTTTTCTTCTCGAGGTTGTCTTACAAACTTTCCTCTTCTTTTAAAGAACTTCTTGAAATCTCTAACGGCCATGGCATACTCCTCATCTTCACTACCGGAACAAGATTCATCATCATCGCTTGATTCCGCCTTTGCTTTTAGAGCAACGGATTTGATCTTCTCCTTTCTTCCTTTGATGATCTCCGAATCTTTCTCCATTACCATTTCGTGAACTTTGAGGTTGCCAATTAGCTCATCTAGTGACATTATTGAGAGATCTTTTGATTCTTCAATAGCGGTCACTTTAGCTCTCCATTTGGGATGGAGTGCTCTAAGAAATTTCCTGACAAAGTTCTTACTACGAAAAGATTCATCAAGTGCTTTAAGTGATGTAATGATAGTGTTAAAACGAGCAAAGCCACAATCAATGGTTTCATCTTCAGGGATAACAAATTGTTCATATTGTTGAACAAGAAGATCAATTTTGTTATCCTTGACTTGTGAATTACCTTGATGTGTAACAATTAAAGATTCCCAAGTATCTTTGGCGGTTTCACACATAAAAATTCTTTCATATTCTTTTCTAGGTAAAGCATTATAAAGCATCATTTTAGCTTCATTATTTTTAGCAACTAATTTCTTTTGTTCATCAACGGAAATATCCTTTGTTGTATAACTAAAATCTCCTTTAACAATAATAAACCAAAGATCTATATCTTTTGATTTTACATATGTTTCAAAACGGTTTTTCCAATAGATAAATCCATTGGTTTCAAAGAGTGGTGGTCTTTGCATAGATTGCCCTTCTTTAAAGTTTTCAGAATCCATAGATCGTTTCAAGTTTATAAAATACAAGTTATTTTAGAAATTCTTGAGCAACGAGGCTCTGGTACCAATTGTAGAAAACTAGAAGGGGGGTTGAATAGTTTACCAATTAAAAACTTTGTTTTGAAACTTATTGAAAGATCAATTGATATTGATCTTGAGTATGTTAATGAAATATGCAAGCAATGTGTAATAAGTAAATAAGGAAAGAGATGATCGAACCACAACAAGTTGTTTATAGTGGTTCGGCCTACAAGGACTCTTTTTCCTTGCCCTACTCCACTCCCCGAGTCTCACACTCGAGAGTTTAACTTCACTAGTCAACAAGCTCCTTTCACCGGCGGAGAAAACCTTTACACTTCGCTTACACTATTTCCGACACTAAGCTAGATGTCGAGTTCTTTCCAAGGGTACAACTACTCCCACACACAATGTATTTTGAGGACTAAAATACTAACCACTCACACTCACAAGATTATGATGGTTTGATACAACAATGAAGTATGGATCAACACTAGATCATACAACACTAAACAAACAAGACTTCCAACTTCTCGTTGAAGCTTGAATATGACTTGATCTTCTTTGCTACAAAAGAGATCACTAATATGATATGAAACTGAGTTAGAAAGGTTAGAGAGAAAATATGTATGAAAGTATGTTGGAAAAGGATGAAAAACTACTTGGCTTGGCATTGCTATTTATAGCCAAAATGGACAGGAGCGTCCACGGACGGCGGACCCCTTAAAAGGGTTCCGCCCGTGTACAATTTTGGTACCGCCGGGTCTGACAGCCAAGATATCAAATCTTGCCAAAGTCAACTCTATCTAAGTGAGATTGTGCAAGATATGAAGAGTATAAATCTTCACAAAATATCTAATGAAATCTTCCAATGATTTCCATGATGTAATACATGATGTCAAATGTTGTATTACTATTTTTAGAAATATGCAAATGCTTAAGTAGTGTTTGGTTTTAAGAACCTAACACATTCTAAAACTACTATCATACATAATGATTAGAGTCATATCAAGATGTCACTAATCACAAATGTAAATGCTTGAATGATGAATATATTGTTTGAGAAAGCTTGTTTTAATATCTAATAAACTTGACAAGCTTTAAGCTTTTATAAATTAAATTTACTTTTGTCGTTAACAAAACTTAGGCAAAGATCAAAAATATAAATAACGTTTAATGACGATATTTGTATTAACACATTATAATTTGAAATCGGTTTGACTAATTTTGCCAAAAGTCGTGTTCAAAGTAATAAAAATCCGGTTTACCATGGTATATCCTTGTGATTGAAATTCACGTGTTGATTTTGTAATGTATAGACTTTGTTTATAAAAATTTCTAATATAAGTCTGTAGGATCATACATATTATGTTGTTTGATGATTCGGGTGGCCTAGGATGGTGATAAATCAAGAAAGCCATGTTAGAGAGATGAAGAGAGTAGAGAGAGAGAGAGAGTTATAGAGAGAGAGAGTTAAAACAAAAATGTGAAAGGTTAGATTAGAAGCTCCACCCCTTCCAAGGATGGAAGGGGTATTTATAGTTACAACCTAAACGTCCTCCTGTCGGACTGTGGATCAGGCATACAGTGGGTAAAGACCCGTCCTTCCTCCACGGTATTACTCTAAGCTAAACTAAGCTAATAACTAACTAATAAACTAGTAAATAACGATATGTGTACGAGCTAACTCATGCTAGATTATATTTGGGGTGACCGACACTTCACTATGGAATTTCTAATTCCTAAAAATCTCCCCCTAAGGGAGGTCACCCCATGATTTACATTTCGAATCCTAGCATTCTATTTTATCTTCAATCTTGAGATCGTAGACTTGAATTCTTCAACTTCCGCATCTTTGTGCTTTAGCAGTGACTCTTCATAGTCCGATTATTTTGTACTTTGAGTGGAGGTCTTTGAACTGATCCACATCTTTGATGATCTTCGAGCTTTCTTTGAGATCATCAACCACAGTAAATCTCTGGATCACCCTTTGTTGCGTTGCCTTCTTGTGATGTTGTGACTTTTGGACCAACATGCTCACACTTTCTGGATCATGACATCTTTTCATTAGAGTAGCGGAAGCATCTTTGTATATCTTTGATTGTCATGATTTTCTTCAATTAAGTGTGAATGCTGTGAGCATGCGGCTGTGAATTGACTTCTCAATATCGATCAGCTGCAACCGTCCAATGTTCCTGCAAACAACAGTTAGCAATAAAACACACGAAAGTGTCTTTGTTCACTTTCGTTGAATATAGTTGCAAGAACTACGGTTCCCCGTTGATCAGTATAAATACTGCCTGTGATCAGGTAGAATTCTGAAGAATCTCCTTGACAGGGTTTCGCATCTTGATCTAGCCGTTCTCAAACCAGAGCGTCCCAAAGTAGACAACACGGAGTGAGTGAACCAGCGAATTGAGATTCACTGATTGATGAAAAATTGATTTGAAAACAATCGCGTATTGCTTAGAAGAAAGAGTTTTGCAATACGACGAAGGTTTTATGAGAAATATCAATTTTCAATCAGAAATACTTTTTATATTTGAAACTGAATACACATTCGATGTGCTAGAGAAAAGAAGATTTGCACATCGAATGGTTTTTCAAAAGTATTCGTCAATTCATTTCCTGGACCAAGGTTGATTCAAGAGTGAATCGCCCCATTGTTTCTATCCAGTTGTCACAAGCTTGATCTTTTGGAAAGATCTCACATGTCACCCACCAAGAGCTTGTTTGATGTTGGCTCTAGAAGGATTTCCATCTTCATCGTGAATATTTGACATATCACTCGGATGTTCTGGAAATACCACAAGGATAATGCGTAGGACTCTCAATATATACTTACTTTCCACATTGTGTGAAAAAGAAAGTCTTCATTAATTTTGTGTCCTAATGAGATTTTGTGGATAATCTCTTGGCTCTAGACTCAATTGTGCACATTTGGTTTCCTATTTCGGAGACTAGGGAGAGGGTCTACTTCTTCAATATCAACAATCTCTAAGAGAAAGTCGATAGATTATGTAGGTTCCCCGTGAGAATGAAACAAGTCCTTTTAAGAGGAACTTGAGTAGCTTGGGAAGTTTAGTGCAGTGCGTCACTGGGTCCATGATGTCTTGTCTTCAATACCGGCGTTACCTTAGTAACCACCAGTAGCATATGTGTTAATACAAATAAGCCGTAAAAACGTTTATTTATATTTTACGATCTTCTAATGTTTTGTCGATAACAAACGTAAAATCATTTTAACGAAACAAATAAAATACGTAAATGGTTTGAGCTAATAGTTTCTAACACACTTATGTTCTCACATAAAACACTAAAACAAGTATAAGTGATTTTATGATTTAGTATTACATATGTACAACAACTAGTGTTTACATATTTGGGTAAAATATACACATAACTAGCATGTAGTATATTGGGTAATATAAATGAGTAGAAACTTAAGTATCATAACCCATTGACAAAATACATTGAATGTAGTTGGGTACAACCCATATCCATGGAGCTTGACCCATAACCCATTGCATGACATCATGCTTATGTCATATATGGATAATATCCATAACCCATGGTATTGACCCATACCCATTTGACTAGGTGCATTGCACTCATGAGATACATTGTATCTAATAAGAAACCCATAGATCAACCCATAACCCATGACCCATGACCCATAACCAAAATACCCATGGGCAAAGAGGAGCGTCCCACGGATCCCTAGCTTTACGCTAGACGGATCCCTTAAGGGAGGGATCCGTGGGATCCGGGGAACAGTAGTCATTTTCTCTCTATAAATAGTGAGCCATTTCTTCATTGTTGCTCACGCCCTTCTCACATACTTTCTCCTTGAGTTAAAAACTCTCTAACCCCAGGTCCAAGTGATCTATGTTTGTAGTTTTGTTTTCGTGTGATTCTCTAGGCTCCTCTTAAAGGCGAGATCACCACCTTTGAAGTCAAACAAGCTCAAGTCCATGAGTTGCCATGCTTCCTCATCATCAATACTACTGAAGTCCTCTTGTTGATGGTTCTTCTCTTTCTACTAAGAAGTGTAGTGTTGAAGACATTAGTGAAAGATGTCTCAAGTGTCAAGACGAAGACATTAGTGAAGGGTGTCGATCGTCCGTAATTTGCAAAAGGTGTCTAGAAGTCAAGTCACAAGACATTAGTAAAGGGTGTCTTGAATATCTAGTTAAAGGCATTAGTGAAAGGTGCCTAAGATGTACATTCGATATGGTGTGTTTCGATGTACAAGATAGATTAGTATTGGATCCAAGGATATTGATATCCTTGATGATGTTGTAATAAGGAGTTGGTCTCCTTTGGGATTAGTCGTTGGTGTAGTGTTGGGTAGTAGTTCCTCCATTGTAATGGAACTCGGTACTTAGCCTAGTACCGGATAAAGGGTAGGCGACGTTGTGGTAGGTGTGGTTCACCTTGGTGTGAAAGAACCCGGTGGTTAGCCTAGTACCGGAAAAAGAGTAGGCAACGTTGTGAAGGTTTCTCCACCATAAGGAGTCGGTGTTGTGTAGTGATTACGAACTCTCGAGTAGGTGACTCAGGGAGTGGAGTAGGGCAAGGAAGGTGTCCTTGTAGCCGAACCACTATAAATACTCACGTTGTGGTTTTGTGCTTCTTACTCTTATCTTTTCATTACATATTTATACTTCTATATGTTTGTTTATCAACATCCAACACACACCCAAGTAGATTGACATAAGTCGATCTAAATATTTTAAAAGAAAGTTTTTAATTGGCAAAACTATTCAACCCCCCCTTCTAGTTTTCCACAATTGGTATCAGAGCTTCGTTACCAAGTTTCTTAAAGTATATTGTACTTTAAAAACTTGATACGATCTATGGTTAATTGAAAACTACAAAGAAGGTTTTTCATAAAAACAAACACCACGTCTTTTAAAAACTCGTTGTTTGGATGTTGATTAGATGACAACATTTTTCTTATTTTTCATTTAATTGCACTAATCCTCTTTGTCATGTTGCTTAGCTAAAGCTCATACCTACCAAGTCATAGGAATCACTTGGTAACAAGATTACCTTCCCTAAGAAGGTATCTTAAGCACAAAGGAGCCGGAATTGTCTTCTGACATTTGTTGTGTCATTTGTAAAGACATTCCTAAGTGCATTAGAGGTATGACTTTCTACTTATCTCTAAATCACATTAGCTTGATAAATAAGTATGCTTACATAGGTATTTATATGATTATCTTTGTGCATATACATGTATTACATGTAGCTTCATTAGGAAGCCTTTTCTCACATACGTGTTACTTTTTCGTCTAAAGTCGTGATATATAAAACCTTTGTTTTATTTCACTTTATCCAAAAATCATATCTTTCTAATAATAAAACAAAACACAACTCAAAAATTCCTCCTTCCCCATAAAAACCCCTTCCGTCGTCCACTCCATCAAATCCCCACTTTTTCAAATCTTCCATTTTCAAAAATTTACTCTCATTCAAAAACTTCATCTTTCTCTTTATCTCATCTCATCTCAAAACAAAACCAAGAAGGTTCGTCATCAACATGGTTTGCATCGCCCTCGTGCTCATCGCCTTAACGCTCATTGCTCTTGTGTTCCCTATGATGAAGTTCTCATACGGAGACATATACTTTGTGTAGTTAATCTACATTGGGGTTATATACCCAATTCTTTGTATCATTCTTAGTATTGAAATGAAATATTACTAATAGTCTAGTTTATCTTGGTTATTATTATCATTATGTGTTTGTCATTTCTTTTGATTTATATCTTTCGTATTCTTTCGTGATACATTAGAAACCATGAATGCATGCTAAAAGAAAATGTAGGCTAAAACACATATTTTGGGATAAAACTATTAAACTTATGTTTTTATCAAAAATCTGCTTCTGTTACTACAGATCCACGGATCCCGGCAAGTATACTAGCCGGATCCCTTATAGAAGGGAACCGTCCTTCTGGATAACAGATTTTCCCATGCAAAATAAAAACCACTTTCTTCCTAAAAGAAATATTCTAGTTAAATGTCATTGTTAATAAACTCCATGTAAAAACGTTAGGTAATCATTGTTTTACCCGTAATACGCCACTTCCTATTAACTTGTCTTTCCTATAGGTTTTGCTATGTCGCATGAATATGAGTTTGATTTTTCACTCACTAGCGTCTACACTCCTAACATCTCCCTTGAGCCCAACACACCTGACAATCATGTCCGTGGGTTCAATAATCTCGAAACCCGTCACTTCCACGAAGGACGTATTGTCGACACTCCTCTACAATACGAAGAAGGAATCAATACATCCTTCCGAACCATAGGATTGGAATGTCTTCTCGAAATTAACGAGAAAATATGTCCAAGGTTTGTATTGGAATTCTTCCGCCAAGTCGAACTCGTTCGTAACGAGGATCGTTCTCTATCTCTTTGGTTTTGGATCAAAAATCAAAAATTCGTTTTAACCCTTGGGCAATTTGCTCACATCATCCGAATTCCAAATCATGGACAATGTTCCTTCACTGAAGATTGGTCTCTTGATTCTCTCTTCAACTTTCGTGAAGAAAATAGTCCATATTGTTCACACATACCTTCCCCGGAGGACTTGAAACGCATAATATGCAAACCCCATTACTCCGATCCAAACATTATCCATACACGGGATATCCGAGAAGAATACAAGGCTCTTGCACTAATCCTACGTGAAAATGTTTGGAGTCTTAGGGGAAATCGAGAAATCCTTCCCGCTTGTTGTGCTCACATAATGTACTGTTTTCTAACACAACAACCATACAACCTCTCCTACTTCTTCGCAAGGCGAATTGTAAATCTTCAAGGCTCCAAGAATAAACTCATCCCTTATGGAATGTTCTTGACACGCCTTTATATCACATCATGTACTTCCATCCACAATTTCAAAGTCCGTTGTACGTACTTGTGAACAAGATGATGGAACCTCTAAACATATCTCTCATGAAGACTTTCTTCATTCCTGAATCGACAAACACTCATCAACCATTTGATGATCCATCTAGCGAAAACACTCAAGGAATTTAGTTTTCTTCCAAATAGGATCAATCCTTAGTATCCATGTTTCATCAATGTAATGCAATTTCTTTCATGAAATAAAACATCTTACATTTGATATCTTAGTGTTAGAACCTCTTAAACTAACCTTGAAATATGATGCATTGTCAAAGTCATTGCATACCTTTTGTAAAGGTTCTGCTTAGCAGATAGACGGATCCTAAAATTTGTGCTTGACGGATCCCTACTCTTAGGGAACCGTGGGATCCGGCAAATAGAAAATGCAATTGTAATCATTGTATTTCAAACATGTCTTTAGAACACTTCACACTAAGCTATACATAGTACCTTAAGACAAATTAAGTTCTTATCAAAGTTGAGTAGATTTTCCGTACTCACACATAACACATTTAGATCACACTAGAAACACCCGTAGATCTATCATCTCACCAAAACTCATTACTCTTCCGCTCTTATAAATCATACATGATTTCTCACATGATCTCTCACATCTAGCTTTAGAAACCCTTCAAGTATGGCAAAAGTGATCATAATCATCCTTACCTCAAAATTGGTCAAAATTGAGTTTCTTTTCATCTTAAAGCCTTTAGGATACTCTCCAAAACATTATCCTAAGTCACTATCTGATCTCTAGGATCATTTAGCTCCATTTGACACTCTCATAATTTTTAGTGTCACCTTTTTTCACTCATTGGTACTTATGAAAGTTCCAATTTCTTCCATAAAAGGCAATCATTAGCTACATCACTCATTACCCTTAAGTATTTGAGCACCTCTTCATTTAAGACACTTAGGTAAACTAAAACACTCAAGAAGAAATAGGCATTAGACCTTACAAACATCATTGCTATCTTTTCTTAGCTGCTGATAGACGGATCCCTAGGATTAGCCTAGGCGGATCCCTCAAAGGAGGGAATCGTGGGATCCGTATGACAGATTTATGTCAACTCTAGCCAAAACAATCATTTCAAGCTCATCTTGCTAACTTGAACACTCCATCTCATCTTAAATGAGTTCCTAGATTAGTACAACTCTGAAGATTGACTCTTGTGCATGTTAATCATCACATTCCAATGAATTTTAGTGGCTTAAGTCTTGAATGCACTTGGCAAATCCCTTGCTTTATAAACCACATTGTTGGGACTCCTAAAGTCATCACCTTCATCCTCATTTCCAGCACTTAGAAATCTTTACAAACCTCTTAAAATCATCTCATCATGAGGAAAACTCCAAGTGGTAACTCATCAACCAAAGAACCACCCAAAAAAATTGCTCGTGTTGTACACGAAATCTCTTCAACCGAATCATCTTCGGTCAAGTCCACAAATGGAAGGATTTCTCGTCCACCAATCAAACCAATTCCTAAAAGGATAGTACCCACAAAACTACCTATGCCAAACACCACCATACCTCCTAGGCCAAACAATCCCATCTCCACGAAACCATCACCATTGGTTCCTAGAGCTATCTCATTCACAACTCCACTATCATCACCACACCTCTACAATTTAGAGGATTTGCCTCCTAGGCCGTCTCATCCTCCTCCACCGGCAACATTCTCCTCATTAGGAGGAATAATGGTACAAAATCAAGGTGTTGAGTCAACACTAGCCCCTGTTTCCTTTTCGCCGTCACCATCATATAATCCCATTTGGATTATGAGAAATTATCAAGGTCAACCACCCGACCATATGGAAGTTGAAATTTCTCTACCACCACCATCATTCTTGGTCGAGCCATCTTCAAATGTGCCTCCACCAATCCCTCCGTCGTTTGAGGCTCCCCAACCCGCTTCACTTGATCCTTCGCATCAAGCAATATCATT
Source organism: Chrysanthemum seticuspe (assembly GCA_019973895.1). Lineage (NCBI taxonomy): Eukaryota > Viridiplantae > Streptophyta > Magnoliopsida > Asterales > Asteraceae > Chrysanthemum > Chrysanthemum seticuspe. Next base: position 235,121,464 of record BPTQ01000006.1, on the reverse strand, counting down.
TCTTCCACCACCACTACCTAGCCATGACAAAAATTGTTATCATTGTCAACATGTTGAAAGTTTGATACATGAAGTACGAGACGATCAATGTTTCATGTTCTATCACCTCCTCGAACGTTTCGACGAGATTAAACCTAAACAAACTTGAGCTAGAAGATGTTTGGTGGTGTCCTAGTATCAAGCGTTACTTAGATAAGTCTAGTAATTCCAAGTCATGTATCGTTCATTTTCTTAGTTTTTAGAGTCATGTATATCATACCTCTAGTTTTATTAAATGAAATTACATGCTACTTGCTATATATTTCTGAGTATATGATTATTGATGAGTGTCTAAATACTCATCATTTTTGTACAAAATAAACTGCAAAATCATCTGAAAACGCTCAGAAACACATCAAAATGATCAAAATATCACAAATCAGTGTTTTATGTGTTTTAAATGCAAAAATATCAAAATCAGATGAAAAACATATCAAATTTGCAAAAATTGCAGTTTTAGTCCCCCAAGTTTCAAAAATTGTCAAAAACAGTCCCTGAGCACAAAATTTCAAAAGAAAAATCACCAAAGGTCCTTTTAATATCATAACTTGTCAAATTTAGTCCTTTGGTGAAAAATATCAAAAGTTTGAGAAAATTACAAGTTTGGTCCTCCAAGTTTGAAAATTGGCAGAAATGGCCCCTGGAAAATGGCAAAATGGCAAGATTGGTCCTTATACTTTCTGAGATTGTCAGTTTTAGTCCTTGGAGAAACTTTTCAGAATTGGCAGCCTAGGTACTTGAAGTTTCAGAATTGACACATTTGGTCCCTCAAATTATTAAGCCATTAAACCTATTTTGGACCCCCTTTCACCTTGGACCCCTGTCATTTGGAATTATGAACCCCCCCTTTTTGTGCTAATGCCTGGTCAGTCAACCACTTGGTCAAACCACCCTTTTGGCGCCAACTGCTTTCTCCCCCACTTGATAGCCTGCAACTACCCTGCAACACACAACCTCCTCACCTTATCTCTTCTCCTGTCCCCCCTCCAAACACAACCTTCCAAGAATCATTAACTTATCACCTTATCTCACTCAATCTCACACAACAGGTTAAACAACCTTTTCCCGCCAAATTTAATCTTTGGCCACAAATCACTTATGTGATCCAAAAAGTCAATTATACAGCTGGGAAATGCTCAGAAGGAGAGAGAAAGAAAGATGGGTATAAAAGAAATGAGAAGGAAGCAGAACTGGTTCAGTATTGGGTTGTACCTGAGCATAATGAAGATGGAGAATGGGTATTGGGACTTGGTTCATTAATCTCAGTTTCAATTCATTGTGACAGGTCCACTGTAAGCCCTTGGTCTTTTCTTAATTTGATTCAGTAGAGTAATGCTTGAGATTGATTATTTGTGTTCAATGTTAGGTGATATTTCTGTCTAAATAGATTTTAGTTAAAATTCAATCATTGCATAGAAGTTTGAGTTTAATTGAGTTGCTTTTATCAACAATTGTGCATCTGTCATTTTTAGCACTTTTAGGTAAAGTATGGAATTGATGGTTAGAGTAGTGCTCCTTGCATCACTCAAATGTACTTTGGATCATAGAATATGGATTTGGATTGATAGCAGTTTGGGATGATGATTTGAGCAGGCAACAATGCTTATCAGTATGATAAGGAATGTTTGGATCAGACATGTAAACTGAGTTTGAGATCAAATTTGTTGTTAAGTTGTATTGCATTAGTTCTCAGTAGGTATATTAGAGTTCCTAGATTCATCATTTTGCACCTTAGAGTAGAGTTAGTCAAAGTTTCATTAAATCAGTTCTCAAATTCTCATCAGCTTGAATCAGTGGGTCAGTTTGTGCATATAAGTAGATTTAGTGATAAGTTAGCTTACATTAGTTGTATTTTATCCATTCACATCAGTTTCAATCAAATTCAGTAGCTCAGAATCTCAATTTAGTCAAACATCTCATTTGTCTTTAAAATTCAAATCTCAACTGTTCTGTGAACATACTCAGTTATATCTGAGTGTGCATGTGTGATTTGCAGCAGCCATTTCTTGTTCATCTTAGCTTGTTATTGGCTGAAACTTGGTGAATATGTTCTCTGACTGGTGGTCTTTAGTTTCCAATTCAAGGTTTCTGTTTCAGCTCATTAGATAAGCTAGGGCAATAGCTTAAACTTGGTCAGTTGGTCTCATAAGTGTCCTGTGCACAGACTTTTTGACTAAGCAGTCATCTTGCAGAGGTCACAACAAGCACACCAAAGCTTGTTGTGAGCTCATATTTGGTATATTAGTCCTTTAGCTGGTTGTTTACTGATTTCAACATTTGGATTTCCCATTAGCTGATTAGAATGGCCTGTGCATAAGCCCAAACAGAAGGGCCTTTTAGCTTTTGCAGTTTGAATTAATCATTGGTAGTTTGCATTATATAGATTAGAATTAGATGTATTAGGTTGTAATTAGCTTATTTTAGCATTAATTAGCTTCTGTTAACAGTTGGTGGCTTATGGTAGCCATTTGCTTATTCTAGTGCTTATTTCCTAAGCACATTCCACATCAGTTCTTAAATTCTCCACACAAGCCCTGGTTTTTCTATTTTTCCCAGCTTCCTAATACCATTTTAGACTTTTCCTGCAAATTTCAGATTTTTCCAAGTTCATTTGCTATTTTTCTTAATTTAAATTAGTTTTTAAGTCTTTTTAAATAGTATTTAATACAAAAAATTAGAAAAAGGTTCAAAAAAATAAGTTTTCATTTTTCTTAGGCTTAGATAAATATAAAAAGTAGAAAAAGTAATTTTCCATATTTTTCATAGTTTATTTGGTAATTTCTAGTAATTTAATTAGTTTTTAATAGTTTAAAATTCCTAGAAAATAGAATAATAATCAGAAAAATACAAAAATAGTTTTGAAAATTCTAGTTTGTTATTTTAAACTTTTCTAAGTCTTAATTTTATTTTTTCTAGCTTTGTTTCCTATTTTCTTGTATTTTAGGTCATTATTAATTAGTTAAAAATAGTTTTTAATTAATAATAATTAGATAATTAGTTATAAAAATAATTTTCTTTTTCTATAATTTTTCTTATATCATTAGGTTTGTAAAAATGTATTTTTCATATTTTTAGGATTTATCTTGTGTAATTTTCACGTTTTATTTTGTACGTTATGTAGTTTTTAAATTAAACGTAAGTTTTAGGTTTTAAACGTTCATCACTTTAAAAATAGTGATAGCGTTTATTTAATAGATTTTATCTTTTTAGCTTTCTTTAATTTGCATTTAAGCCGTTTTTATTTGTTGGCTTTTTCCTGTAGTTATAATCTATTCACAAATCCTTTTCCCGTTCAAATCTCGCGATCACTAAACGTTTGATAATCCATTGCATAGCTCGCTGGGACATAACGACCCGGGGAAACATTGTACTCCTCAGATCCTCATTGATTTCGTGCTGAAGCTGTTTTGAGTTTTCTTACGCTTGCGTGAGAGAACTTGACGGTTTTGCGCGCATCAAATTTTTGGCGCCGCTGCCGGGGAGCAGTGCTAATAGTCTTACGTTTAGCAGATTAGTTGTTTGAATACTCACTCTTTGTTTATACCATCCATCTGTATATGTTTAAATTTTCTTATCCAAAAATACCAAAAATACTCTTCTTTAACCTCAAAACCGTTTAATTCTATCTTTCTAACCCTCTAAATGTTTAATTCTCATGGCGACGATCAACTATCCTCGTTGTTTCCACTGCAAAAGTCGTATGGAAGAGGGTCAGCTCGATTGTCAGAATCCGGATTGTTTATGCAAGCGATGTGGAAGGATGGGTGCAAGCAAATATTGTTATTGGTGCGAATTATCTGATAACTCTCTCGATGATTCTCCAAGTTTTTCTGACCATCCGCCACAACCCGATGAACCCGTTCAAGAACCGGAGACCATAACGGAAGTGGTGGAAATTGCTAGCTCTCAGAGCACACCACTTGTCCCACCTCCTGATTTTTCTGAATGTTCTTCGAGACTTGATAGTCATTCGGATCATCATGTTGGTTTTGTTGATTCTTTGAATAAACCGATTCCTCTTCATAACTCTCAAATGCAATCGTTTATTTCTTGTGTCGGTTGTGGTGAGCCTCTCTATGGTTCACCCTGTCGTTGGTGTACATGTGTACAATGTGGTAATGATATTCATAACGGGAGTTGTTTATTTTGTGGTTCAAGGAATTCATTTGATTATGATCCTAATCAGAACTCATTTAACGACTCTTCAAACTTTTCCAACTACCCACCACAGCCCGACTCATCTTCATATAATCAACATGCTTGCTGTGAATTTTGTGGAGGTCCTCACCAAGGATTTGAGTGTCAACCCGGAAACACGTTTGTCTATGAACAGTTTTCCAGTGATGCTCAGAACTTTGGTTATGACCAAAATCCATATGATTCACCATTCCAGACTCAACAGTTTTACTGTTGTGAGTACTGTGGAGGTCCCCATTTCAGCTCTGATTGTCAAATAGGGAACCCAGTTCCTTGTAACAATCATGACTCTCACATATTTGAAAATTTCCAACCTCCACAGCACTATACGGTTCAAACTCCACCTGAGCCGTTATCTCAAGAAATCTCCCAGGAATTTGAAACCACAATGAAAACACTTGAGGAAATGATGAGTAACTTTAAGAATCAAGTGAGTGGTGAAAAGTCCATGGGAGAATTGCTAGCCGAAGAGCAAAAGGCCCGCCAATCTAGGGAAGAATCATTAGTCCTAGAGCAAGCAGCTCTAAGACGTTCCCAATTTCTTAAGGCAGCTCTTTATGATGATGACGAGGAGGGTTTTTATCCTTTTAGAGATAATACTTCTCAACTCCCTCAGTCAGTTGATATCCCAGCAGTTGAGATTCCATCTCAAACAACTGCTATCACACCCGAGATTCACACTCACTCTCTTATTATGGGGGACGAGCATCTCGACACTGTTCCTGAAAAGGAATCGGACGAATTCATAAAGTCTAGTGTTGAGGACCTTGTCCCAATCCCAAGAGAGTCACAGGGAATTCTTGATCATGTGTGTGATATCCCTCCTCCTCTTGTCTTCCAAACAGATCATGTTGAGATGTTCTCCGATTCTGATGATGATGATTCATTATCTTGTGGAGACATCATTTATGTGGAAGATTCACCTTCTGAGCTTGTTAGCTTAGAAGAAGAGAATGATGAAGTTACTGACAATGAAATCAAAGATGAAGTTCTTCGAGCAACATTATTGAAGGTCAGTCTTCTCATTTCTAAAATCGAGGCTTTCAAAGAGAAACCTATTTCATCTCCTATCCCCATTAAGGATAGTGACATTCTTTCCGATGATTCTATTCCGGAAATGAAAGCCTCTTGTTTTGATAATATGGGAGAGAAGATTAGTGGCAGTACCACTTTTCATTCTCACAATTCTCTCCCCGATTATGAATCATGTACATTAGAGGAGTTCACCATTGAACCCACTCATATCAATTCTGAATATGATTCATTTACCTTCATGGAGTTCTCAGATGAACTCACTCATATCATATCTCCGCCGGAGTATGATAACTTCTACTTTGATCTAGACACACCCGAGATATGTCTAGACCAATTGAGCTTAACTGAGGAGATTCATGAAACTATGAATTCTCCTATTGAGGATGAAGAGTTAGTCATGATTTCTATCATGATTTTCTTTCTTTTCTTCATATATTCTGTCACCTCTCCTGTTCTTCACTCCTTCGGGAATGAAGACATTATCTTTGATCCCGGCATTTTCATGTACCATTTGTGAGCCGGTTCTATGTATATCTCATCGGTGTGGAACTTTCACGTGCTTCAAATGTTTGTCCAAACATTTTGAATGAAAGTCCGATGGAGATTGTTTCTTCCACTTTGCTTCCCATGAACCAATGAATTCGGGGTCGAGTCAAGCTAGCGACTCGGAAATCAAAAACAGTAGCACACACCATATGGGTTTTCACCCATATTTCTGACTTCTTACCCCTTTCTACCACCTAAGTGTGGGGGTGATGCCCCACATGTTAAAAAAAAAAAAAAAAAAAAAAAAAAAAAAAAAATCTTTATAAATAATGGCCGTAGTATTTCCCTTTCACGTTCTTTGTTTCGGCATAACCGCCGGTACTTTGAATATTGAGGGAAATATTCATTTCTAAGTGTGGGGGGGAATTCTCACGAATTTTATCATATAATTATACCAATTCCCCCGTTTTTGGCCAAAATTTTTTTGGAGTAAGTGTTTTACACTTTCTCATTTGGTTATCAGTCCGCCATGTCTGTAAGACTAAAGGATTGGCTAATCCAGGAGCAAACGGCTTCTGGTAAAGACAAATCAAATCCGTTGAAAGCTGGTGGTTTGCTCAAAATCACATGGTTATCGGTGTACCATGGTTCTTACTTGAACTGAAACATTTGGCTACTCCAGAAGTAATGGCTTTTGGTAAAGAGTTTAAAATCCATTATGTTTTCTCAAATCATTGCTAGGGACTAGCAATATCTCAGTGTGGGGGATTGATGAGTGTCTAAATACTCATCATTTTTGTACAAAATAAACTGCAAAATCATCTGAAAACGCTCAGAAACACATCAAAATGATCAAAATATCACAAATCAGTGTTTTATGTGTTTTAAATGCAAAAATATCAAAATCAGATGAAAAACATATCAAATTTGCAAAAATTGCAGTTTTAGTCCCCCAAGTTTCAAAAATTGTCAAAAACAGTCCCTGAGCACAAAATTTCAAAAGAAAAATCACCAAAGGTCCTTTTAATATCATAACTTGTCAAATTTAGTCCTTTGGTGAAAAATATCAAAAGTTTGAGAAAATTACAAGTTTGGTCCTCCAAGTTTGAAAATTGGCAGAAATGGCCCCTGGAAAATGGCAAAATGGCAAGATTGGTCCTTATACTTTCTGAGATTGTCAGTTTTAGTCCTTGGAGAAACTTTTCAGAATTGGCAGCCTAGGTACTTGAAGTTTCAGAATTGACACATTTGGTCCCTCAAATTATTAAGCCATTAAACCTATTTTGGACCCCCTTTCACCTTGGACCCCTGTCATTTGGAATTATGAACCCCCCCTTTTTGTGCTAATGCCTGGTCAGTCAACCACTTGGTCAAACCACCCTTTTGGCGCCAACTGCTTTCTCCCCCACTTGATAGCCTGCAACTACCCTGCAACACACAACCTCCTCACCTTATCTCTTCTCCTGTCCCCCCTCCAAACACAACCTTCCAAGAATCATTAACTTATCACCTTATCTCACTCAATCTCACACAACAGGTTAAACAACCTTTTCCCGCCAAATTTAATCTTTGGCCACAAATCACTTATGTGATCCAAAAAGTCAATTATACAGCTGGGAAATGCTCAGAAGGAGAGAGAAAGAAAGATGGGTATAAAAGAAATGAGAAGGAAGCAGAACTGGTTCAGTATTGGGTTGTACCTGAGCATAATGAAGATGGAGAATGGGTATTGGGACTTGGTTCATTAATCTCAGTTTCAATTCATTGTGACAGGTCCACTGTAAGCCCTTGGTCTTTTCTTAATTTGATTCAGTAGAGTAATGCTTGAGATTGATTATTTGTGTTCAATGTTAGGTGATATTTCTGTCTAAATAGATTTTAGTTAAAATTCAATCATTGCATAGAAGTTTGAGTTTAATTGAGTTGCTTTTATCAACAATTGTGCATCTGTCATTTTTAGCACTTTTAGGTAAAGTATGGAATTGATGGTTAGAGTAGTGCTCCTTGCATCACTCAAATGTACTTTGGATCATAGAATATGGATTTGGATTGATAGCAGTTTGGGATGATGATTTGAGCAGGCAACAATGCTTATCAGTATGATAAGGAATGTTTGGATCAGACATGTAAACTGAGTTTGAGATCAAATTTGTTGTTAAGTTGTATTGCATTAGTTCTCAGTAGGTATATTAGAGTTCCTAGATTCATCATTTTGCACCTTAGAGTAGAGTTAGTCAAAGTTTCATTAAATCAGTTCTCAAATTCTCATCAGCTTGAATCAGTGGGTCAGTTTGTGCATATAAGTAGATTTAGTGATAAGTTAGCTTACATTAGTTGTATTTTATCCATTCACATCAGTTTCAATCAAATTCAGTAGCTCAGAATCTCAATTTAGTCAAACATCTCATTTGTCTTTAAAAGTCAAATCTCAACTGTTCTGTGAACATACTCAGTTATATCTGAGTGTGCATGTGTGATTTGCAGCAGCCATTTCTTGTTCATCTTAGCTTGTTATTGGCTGAAACTTGGTGAATATGTTCTCTGACTGGTGGTCTTTAGTTTCCAATTCAAGGTTTCTGTTTCAGCTCATTAGATAAGCTAGGGCAATAGCTTAAACTTGGTCAGTTGGTCTCATAAGTGTCCTGTGCACAGACTTTTTGACTAAGCAGTCATCTTGCAGAGGTCACAACAAGCACACCAAAGCTTGTTGTGAGCTCATATTTGGTAGATTAGTCCTTTAGCTGGTTGTTTACTGATTTCAACATTTGGATTTCCCATTAGCTGATTAGAATGGCCTGTGCATAAGCCCAAACAGAAGGGCCTTTTAGCTTTTGCAGTTTGAATTAATCATTGGTAGTTTGCATTATATAGATTAGAATTAGATGTATTAGGTTGTAATTAGCTTATTTTAGCATTAATTAGCTTCTGTTAACAGTTGGTGGCTTATGGTAGCCATTTGCTTATTCTAGTGCTTATTTCCTAAGCACATTCCACATCAGTTCTTAAATTCTCCACACAAGCCCTGGTTTTTCTATTTTTCCCAGCTTCCTAATACCATTTTAGACTTTTCCTGCAAATTTCAGATTTTTCCAAGTTCATTTGCTATTTTTCTTAATTTAAATTAGTTTTTAAGTCTTTTTAAATAGTATTTAATACAAAAAATTAGAAAAAGGTTCAAAAAAATAAGTTTTCATTTTTCTTAGGCTTAGATAAATATAAAAAGTAGAAAAAGTAATTTTCCATATTTTTCATAGTTTATTTGGTAATTTCTAGTAATTTAATTAGTTTTTAATAGTTTAAAATTCCTAGAAAATAGAATAATAATCAGAAAAATACAAAAATAGTTTTGAAAATTCTAGTTTGTTATTTTAAACTTTTCTAAGTCTTAATTTTATTTTTTCTAGCTTTGTTTCCTATTTTCTTGTATTTTAGGTCATTATTAATTAGTTAAAAATAGTTTTTAATTAATAATAATTAGATAATTAGTTATAAAAATAATTTTCTTTTTCTATAATTTTTCTTATATCATTAGGTTTGTAAAAATGTATTTTTCATATTTTTAGGATTTATCTTGTGTAATTTTCACGTTTTATTTTGTACGTTATGTAGTTTTTAAATTAAACGTAAGTTTTAGGTTTTAAACGTTCATCACTTTAAAAATAGTGATAGCGTTTATTTAATAGATTTTATCTTTTTAGCTTTCTTTAATTTGCATTTAAGCCGTTTTTATTTGTTGGCTTTTTCCTGTAGTTATAATCTATTCACAAATCCTTTTCCCGTTCAAATCTCGCGATCACTAAACGTTTGATAATCCATTGCATAGCTCGCTGGGACATAACGACCCGGGGAAACATTGTACTCCTCAGATCCTCATTGATTTCGTGCTGAAGCTGTTTTGAGTTTTCTTACGCTTGCGTGAGAGAACTTGACGGTTTTGCGCGCATCAAATTTTTGGCGCCGCTGCCGGGGAGCAGTGCTAATAGTCTTACGTTTAGCAGATTAGTTGTTTGAATACTCACTCTTTGTTTATACCATCCATCTGTATATGTTTAAATTTTCTTATCCAAAAATACCAAAAATACTCTTCTTTAACCTCAAAACCGTTTAATTCTATCTTTCTAACCCTCTAAATGTTTAATTCTCATGGCGACGATCAACTATCCTCGTTGTTTCCACTGCAAAAGTCGTATGGAAGAGGGTCAGCTCGATTGTCAGAATCCGGATTGTTTATGCAAGCGATGTGGAAGGATGGGTGCAAGCAAATATTGTTATTGGTGCGAATTATCTGATAACTCTCTCGATGATTCTCCAAGTTTTTCTGACCATCCGCCACAACCCGATGAACCCGTTCAAGAACCGGAGACCATAACGGAAGTGGTGGAAATTGCTAGCTCTCAGAGCACACCACTTGTCCCACCTCCTGATTTTTCTGAATGTTCTTCGAGACTTGATAGTCATTCGGATCATCATGTTGGTTTTGTTGATTCTTTGAATAAACCGATTCCTCTTCATAACTCTCAAATGCAATCGTTTATTTCTTGTGTCGGTTGTGGTGAGCCTCTCTATGGTTCACCCTGTCGTTGGTGTACATGTGTACAATGTGGTAATGATATTCATAACGAGAGTTGTTTATTTTGTGGTTCAAGGAATTCATTTGATTATGATCCTAATCAGAACTCATTTAACGACTCTTCAAACTTTTCCAACTACCCACCACAGCCCGACTCATCTTCATATAATCAACATGCTTGCTGTGAATTTTGTGGAGGTCCTCACCAAGGATTTGAGTGTCAATCCGGAAACACGTTTGTCTATGAACAGTTTTCCAGTGATGCTCAGAACTTTGGTTATGACCAAAATCCATATGATTCACCATTCCAGACTCAACAGTTTTACTGTTGTGAGTACTGTGGAGGTCCCCATTTCAGCTCTGATTGTCAAATAGGGAACCCAGTTCCTTGTAACAATCATGACTCTCACATATTTGAAAATTTCCAACCTCCACAGCACTATACGGTTCAAACTCCACCTGAGCCGTTATCTCAAGAAATCTCCCAGGAATTTGAAACCACAATGAAAACACTTGAGGAAATGATGAGTAACTTTAAGAATCAAGTGAGTGGTGAAAAGTCCATGGGAGAATTGCTAGCCGAAGAGCAAAAGGCCCGCCAATCTAGGGAAGAATCATTAGTCCTAGAGCAAGCAGCTCTAAGACGTTCCCAATTTCTTAAGGCAGCTCTTTATGATGATGACGAGGAGGGTTTTTATCCTTTTAGAGATAATACTTCTCAACTCCCTCAGTCAGTTGATATCCCAGCAGTTGAGATTCCATCTCAAACAACTGCTATCACACCCGAGATTCACACTCACTCTCTTATTATGGGGGACGAGCATCTCGACACTGTTCCTGAAAAGGAATCGGACGAATTCATAAAGTCTAGTGTTGAGGACCTTGTCCCAATCCCAAGAGAGTCACAGGGAATTCTTGATCATGTGTGTGATATCCCTCCTCCTCTTGTCTTCCAAACAGATCATGTTGAGATGTTCTCCGATTCTGATGATGATGATTCATTATCTTGTGGAGACATCATTTATGTGGAAGATTCACCTTCTGAGCTTGTTAGCTTAGAAGAAGAGAATGATGAAGTTACTGACAATGAAATCAAAGATGAAGTTCTTCGAGCAACATTATTGAAGGTCAGTCTTCTCATTTCTAAAATCGAGGCTTTCAAAGAGAAACCTATTTCATCTCCTATCCCCATTAAGGATAGTGACATTCTTTCCGATGATTCTATTCCGGAAATGAAAGCCTCTTGTTTTGATAATATGGGAGAGAAGATTAGTGGCAGTACCACTTTTCATTCTCACAATTCTCTCCCCGATTATGAATCATGTACATTAGAGGAGTTCACCATTGAACCCACTCATATCAATTCTGAATATGATTCATTTACCTTCATGGAGTTCTCAGATGAACTCACTCATATCATATCTCCGCCGGAGTATGATAACTTCTACTTTGATCTAGACACACCCGAGATATGTCTAGACCAATTGAGCTTAACTGAGGAGATTCATGAAACTATGAATTCTCCTATTGAGGATGAAGAGTTAGTCATGATTTCTATCATGATTTTCTTTCTTTTCTTCATATATTCTGTCACCTCTCCTGTTCTTCACTCCTTCGGGAATGAAGACATTATCTTTGATCCCGGCATTTTCATGTACCATTTGTGAGCCGGTTCTATGTATATCTCATCGGTGTGGAACTTTCACGTGCTTCAAATGTTTGTCCAAACATTTTGAATGAAAGTCCGATGGAGATTGTTTCTTCCACTTTGCTTCCCATGAACCAATGAATTCGGGGTCGAGTCAAGCTAGCGACTCGGAAATCAAAAACAGTAGCACACACCATATGGGTTTTCACCCATATTTCTGACTTCTTACCCCTTTCTACCACCTAAGTGTGGGGGTGATGCCCCACATGTTAAAAAAAAAAAAAAAAAAAAAAAAAAAAAAAAAAAAAAAATCTTTATAAATAATGGCCGTAGTATTTCCCTTTCACGTTCTTTGTTTCGGCATAACCGCCGGTACTTTGAATATTGAGGGCAATATTCATTTCTAAGTGTGGGGGGGAATTCTCACGAATTTTATCATATAATTATACCAATTCCCCCGTTTTTGGCCAAAATTTTTTTTGGAGTAAGTGTTTTACACTTTCTCATTTGGTTATCAGTCCGCCATGTCTGTAAGACTAAAGGATTGGCTAATCCAGGAGCAAACGGCTCTTGGTAAAGATTTCTCAAATCCGTTTATATGGCTTGCAATTTGCCCAAAATTGTATGGTATTCAACTCACCATATCCTAAAAAGTGAAGAGTTGGCTAGCCCGCAAGATTATGGCTTGTGGTAAAGGCAGTGGAAAAACCGTAATTGGTAATCAGCTCACCAAAGATAATTCTGATAATTTATCTAAGAGTTGGCTAGTCCAGAAGGGTACGGCTTCTGGTAAAGACAAATCAAATCCGTTGAAAGCTGGTGGTTTGCTCAAAATCACATGGTTATCGGTGTACCATGGTTCTTACTTGAACTGAAACATTTGGCTACTCCAGAAGTAATGGCTTTTGGTAAAGAGTTTAAAATCCATTATGTTTTCTCAAATCATTGCTAGGGACTAGCAATATCTCAGTGTGGGGGATTGATGAGTGTCTAAATACTCATCATTTTTGTACAAAATAAACTGCAAAATCATCTGAAAACGCTCAGAAACACATCAAAATGATCAAAATATCACAAATCAGTGTTTTATGTGTTTTAAATGCAAAAATATCAAAATCAGATGAAAAACATATCAAATTTGCAAAAATTGCAGTTTTAGTCCCCCAAGTTTCAAAAATTGTCAAAAACAGTCCCTGAGCACAAAATTTCAAAAGAAAAATCACCAAAGGTCCTTTTAATATCATAACTTGTCAAATTTAGTCCTTTGGTGAAAAATATCAAAAGTTTGAGAAAATTACAAGTTTGGTCCTCCAAGTTTGAAAATTGGCAGAAATGGCCCCTGGAAAATGGCAAAATGGCAAGATTGGTCCTTATACTTTCTGAGATTGTCAGTTTTAGTCCTTGGAGAAACTTTTCAGAATTGGCAGCCTAGGTACTTGAAGTTTCAGAATTGACACATTTGGTCCCTCAAATTATTAAGCCATTAAACCTATTTTGGACCCCCTTTCACCTTGGACCCCTGTCATTTGGAATTATGAACCCCCCTTTTTGTGCTAATGCCTGGTCAGTCAACCACTTGGTCAAACCACCCTTTTGGCGCCAACTGCTTTCTCCCCCACTTGATAGCCTGCAACTACCCTGCAACACACAACCTCCTCACCTTATCTCTTCTCCTGTCCCCCCTCCAAACACAACCTTCCAAGAATCATTAACTTATCACCTTATCTCACTCAATCTCACACAACAGGTTAAACAACCTTTTCCCGCCAAATTTAATCTTTGGCCACAAATCACTTATGTGATCCAAAAAGTCAATTATACAGCTGGGAAATGCTCAGAAGGAGAGAGAAAGAAAGATGGGTATAAAAGAAATGAGAAGGAAGCAGAACTGGTTCAGTATTGGGTTGTACCTGAGCATAATGAAGATGGAGAATGGGTATTGGGACTTGGTTCATTAATCTCAGTTTCAATTCATTGTGACAGGTCCACTGTAAGCCCTTGGTCTTTTCTTAATTTGATTCAGTAGAGTAATGCTTGAGATTGATTATTTGTGTTCAATGTTAGGTGATATTTCTGTCTAAATAGATTTTAGTTAAAATTCAATCATTGCATAGAAGTTTGAGTTTAATTGAGTTGCTTTTATCAACAATTGTGCATCTGTCATTTTTAGCACTTTTAGGTAAAGTATGGAATTGATGGTTAGAGTAGTGCTCCTTGCATCACTCAAATGTACTTTGGATCATAGAATATGGATTTGGATTGATAGCAGTTTGGGATGATGATTTGAGCAGGCAACAATGCTTATCAGTATGATAAGGAATGTTTGGATCAGACATGTAAACTGAGTTTGAGATCAAATTTGTTGTTAAGTTGTATTGCATTAGTTCTCAGTAGGTATATTAGAGTTCCTAGATTCATCATTTTGCACCTTAGAGTAGAGTTAGTCAAAGTTTCATTAAATCAGTTCTCAAATTCTCATCAGCTTGAATCAGTGGGTCAGTTTGTGCATATAAGTAGATTTAGTGATAAGTTAGCTTACATTAGTTGTATTTTATCCATTCACATCAGTTTCAATCAAATTCAGTAGCTCAGAATCTCAATTTAGTCAAACATCTCATTTGTCTTTAAAAGTCAAATCTCAACTGTTCTGTGAACATACTCAGTTATATCTGAGTGTGCATGTGTGATTTGCAGCAGCCATTTCTTGTTCATCTTAGCTTGTTATTGGCTGAAACTTGGTGAATATGTTCTCTGACTGGTGGTCTTTAGTTTCCAATTCAAGGTTTCTGTTTCAGCTCATTAGATAAGCTAGGGCAATAGCTTAAACTTGGTCAGTTGGTCTCATAAGTGTCCTGTGCACAGACTTTTTGACTAAGCAGTCATCTTGCAGAGGTCACAACAAGCACACCAAAGCTTGTTGTGAGCTCATATTTGGTAGATTAGTCCTTTAGCTGGTTGTTTACTGATTTCAACATTTGGATTTCCCATTAGCTGATTAGAATGGCCTGTGCATAAGCCCAAACAGAAGGGCCTTTTAGCTTTTGCAGTTTGAATTAATCATTGGTAGTTTGCATTATATAGATTAGAATTAGATGTATTAGGTTGTAATTAGCTTATTTTAGCATTAATTAGCTTCTGTTAACAGTTGGTGGCTTATGGTAGCCATTTGCTTATTCTAGTGCTTATTTCCTAAGCACATTCCACATCAGTTCTTAAATTCTCCACACAAGCCCTGGTTTTTCTATTTTTCCCAGCTTCCTAATACCATTTTAGACTTTTCCTGCAAATTTCAGATTTTTCCAAGTTCATTTGCTATTTTTCTTAATTTAAATTAGTTTTTAAGTCTTTTTAAATAGTATTTAATACAAAAAATTAGAAAAAGGTTCAAAAAAATAAGTTTTCATTTTTCTTAGGCTTAGATAAATATAAAAAGTAGAAAAAGTAATTTTCCATATTTTTCATAGTTTATTTGGTAATTTCTAGTAATTTAATTAGTTTTTAATAGTTTAAAATTCCTAGAAAATAGAATAATAATCAGAAAAATACAAAAATAGTTTTGAAAATTCTAGTTTGTTATTTTAAACTTTTCTAAGTCTTAATTTTATTTTTTCTAGCTTTGTTTCCTATTTTCTTGTATTTTAGGTCATTATTAATTAGTTAAAAATAGTTTTTAATTAATAATAATTAGATAATTAGTTATAAAAATAATTTTCTTTTTCTATAATTTTTCTTATATCATTAGGTTTGTAAAAATGTATTTTTCATATTTTTAGGATTTATCTTGTGTAATTTTCACGTTTTATTTTGTACGTTATGTAGTTTTTAAATTAAACGTAAGTTTTAGGTTTTAAACGTTCATCACTTTAAAAATAGTGATAGCGTTTATTTAATAGATTTTATCTTTTTAGCTTTCTTTAATTTGCATTTAAGCCGTTTTTATTTGTTGGCTTTTTCCTGTAGTTATAATCTATTCACAAATCCTTTTCCCGTTCAAATCTCGCGATCACTAAACGTTTGATAATCCATTGCATAGCTCGCTGGGACATAACGACCCGGGGAAACATTGTACTCCTCAGATCCTCATTGATTTCGTGCTGAAGCTGTTTTGAGTTTTCTTACGCTTGCGTGAGAGAACTTGACGGTTTTGCGCGCATCAATTATGTTGTATAATACATATCTCACTTTGATGTTAACATTATTTGTTATATCACCATTGCTGAATTCAGTCATCAGCCAGACGGATTCCTGAAATCCGCCCAGACGGATCCCTACAAGGAGGGAACCGTGGGATCCGTGAGATAGAAAACCATTTTCTACTAAATTGAGTCATATTTGCAGGAAATTATGCATTATACTTGTTTTCTAACTTTTGTTTTGTAGTTATTCAATTTACACATGAAGATTTTGACACCCTAAAGCTAGGGGGAGCTTTGTGTCAAAGCATTACATTGCAAAATTATTTGCAATATTAGGATTACACTTCATGACATCCCTTTGCAAAGTTGCAATCATCAAGGGGGAGCATACTCGTCACATAGACGAAATCTGTTGCAAACTTAGTTGCAAATGAACTAGCTTAGTATTATTTTTCTTGACGCCCTCACATAGGGATGGACTCATCAAGGGGGAGTTAAGACGAGATCCTTTCCCGTTACTTGCTCTCTACTTTATCTTTATTTTCTACTTTTCACATGTTTTTCTTAAAACAATGTGTTAGTTTCCTTTCGAAGCTCTTTTTGTTTCGACAAAAAGGGGGAGAAGAAAGTAAAAACTACAAATTCAAACCTTTACGAATTTTAGCTTTTCCTTAAAATAATTTTATGTTTTGTCATCAACCAAAAGCGGGAGATTGTTAATACTAATAAGCCGTAAAAACGTTTATTTATATTTTACGATCTTCTAATGTTTTGTCGATAACAAACGTAAAATCATTTTAACGAAACAAATAAAATACGTAAATGGTTTGAGCTAATAGTTTCTAACACACTTATGTTCTCACATAAAACACTAAAACAAGTATAAGTGATTTTATGATTTAGTATTACATATGTACAACAACTAGTGTTTACATATTTGGGTAAAATATACACATAACTAGTATGTAGTATATTGGGTAATATAAATGAGTAGAAACTTAAGTATCATAACCCATTGACCAAATACATTGAATGTAGTTGGGTACAACCCATATCCATGGAGCTTGACCCATAACCCATTGCATGACATCATGCTTATGTCATATATGGATACTATCCATAACCCATGGTATTGACCCATACCCATTTGACTAGGTGCATTACACTCATGAGATACATTGTATCTAATAAGAAACCCATGGATCAACCCATAACCCATGACCCATGACCCATAACCAAAATACCCATGGGCAAAGAGGAGCGTCCCACAGATCCCTAGCTTTACGCTAGAAGGATCCCTTAAGGGAGGGATCCGTGGGATCCGGGGAACAGTAGTCATTTTCTCTCTATAAATAGTGAGCCATTTCTTCATTGTTGCTCACCCCTTTCTCACATACTTTCTCCTTGAGTTAAAAACTCTGTAACCCCAGGTCCAAGTGATCTATGTTTGTAGTTTTGTTTTCGTGTGATTCTCTAGGTTCCTCTTAAAGGCGAGATCACTACCTTTGAAGTCAAGCAAGCTCAAGTCCATGAGTTGCCATGCTTCCTCATCATCAAGACTACTGAAGTCCTCTTGTTGATGGCTCTTCTCTTTCTACTAAGAAGTGTAGTGTTGAAGACATTAGTGAAAGATGTCTCAAGTGTCAAGACGAAGACATTAGTGAAGAGTTGGCTAGCCCGCAAGTTTATGGCTTGTGGTAAAGGCAGTTGGAAAACCATAATTGGTAATCGACTCACCAAAGATATTTTATCTAAGAGTTGGCTAGTCCAGAAGCAAACGGCTTCTGGTAAAGACAAATCAAAACCGTTGAAAGCTGGTGATTTGCTCAAAATCATTTGGTTATCATTGTACCAAGGTTCTTACTTGAACTGAAACAATTGGCTACTCCAGAAGTAATGGCTTTTGGTAAAGAGATTCAAATCCATTAAGTTTTCTCAAAAGATTGCTAGGGACTAGCAATAGTTTAGTGTGGGGGATTGATGAGTGTGTAAATACTCATCATTTTTGGTCAAATCTGAACTGCAAAACATTTAAAAACGCTCAGAAATGCATCAAAATACTGAAAATATCTCAAAAATGCATTTTATATGTTTCAGATGCAAAATGTTTAAAATCAGATGAAAATCGAGCTAAGTTTGCATAATTGGCAGTTTCAGTCCCCCGACTTTCAAATCTTGTCAAAAATAGTCCCTGAGCACTTATTTTAAAAGAAAAGTCACTAAAGGTCCTTTTGAAATCATAAGTTGTCATAATTAGTCCTTTGGTGAAAAATTTCAAAAGTTTTGAGAATTTACAAGTTTGGTCCTTCAAGTTTCAAAATTGGCAAAAATAGTCCTTGGAAGTTTAAAAATATCTTTAATGGTCCTTGTACTATTGAAACTTGTCATAATTGGTCCCTTGGAATAACTTTGAAAAAGTGGCAGAATTGGTCCCTCAAGTTTGGTGAATTGCAAAATTGGTCCTTATGTTATTAATAAACCAAAACTTGACCCTTGAACCCTTTGCTTGAGCTTGAACCCCTGCCAATACCCACTTGACCCCTTGGACCTTGAACCCCGTCCACTAATATAAGCCCGGTCAAATAAGTCAAACCCCACCTCCCTCCTTTTCCCTCCAACACTCCTTCTTCAACCACTGTCTGCAACTCTCCAGTCCTCCCCTCACCTCCAGCTCACATACACCTCTCCATGTCCCCTCCACCTCCACAACAAACCAAATGCAATTAAATGCTCCCCCTCCTTGCACTCAACCTGTCCCAGTGCAATATCTCATTTTCCCGCCAAAAAGCCATCAATGGCTAAAAACCACTCCAGTGATCCAATGGCTCCAAATACAAGTGGGATTTGCTCAGAATATAAGTGGGAGCATTTTGGTGTATAAAAAGAAGAAAGAGAAGGAGAGACAACAAGTAGTTTTTAGTTTTTAAATTTCATGTATGTCGTTTTATTTAAATTGTCTTAGTTAGTTTCTAAAACTGTAATCTTAAGCTTTCCTATATTGAACTAAAGCTATTTAGTCATTGTAATTTGCTTTCAAGTATTAATTCAAGTTTTTATATAAGTTTCATGTTTTTATGTTCACTGTTAAAAAAATCAGTTTTCATGCCCTTATACTCAAGCTCCAAGTAGCTTAATTTTAATCCAAATAAGCTTGCTAAAGCTGTCTGTAGCTTTTAGTGAGCTCCATCTTAAGTTTTAAGCAATTTCTATCTCTGGTCAACAAAAGTCAAACTGATGGCAAGGGAAGCTCAAATTTGGTAGGATTGCTGATGTGGTTTTGGTTTGCTCTTGGTTTAAGTTTATTGGGAGTGCCTATGCAAGTTACAGTTGCTGGACTTGAGTAAGAGCTATCCAAACTATGTTTTCACTATTTTGAGCTTGAATCTGCTTTAGTAGTTATCTTGTAGAATTTGTTGTGTTGGTTGGCTTTAATCATTGCTTTCAGTTGCATTTTGGTTAGCATTAGTTAGATTGAGCATTAGTTTGCTCTGAGTTTAGTAGATTAGATGTTTAAGTTTATATAACAGTTGGAAACCAGTGTTTGGATCAGGGTGCATATCTGTGTTAGAAGCTTGTTCAGTGGTTTAGCTTAATAAGTAAAGTCTTATTCAGGTCTGATATAGTCAAATTAGTACTCTAGTTGCATCAGTAATAACTGAAAAGTCAAAATCTGCTTAAATCATTCATAAACAAAAAGCTCAGTTTAGTGTAAGTGTGCATTACCTTGGAAATAGGTTTAGAAATCACCAGAGCAGTTTAATCTAGTTTCATTTCAGCTTAAAACATCATCCACACTCCATTTAATTAGCTCATAAGCTCACAAAAGTCAAAACTCATTCCTGTTGCAAAAGTCAAAATGACTCCAAACCAGTTTTTCACCAACCTACGTGGATTTTTAATGGACTCATTTCTAGTTCATAGTGGTTGAAGTTTTGGATTTATAAACTTCAGTTGGTTGATTTTGTAAACGCTATTTTTGCTGAATTTTTAGACATTCCTAAAAGCACTTAACCAGCTTGTTTTCTAGGTCATAAATGCCCTGTGCACACTCTCAGCAGTCATTGAGTGTGCACAGGAACTTTGCAGTTAGCATAACTTGTTCATGTTAGTTAGTAATTGGCTCAAACTTGGTTCATTGGCTCACTGGCTGGTGTTCTTGAGGTCTACATTCCTGGTTTTCACTTTGGCTTATTAGATAAGCTGTTGCACTAGCTTAAAGTAGGTAGATAAAGTTGTTTTCATTTTTATAAATCAATCTAGTCAAATCAGTGTAATTAGCACTTTAGAGGTTTAGACTATTTGACATGGGTTAGTTTTAAGTAGTTTTAGCTAAACTTAGGTGCTGTGATAATTTGGTACACTGTAGCAGCTTTTAGCTTATTTTGAAGTGCTTATTCATAAGCAGTTTCACTACAGCTCCCATTTCTTGCACACTAGATTACGTTTTCTTAATTTTCCTAGACTTAGAATAATCTTTTAGACTTTTCCTGAATTTTTCATAATTTTCCATTACTGTTTAGTATTTTTCCTTATTTAAAACAGTTTTTAGGACTTTTTAATTAGCCTTTATTGCAATTAAATCAGAAAAGCTTCAAAAAAATAAGTTTTCAATTTTCATAGGTTAAGATAAATATAAAAAGCCAAAAAAATATTTTTCTAGATTTTTTCTAGTTTAAATAGTAATTTTTAGCAATTTAATTAGTTTTAAATAGTTTTTAAATCATAGAAATTAGAATATAAATCAGAAAAATACAAAATTAGTTTTGAAAATTCTCTTTAGTTATTTTAGATTTTTCTAAGTCATAATTTCACTTTTCTAGCTTTATTTCATATTTTCTTATATTTTAGGGTATTATTAAATAGGTAAAAATAGTTTTTAATTAATAATAATTAAATAAATAGTCATAAAAATAATTTTATTTTTCTCAAAGTTCTCTCTTATCATTAGGTTTGTAAAAATTTCATTTTTATATTTTTAGGATTAATACTGTTTCAATTTCACATTTTCTTTTGTACGTTACATAGTTTTTAATTTAAATTTATAAAAGAAAAATCAAGAAAATCAAAATTTAAAAATAGTGATAGCGTTTATTTAATATAATTTAGCTTTTTAATTTTCTTTCATTTTTCCTTTGTCATCTAGTATCAATCACAAACCTTTTCCCGTTCAATATCACCCGATCACTATACGTTTGGTTATTCAGTCGCACAGCTCGTTGGGACTTAACGACCTGGGGAAACACTAAACTCTCCTGGACTTAATTGCATTGCGTTCTCAAGCTGTCTGGCTTTTATTACGGTTGACCATTCACAAGTGGTTGACTTGTGTAATAAAACTGACCGTTTGGGAGCCAATCAGAAGGTGTCCTTGTAGCCGAACCACTATAAATACTCGCGTTGTGGTTTTGTGCTTCTTACTCTTATCTTTTCATTACATATTTATACTTCTATATGTTTGTTTATCAACATCCAACACACACCCAAGTAGATTGACATAAGTCGATCTAAATATTTTAAAAGAAAGTTTTTAATTGGCAAAACTATTCAACCCCCCCTTCTAGTTTTCCACAATTGGTATCAGAGCTTCGTTACCAAGTTTCTTAAAGTATATTGTACTTTAAAAACTTGATACGATCTATGGTTAATTGAAAACTACAAAGAAGGTTTTTCATAAAAACAAACACCACGTCTTTTAAAAACTCTTTGTTTGGATGTTGATTAGATGACAACATTTTTCTTATTTTTCATTTAATTGCACTAATCCTCTTTGTCATGTTGCTTAGCTAAAGCTCATACCTACCAAGTCATAGGAATCACTTGGTAACAAGATTACCTTCCCTAAGAAGGTATCTTAAGCACAAAGGAGCCGGAATTGTCTTCTGACATTTGTTGTGTCATTTGTAAAGACATTCCTAAGTGCATTAGATGTATGACTTTCTACTTATCTCTAAATGACATTAGTTTGCTAAATAAGTATGATTACATAGGAATTTATATGATTATCTTTTGTGCATATACATGTATTACATGTAGCTTCATTAGGAAGCCTTTTCTCACATACGTGTTACTTTTTCGTCTAAAGTCGTGATATATAAAACCTTTGTTTTATTTCAGTTAATCCAAAAATCATATCTTTCTAATAATAAAACAAAACACAAATCTCAAAAATTTCTCCTTCCCCATAAAAACCCCTTCCGCCGTCCACTCCATCAAATCCCTACTTTTTCAAATCTTC
The DNA here is from genome assembly GCA_019973895.1 of Chrysanthemum seticuspe. Classification (NCBI taxonomy): domain Eukaryota; kingdom Viridiplantae; phylum Streptophyta; class Magnoliopsida; order Asterales; family Asteraceae; genus Chrysanthemum; species Chrysanthemum seticuspe. Next base: position 235,099,118 of record BPTQ01000006.1, on the reverse strand, counting down.
CATTTTCAAAAATTTACTCTCATTCAAAAACTTCATCTTTCTCTTTATCTCATCTCATCTCAAAACAAAACCAAGAAGGTTCGTCATCAACATGGTTTACATCGCCCTCGTGCTGATCGCCTTAACGCTCATCGCTCTTGTGTTCCCTATGATGAAGTTCTCATACGGAGACATATACTTTGTGTTGTTAATCTACATTGGGGTTATATACCCAATTCTTTGTATCATTCTTAGTATTGAAATAAAATATTACTAATAGTCTAGCTTATCTAGGTTATTATTATCATTATGTGTTTGTCATTTCTTTTGATTTATATCTTTCGTATTCTTTCGTGATACATTAGAAACCATGAATGCATGCTAAAAGAAAATGTAGGCTAAAACACATATTTTGGGATAAAACTATTAAACTTATGTTTTTATCAAAAATCTGCTTCTGTTACTACAGATCCACGGATCCCGGCAAGTATACTTGCTGGATCCCTTATAGAAGGGAACCGTGGGAACCGTCCTTCTGGATAACAGATTTTTCCATGCAAAATAAAAACCACTTTCTTCCTAAAAGAAATATTCTAGTTAAATGTCATTGTTAATAAAATCCTTGTAAAAACGTTAGGTAATCATTGTTTTACACGTAATACGTCACATCCTATTATCTTGTCTTTCCTATAGGTTTCGCTATGTCGCATGAATATGAGTTTGATTTTTCACTCACTAGCGTCTACACTCCTAAAATCTCCCTTGAGCCCAACACACCTGGCAATCATGTCCGTGGGTTCAATAATCTCGAAACCCGTCACTTCCACGAAGGACGTATTGTCGACACTCCTCTACAATACGAAGAAGGAATCAATACCTCCTTCCGAACCATAGGATTGGAATGTCTTCTCGAAATTAACGAGAAAATATGTCCAAGGTTTGTATTGGAATTCTTCCGCCAAGTCGAACTCGTTCGTAACGAGCATCGTACTCTATCTCTTTGGTTTTGGATCAAAAACCAAAAATTTGTTTTAACCCTTGGGCAATTTGCTCACATCCTCCGAATTCCAAATCATTGACAATTTTCCTTCACTGAAGATTGGTCTCTTGATTCTCTCTTCAATTTTCGTGAAGAAAATACTCCATATTGTTCACACATACCTTCCCCGGAGGACTTGAAACACATAATATGCAAACCCCATTACTCCGATCCAAACATTATCCATACACGGGATATCCGAGAAGAATACAAGGCTCTTGCACTCATCCTACGTGAAAATGTTTGGACTCTTAGGGGAAATCGAGAAATCCTTCCCGTTTGTTGTGCTCACATAATGTACTGTTTTCTAACACAACAACCATACAACCTCGCCTACTTCTTTGCAAGGCGAATTGTAAATCTTCAAGGCTCCAAGAATAAACTCATCCCTTATGGAATGTTCTTGACACGCCTTTATCATCACATCATGTACTTCCATCCACAATTTCAAAGTCCGTTGTACGTACTTGTGAACAAGATGATGGAACCTCTAAACATATCTCTCATAGAGACTTTCTTCATTCCTGAATCGACAAACACTCATCAACCATTTGATGATCCATCTAGCGAAAACACTCAAGGAATTTAGTTTTCTTCCAAATAGGATCAATCCTTAGTATCCATGTTTCATCAATGTAATGCAATTTCTTTCATGAAATAAAACATCTTACATTTGATATCCTAGTGTTAGAACATCTTAAACTAACCTTGAAATATGATGCATTGTCAAAGTCATTGCATACCTTTTGTAAAGGTTCTGCTTAGCAGATAGACGGATCCCAAAATTTGTGCTTGACGGATCCCTACTCTTAGGGAACCGTGGGATCCGACAAACAGAAAATGCAATTGTAATCATTGTATTTCAAACATGTCTTTAGAACACTTCACACTAAGCTAGACATAGTACCTTAAGACAAATTAAGTTCTTATCAATGTTGAGTAGATTTTCCGTACTCACACATAACACATTTAGATCACACTAGAAACACCCGTAGATCTATCATCTCACCAAAACTCATTACTCTTCCGCTCTTATAAATCATACATGATTTCTCACATCTAGCTTTAGAACCCCTTCAAGTATGGCAAAAGTGATCATAATCATCCTTTCCTCAAAATTGGTCAAAATTGAGTTTCTTTTCATCTTAAAGCCTTTAGGATACTCTCCAAAACATTATCCTAAGTCACTATCTGATCTCTAGGATCATTTAGCTCCATTTGACACTCTCATAATTTTTAGTGTCACCTTTGTTCACTCATTGGTACTTATGAAAGTTCCAATTTCTTCCATAAAAGGCAATCATTAGCTACATCACTCATTACCCTTAAGTATTTGAGCACCTCTTCATTTAAGACACTTAGGTAAACTAAAACACTCAAGAAGAAATAGGCATTAGACCTTACAAACATCATTGCTATCTTTTCTTAGCTGCTGATAGACGGATCCCTAGGATTAGCCTAGGCGGATCCCTCAAAAGAGGGAACCGTGGGATCCGTATGACAGATTTATGTCAACTCTAGCCAAAACAATCATTTCAAGCTCATCTTGCTAACTTGAACACTCCATCTCATCTTAAATGAGTTCCTAGATTAGTACAACTCTGAAGATTGACTCTTGTGCATGTTAATCATCACATTTCAATGAATTTTAGTGGCTTAAGTCTTGAATGCACTTGGCAAATCCCTTGCTTTATAAACCACATTGTTGGGACTCCTAAAGTCATCACCTTCATCCTCATTTTCAGCACTTAGAAATCTTTACAAACCTCTCGAAATCATCACATCATGAGGAAAACTCCAAGTGGTAACTCATCAACCAAAGAACCACCCAAAAAAATTGCTCGTGTTGTACACGAAATCTCTTCAACCGAATCATCTCCGGTCAAGTCCACAAATGCAAGGATTTCTCCTCCACCAATCAAACCAATTCCTAAAAGGATAGTACCCACAAAACTACCTATGCCAAACACCACCATACCTCATAGGCTAAACAATCCCATCTCCACTAAACCATCACCATTGGTTCCTAGAGCTATCTCATTCACAACTCCACTATCATCACCACACCTCTACAATTTAGAGGATTTGCCTCCTAGGCCGTCTCATCCTCCTCCACCGGCAACATTCTCCTCATTAGGAGGAATAATGGTACAAAATCAAGGTGTTGAGTCAACACTAGCTCCAGTTTCCTTTTCGCCGTCACCATCATATAATCCTATTCGGATTATGAGAAATTATCAAGGTCAACCACCCGACCATATGGAAGTTGACATTTCTCTACCACCACCATCACTCTTGGTCGAGCCATCTTCAAATGTGCCTCCACCAATCCCTCCGTCGTTTGAGGCTCCCCAACCGGCTTCACTTGATCCTTCGCATCAAGCAATTTCATTTCTTCCACCACCACTACCTAGCCATGACAAAGATTGTTATCATTGTCAACATGTTGAAAGTTTGATACATGAAGTACGAGAAGATCAACGTTTCATGTTCTATCACCTCCTCGAACGTTTTGACGAGATTAAACCTAAACAAACTTAAGCTAGAAGATGTTTGGTGGTGTCCTAGTATCAAGCGTTACTTAGATAAGTCTAGTAATTCCAAGTCATGTATCGTTCATTTTCTTAGTTTTTAGAGTCATGTATATCATACCTCTAGTTTTATTAAATGAAATTACATGCTACTTGCTATATATTTCTGAGTATATGATTATGTTGTATAATACATATCTCACTTTGATGTTAACATTATTTGTTATATCACCATTGCTGAATTCAGTCATCAGCCAGACGGATCCCTGAAATCCGCCCAGACGGATCCCTACAAGGATGGAACCGTGGGATCCGTGAGACAGAAAACCATTTTTCTACTAAATTGAGTCATATTTGCAGGAAATTATGCATTATACTTGTTTTCTAACTTTTGTTTTGTAGTTATTCAATTTACACATGAAGATTTTGACACCCTAAAGCTAGGGGGAGCTTTGTGTCAAAGCATTACATTGCAAAATTATTTGCAATATTAGGATTACACTTCATGACATCCCTTTGCAAAATTGCAATCATCAAGGGGGAGCATACTCGTCACATAGACGAAATCTGTTGCAAACTTAGTTGCTAATGAACCAGCTTAGTATTATTTTTCTTGACGCCCTCACATAGGGATGGACTCGTCAAGGGGGAGTTAAGACGAGATCCTTTCCCGTTACTTGCTCTCTACTTTATCTTTATTTTCTACTTTTCACATGTTTTTTTTAAAACAATGTGTTAGTTTCCTTTCGAAGCTCTTTTTGTTTCGACAAAAAGGGGGAGAAGAAAGTAAAAACTACAAATTCAAACCTTTACGAATTTTAGCTTTTCCTTAAAATAATTTTATGTTTTGTCATCAACAAAAAGGGGGAGATTGTTAATACAAATAAGCCGAAAAAACGTTTATTTATATTTACGATCTTCTAATGTTTTGTCGATAACAAACGTAAAATCAGTTTAACGAAACAAATAAAATGCGTAAATTGTTTGAGCTAATAGTTTCTAACACACTTATGTTCTCACATAAAACACTAAAACAAGTATAAGTGATTTTATGATTTAGTATTACATATGTACAACAACTAGTGTTTACATATTTGGGTAAAATATACACATAACTAGTATGTAGTATATTGGGTAATATAAATGAGTAGAAACTTAAGTATCATAACCCATTGACCAAATACATTGAATGTAGTTGGGTACAATCCATATCCATGGAGCTTGACCCATAATCCATTGCATGACATCATGCTTATGTCATATATGGTTACTATCCATAACCCATGGTATTGACCCATACCCATTTGACTAGGTGCATTGCAATCATGAGATACATTGTATCTAATAAGAAACCCATGGATCAACCCATAACCCATGACCCATGACCCATAACCAAAATACCCATGGGAAAATAGGAGCATCCCACGGATCCCTAGCTTTACGCTAGACGGATCCCTTAAGGGAGGGATCCGTGGGATCCGGGGAACAGTAGTCATTTTCTCTCTATAAATAGTGAGCCATTTCTTCATTGTTGCTCACCCCTTTCTCACATACTTTCTCCTTGAGTTAAAAATCTCTAACCCCAGGTCCAAGTGATCTATGTTTGTAGTTTTGTTTTCGTGTGATTCTCTAGGTTCCTCTTAAAGGCGAGATCACCACCTTTGAAGTCAAGCAAGCTCAAGTCCATGAGTTGCCATGCTTCCTCATCATCAAGACTACTGAAGTCCTCTTGTTGATGGTTCTTCTCTTTCTACTAAGAAGTGTAGTGTTGAAGACATTAGTGAAAGATGTCTCAAGTGTCAAGATGAAGACATTAGTGAAGGGTGTCGATCGTCCGTATTGTATGCGTTTGCAAAGGGTGTCTAGAAGTCAAGTCACAAGACATTAGTGAAGGGTGTCTTGAAGATCTAGTTAAAGGCATTAGTGAAAGGTGCCTAAGATGTACATTCGATATGGTGTGTTTCGATGTACAAGATAGATTAGTATTGGATCCAAGGATATTGATATCCTTGATGATGTTGTAATAAGGAGTTGGTCTCCTTTGGGATTAGTCGTTGGTGTAGTGTTGGGTAGTAGTTCCTCCATTGTAATGGAACTCGGTACTTAGCCTAGTACCGGATAAAGGGTAGTCGACGTCGTGGTAGGTGTGGTTCACCTTGGTGTGAAAGAACCCGGTGGTTAGCCTAGTACCGGAAAAACAGTAGGCAACGTTGTGAAGGTTTCTCCACCATAAGGAGTCGGTGTTGTGTAGTGATTACGAACTCTCGAGTAGGTGAATCGGGGAGTGGAGTAGGGCAAGGAAGGTATCCTTATAGCCGAACCACTATAAATACTTGCGTTGTGGTTTTGTGCTTCTTACTCTTATCTTTTCATTACATATTTATACTTCTATATGTTTGTTTATCAACATCCACAACACACCCAAGTAGATTGACATAAGTCGATCTAAATATTTTAAAAAAAAGTTTTTAATTGGCAAAACTATTCAACCCCCCCTTCTAGTTTTCCACAATATGTATTGAACCGATTTCTGCCGTAAGGTTGAATTATTGAATGGCTATTTCTTTTCACCCTTTTTACATTCATTTCTTTTTCATTCTTCAACCCCTCCAGTGCTTACCGAGACTTCATAACTAGAACCTTGTTGGGTTTGTTCCAGTCCTAGCTCTGTCTCAGTCGGCACTCTTCCCATATTCTCATTTTTCCCTTTTTTTCATCATACCTAAGGACTTCTACACTATCTAGTGGATTGTCCCTGGTAGATCCATCCGGCTCTGGCGGGATCGTGGGAACTAATACCTAACCTTACCATCCTTATAACTCCAATGCATAAAGTAAAAAGGTCGGTCTTTTGGTATTGTTCTTTCCTTCTTGAAACCAATTGAAAAATTATTTGGAAAATCAATCAAGGTACGTGTGATATAATATCAAAGCATTTTGTACCTTAATTGTTTTGATCATTTAGAAATGCTCCCCCTCAACATGTGCTCTTATGATTTTGAAATTGTTTAGCACATGGAGGCAAGAGGTCTTTGAAAATTTTCTTTGATCTCAATTTCCGTGGAAAAAGCCATTTGATTTTCTTGGTAAATTCTCCCCCTCAAAATGTGCGTTGGTTATTTGAAATCATTAAACACATAGAGGAAGGAGGTTTTCGAAGAACTTCCACGATCACATTTGCCATTAAGAAACCATTAGATAATCAATCAAGATACTTATGTTGAAACATAGAAATCTTTGTACCTTGAAAGTTTATTTTCTTTTGAAATGCTCCCCCTCAATATGTGCTTCGAGATACGAAAGCGTTTAGCACATATGGGAGAGCAGCCTGCACTTTGAGTCAAAAGATCATCTTTTATCAGATTTCTTAATTAAATAACAAATTCTCCCTAGATCAAAAATATCAAACCCTTTGAGATTTTAGATCCCAAGTGATTTAATAAGGTTTAGAAAACATGAGAGAAAATGTGGCATTGTTTAAATACTCTTCTGGTTTTTGGTTAAATGCTCCTCCTCAATCATGTGCATCATGTATTTGAAATCGTTTGGCACATGAAGGAATGAGTGCTTTTAAAACAATTAACCTTTAAACTGATTTGAGATTTAAATCACGATCTCTCCCCCGATCAAAAATTTCAAACCTTTTGAGATTTGTGATCCCAATTGATTTAAATCGTTTAAAAGATTTTGGGGAAAGACGTGGCATGATTTAATTTTGAAATAGACTGATACGGATCAATTTTAGACAATAAAGATTGTTAGTGTCAGGTATGATAATAATTTTTGTAAGAGATCTTTAAGTAAAATAAAAAATTTCACAATCAAACAAGAACAGAAAAATTTCATTTTGAAAGATCTTTGAGTTTTAAAGAAAATCATACCATGACATAACATTAAATCTTTAGATCACCACTTTATATTGTACAAAATCGACTTTTATGAAGAAATATCGTTTGAAAATATTTAATTTGAAATCACCCTCCTCCTCAATCGATGACCGTAGTCGATGATTGAGTGACTTAAGTTTTGATAAAATGAAGTCCGGTTGATTTCCAAAATTTAGTCCAATTTATTTTCAAACAAATATTTTCCATTTTCAAAAACAATAATTATAAAATTGTTTAATCAAAAATGGTATCCACTACTTTTCCTGCACAAGATACCTTAGGTGGTTGAGTTGCTTCTGTTGTTGCTGTAAGGCTTGAAGAAAAACCATCTGCTGAAGCAGTGAGACCTCTTAAGTTGCATCTATTGTGCCAACTGTCCATAGAGATCCAATTAAGTTCCGTTTCTTCAATTTGTCGACCCAAGGAATAGTTGCACTTTCCTTTCGGCATCCAATCATCTTTTTGGATCAGGATCGGGAACATTCTTTTATACCATGATATCTGCATACGTTAGTGGACATACATACAGATATATGGTAGTCGACATCACCCAAACAACAATCGACTAATAAAAGTCAATCCAACATATCAATCAGATCATACATAGGCATGGGAATTATATGTTTATCAAACTCTAATCATCTAATCCTAATAATCACATTGTTGGAATCACTCCTAACTTATATTTCAAGTGTTAGTAATCAATATGTAATAGGTTGCTTAATTAGGCTTTTATGTTAGTTATGAATGGCAAGGCTTATGTAGAAAGCCCATAGGCCTTGGCCCAAACCCAATAATGAGGAAGGGACTAGACATGTTGCCATAGCTCCCTTCCCCTATAAATACTCTCGTAAACCTTCCTTGGAAGGTTGGTTGCATTCATATCCTACGCATAACATTTCCATATTATCATACGTGTGTGTTTTTTCTTGTTCAACCGATCTATTTCTTATCTATTTCTTACATATTGATGCTTGTGTTACATTATGATGACCTAACAGTGGTATTAATCGCCATCTAGTTGGGTGAAACACCTTTTGTTTTTGAAGTTTTTTTCATCATACGCGTGGGTTTGAACGAGTATACCTTTCCTAAGCTTAAAACTTTGATTTTTACACTTGTAAACTCAAGATTCTTGTGGTTTAAGGTTTATTGGGTGTTAAAGTTTAAGTTTTTTGCATCAAGTTTCAAACTTTACGTGTGTAGATTAGTTTTAGCTTGGTTTTTGATTCGTGTGGTTCATTCTACGCGTAAGGGTAAAAGTTGTTTTGAATCATCAAGTTTCAAACTTTCTTGTTATTTTGGTGATATTGAAGCTACTTCATCATTAAAATCTGGTTACAAAACATTTTTGGGCATAAAAATCAGTTTTGGTGAAAGTTGGTACTTTCTACTCGTAGTAAAACCCTATTTTTACTCGTAAGCACAAAGTCTACGTCTAGGCAGCAAGTTACGCATAAGGAATTCATCACTTGATCTTCTGAGCTGTTGGTATACTCAGTGTTTTCTTGATTGGATAAGCCTGAAAACACTTCGACTTTGAATATCTTTTACACTTTGATAGGTGTAAAGGATTTTTGAGTAAAACCCTAGTTTTACGCCTAAGCTTAACACTTACGCGTAGAAACTTCTTTGCCTAAGCATTTCCTATGCTTAAGCTAGTCTTACGCCTAAGGAAATATCACGCATAAGGTTTCTACTACTAAGTATTTGGTTTACGCCTAAGCTAACTTTTTCTCAAGTCTACGCGTAAGCTATCACTACGCGTACGTTGGGTATTATGCGTAAGGTACTTTCTACGCATAAGTTTTTTTCTACGCTTAAGGTTACTTTATCAACAAAGTTTTATTCGACTACAAAGATCCATCATCAACACAAGTTTCAAGATGTCTCAACCACCATACTCTAGCTACTTTCCTCATGAGTATCCTCAACAACAACAACAACTAACTCAACAACAACATTTCTACCAACAATATCCTCCACCATCTCCACATCAATTGCAACAATTTCAACAATTTCCTCAAGGAGCAAACCCTCTTCCACCACAGATGGTTCAACCGACCCTTCGTCAACAAGTTCAACATTGCAACTACTTCCAATATCAGTATCCAGCTAAGTATGCTATGAATGTTACAACGCAAAAGGAACCTTCTTGGTTTGCAAAGATGTGTGAAGCTTTAAGTAGCCAACAATCCATTCATGAAGCTGGATCCCTTGATAGACCTCCAATGCTCACTCCCGGAAACTACGATCAATGGGTGATAAGGTTCTTTAGGTTTTGTAATCTCAAGAAGCCACATGGTAAGTTTTTGAAGAAGGTCATCCTTGAAGGTCCTTTTCAGATGCCTACTATCACTGTACCCGAAGATCCGAATGCTACTCCACCAAGAGATGATGTTACCAACGTTGTCGGTCTTGATCAACTTACTACTGACCAATTTCTTCACTTAGAAGCCGATGAACTTGCAATGCAATATATCCTTTTGGGATTACCCAATCCGATACTTCGTAGTGTTGATGCTCAAAAGACTGCTAAAGCAATGTAGGAGCACATTCATCTTCTAATGGAAGGCACTGAACTCTTTCAAGAGGACATGGAATCCAAAATCTACTTAGCATATGAACATTTCATGATTGAACCAGGGGAGACATTAGAGTCATATCATCATCGGTTCTCAGACATCATCAATGAATTGGATAAACATAATATCATTATGCCAAGGATTGCAATCAACACAAAGTTCCTGAGTTGTCTTGGTCCTGATTGGGAGAAGCATGTTACATTCATCCGTCAAGCAAAGAATCTTCATCAAGCTACTTACGGATTGTTGTATGACTATTTGAAGCACCACCAAAAGGAAGATGACAAAGAAAGAATTATCCGTGGAATCCCTACTTCTCTATCGTTACCGGATAATCAAACTCTTGCTTTGTGGGCTCAAGCATGTTATCCTCAATTTCTAACCTTGCCAACTGTCTTCACAAACCCTCCCCAACCAACTGCTCAGATTACACCATATGATCCACCACAACAACAATCACAAGAAACTCAATTGGTTCCATACAACAACAAAAATGATCAAGCACTCTACAGTGAATCAAATGAGGATGCAGAAGCCTTCGATGCATTGAATCAAGGATTTGTAATGATTGCAAGTGCCTTCGAACGATTTGCTAACAAATCCAACAATCGCATTCGCACCTCATCAAATACAAGAAATCAAGCTGTTGTTAACAATCGAAGGGTTGAGGTTCAGAATTGTGGAAATGGTCATTAGATGAATAGTGGTCAAGGGTTTAACGTTAATGGAAGGAATAACATGGGTGCTCCACAACAACGGGTTGAAGTGGTTGATCAGGGAAATGCTCTGACTGGGGTTAATGGTCTCCGATGTTATAACTGCAATGAGAAGGGTCATCTGGCTAATGCATGCCCAAAGCCGAGAACAAGAGGCAGCGCTTATCACAAAGAGGCTTTATTCTTAGCTCTCAAGGATGAAGCTGGTGGAACACTTACCAACAAGGAACAGAGCTTCATGGCTAATGCAGATTCTGATGATGACATGGAAGACTTGCAGGCTAATGCAGCTGTGATGTTAATGACAAACATGCAAGAGCTCCACATGAGTGACACAGGCCCAGTGTATGACACTGATGGCTTGTCTCAGGTACCGGATCCAAACATACTTATACATGATCTGATATCTCCGTCAACATCTGCATCTGACAAGGCACAAAGTGTTCAAAATGAGCCCTCTACATCTCATTGCGACAAAAATCAAATGGATCCCGTAGTTATATTTGACGATCAAGATGACCTTATGGTTAATATTGATAATCAAGTTGACTTCGTGGTCATATTTGAGGATCTAAATAATGACTATGTTGAGACTCAAGTTGAACAAGATGAACCTTTGTCTAATCCAGATCTTGAACTCATGACCAAATTAATTCAGACCAACCAATCTCAACTGGAAAAGTGAAATGACATCAATAAGAAACTACAAGATAAAATTGAACTGTTGACTAAGGACAATGAATGCTATAAGTTCCAACTCAACATTTTTGAAACAAAAAAGAAACGTGAAAAAGGTTTTGAAGTCGCTTTTGCAAAATCATACCAAAATAAAAAATCTTTGGAAAAACATATATGTGATCTCGTTGCCTCCAAGAATGCATTGCTTTCTCAAATTGAACAATTAAAATACAATCATAAACAACAACTTAACACTCTCACTTCGGAAACTCAAAAAGCCAAGTTTGAGTTGTTAACTTGTCAAAAACAGTTTTGTGAGTTCAAAAAGCATTCAAGGAGAAAAATAGATGACTATCTTGATGAAATTGTCGACTTACAACACAAAATCAAAGAGTTTCGAAATGTTGTTTACAAACATGGTGAGTCAATCACAACAATTCAAAAGTTTACCTTTAAACCAAATCCAAATGGATATGGACCAATTTTGCTGATTACAAACCACGTTTCTCACATAGAGCATTCAAACCAAATCCTCAAGTTTACAGTGCAGAACATAGAATTGATGATTCCATTATGAGTGTTGTTGAATATAATCGTGGTGAGGAATTAGATGCAGAAGACGAGAGTCGGTCGAAATTGGAAAATGTTGTTTATTGCAAACCATTTAACTATTCAAATGCCATAACTTTCGTCACACAACAGGATAATTCTAACACACCTTGGGTTATCACACCAACTCCTGAGTCCTCTTCTAATGATGGTCCCATCTCCAATGTTGCACAAATTAATGGTCCTTTACCTTCCTTTAGTGAAATAAAGCCATTAGCTGAACGATGTCAAATTCTAAAATATTTTGACACTTTTATGTCTGACATCAAACTTTTGGAACATGAAATTGAAGTTAATTCTGAAATAAAAGCTGAACATTTTCAATCGCCATTTGCGCGACAACAAAGGGATATTTTTCAGAAAGGGCTTTTACCACATGTCCGAAATCTAAAAATGTGTGCAATATATTAGGAACGGGATCTTCAGAAGGAGATTGGTCTTATGAAAAGAGTTTTTGAGCAAACAGAAACATCGATTTCAAATACTAAACGTAAAATGAAAATCTTAAGAAATCATGTTGACCGACTCTTGGAAGATGTTATTTGTGCTAATACCATAAATGTTGTGTTATTACATACTGTTGCGTATGCATTTGATTATATTGATGTTGACTATGTTGAGAATACTGATACTGTGTCACAAATCGAGTCTTTGAAAATTGAAAATGAGCGTTTGTTAAATGAAATTTCAAATGCAAAACGTCGTCTTCAATGGTGTCAAAAAGATTGTCAAAATCGAGAACTTGCTTTGCAAAACAAAATCAACCAGTTGCATTCAAAATCTTTTGATCCAAAAATAGAACAACTGGATGATGAAAACGTGTCTTTAAAATGTCAAATTTCACAATATGAACAAGAAATTGCCAAAGTCAAAACAAAATATGGTATCATATTTGATTTTCTCAAAAAGACTCGTGCTAACGCGTCAAAATATGCTGATGATCATCTTGCATATACCAAAGAAATTTTACAAAACAATGGAAACACTCGCTCTGAAAATCAAGATTTGTTACACACTATCCATGACTTGAAAGCGGAGTTGGTAAAACTTAAGCAAGATAAGATTAGTAACACACATGTACTTGCCCCTGAATTGATTAAAATTGACACTAGAACGCCTAATGACACACCACAAGATACTAATGTGCTTCCTTCCACTGAAACAGGAATAGTTGCCTCTTTTCCCAACGTTAGCACTTCACAACTTAAGAGCAAAACCAGGAAGAATAGGAAGTTGCAACGTAAGAGAAGAACAATAAAGACCTCTGAAGTAGAAGAACACCTTAGGACTTTGAATAAAACTCATGTTGCACCCACTTTAGACATTGCATTATACAAATGTAATAGCAAAAGTGACGTAACAAATGCTGAACCTTTAAATACTTTGACTGTTTTATTTGAAGCATCTTGTGTTGGTTGTTGTAAAAGCATGTTTTCTGGTTGTCATGATAAATGTGTTGCTAATGCTATCTTATCTCGTAAGCGGAACAATAGAAAATGGAATACCTTTAGGCCCACTAATGCTTCTAAGTCTGTGCTAGGTAAACCGCCCACTAGTGTTTCTGCCACGATCATTGACATACCCATAGAACCCACTTCACCTCCTAGGAAGAGAATATCACCTAGTGCATTCACTAAGACCAAAGCTAAGACTAGTTGGACTTGGCAGAGATGTGTGTGTCTACTGTAACTGTAACGGAACCCTCTAACTCTTCGGGTTCTACCTCTACTTCTATTTCACCTGTGTCGTCTGTGTGTAATGCAGGTGATACAGATCATCCCTGGATTGTTGATAGCGGATGTTCCCGACACATGACAGGCAATCTCAAACTGTTATCAAACTTTGTTTCAAAGTTCATTGGCCCTGTCAGGTTCAGAAATGATCACTTTGCAGCTATCATGGGCTACAGAGATTACATCAATGGGAACATCGAAATTAGCAGAGTTTATTATGTGGAAGGTCTCGGTCACAATCTCTTTTTAGTCGGTCAATTTTGTGATGGAGATTTGGAAGTTGCGTTTAGGGAAAAAACTTGTTTCATTCGTGATCTACAAGGAAACGATCTTATGTCTGGAAATCGCACATCAAGTCTTTACACAATATCAATGCAAGACATGATTGCTTCATCTCCCATCTGTCTACTTTCTAAGGCAACATCTACAAAATCTTGGCTGTGGCACCGTCGACTCTCACACTTAAACTTTCAAACCATAACCAATCTTGCACGTTACAAACTTGTTGAAGGACTTCCAAGATTTCGGTATTCTAAAGATCATCTATGCTCAGCTTGTGAACAAGGGAAAAGCACTCGTGATCACTTTCCTTCAAAGGTGGAACACAGCTCTCAGCATGTGCTTCATCTTCTTCACATGGAGTTGTGTGGCCCGATGCGTGTGCAGACGATCAATGGCAAACGATACATTCTTGTAATTGTCGATGACTACTCAAGATGGAATTGGGTTTATCTTCTTCAAAGTAAAGATCAAGCTCCACTGATGATCATTACCTTTCTCACAAAAGTTCAAGTTCAGCTCTGGAATACAGTCAGACAAATCAGAATAGACAAAGGGACTGAATTTGTAAATCAAACTCTTCGTGAATACTATGAGAAAGTGGGAATTGAGCATCAAACATCAATTTCACGGACACCAGAACAAAATGGAGTTGTTGAAGATGAAACCATACGTTAGTGGAAGCTGCAAGAACGATGTTGATAAATGCAAAACTACCAGATTACTTGTGGGCAGAAGCCGTGTCAACTGCATGCTACACTCAGAACCGTTCTATGATAACCAAACGCCACAACAAAACACCTTATGAGCTTATCCATAACCGTAAACCGAATCTCAAACACTTTCATGTATTTGGTGCTCTCTGTTACCCGAATAATGATAGTGATGACTTTGGAAAGCTCAAGGCTAAAGCTGACATTGGAGTCTTCGTTGGTTACTGTGAAAATTCTAAAGGATACCGGATCTGGAATCGTCGTACAAGGGAGATTATGGAAACGATTCATGCAAATTTTGATGAGCTTACAGATATGGCTTTTGAGCAAAACAGCTTGGAACCCGGACATAACCATCTAAACTTCCCCCATACCCCATCATCAGCTGAACCAAGCTTACAACTTACTGTTCGTCAAATGGAACAACTATTTGATCCTCTGTTTAGTGATGATATTGATCAACGTGCTGCAGATGTATCAATTGTTTCCGCTGCTCAACCTGATAATAATCCAATACCTGATACACCTGCAACAACAACAACTGTTGAAGAAGCACCTCCAATTGACTCTACAACAACAGCCGAAAAAACCGCATCCAATGACGCTGACCCAGCTGATGATCTTCTGAATCATGATGTACCTACACCCGCAGATTATGATCTAAATGTGTTCTTCAATCCTTTCGCTAATGAAACTGCCACTTCTGATGTTGCGGAATCATCTACAAGCCATTTGAATCCTCCCAATCTGCATAATGTATATCAACATCAACCCTCCACACATCTTTGGACTAAAGACCATCCTCTTGTGAACATTATTGGAAACCCGAATCAACCAGTCGTAACTAGACAATGCCTTCAGACTGACGGTGAACATTGCATTTATGCACTTACCGTTTGCCAATCTGAACCCAAAAACATTAAAGAAGCAATGACTTATGACAACTGGATTGAATCCATGAAAGAAGAAATTAATCAGTTTAAATGTCTTGAAGTATGGGAATTGGTTGAAAAACCAACAGGGGTCTATGTTATTGGTCTTAAATGGATTTGGAAAAACAAGTTGGATGCTGATGGTACGGTTATCAGAAATAAGTCACGTCTGGTGGCTAAGGGTTATAGACAAGAAGAGGGGATTGACTTCGATGAATCATTCGCACCGGTTGCTAGACTTGAGGCAGTACAAATTTTTCTGGCATTCACGGCTCACATGAACATCACGGTCTATCAGATGGATGTCAAAACTGCTTTTTTGAATGGTAAACTGAAGGAAACGGTGTATGTTAGTCAGCCAGAAGGATTTGTTGATCCAGAGTTCCCTAATCACGTCTACAAACTGAACAAGGCTCTCTACGGTCTCAAACAAGCCCCTCGGGCGTGGTACGATGAGTTGTCATACTTTCTCCTATCTCATAATTTTGTTAAAGGATCGGTCGACCCAACACTGTTTATACAATATCACAGGAAACACATTTTAATCGTTCAAATCTATGTGGATGACATCATTTTTGGGTCAACACATAAAAAGTACTTAAACGCTTTTTCAAAACTTATGAAAAAAAATTTTGAAATGTCCATGATGGGTGAACTTACGTTCTTCTTAGGACTACAAGTTCATCAATCACCCCGTGGTATTTTCCTAAGTCAGTCCAAATATGCTCTTGAAATTTTAAACAAACATGGAATGCAAAGCTGTGATACCTATGCCACACCAATGGCACATACCAAGAAATTGGACGCTGATTTGCATGGGAAATTGGTTGAACCTACCAAATACCGAAGTATTATTGGGTCTCTCATGTATCTCACAGTTAGTAGACCTGACATTGTATTTGTTGTATATCTTTGCTCCCGTTATCAGTCGCGACCAACTGAAGCTCACATCTCTGAGGCTAAAAGAATCATCCGATACATCAAGGGAACCATTAATTTGGGGATCTGGTATCTGAAGGATTTTGGTTTTGAACTAATAGCTTTTTCAGACGCTGATCACGCAGGTTGCTTAGATTCTCGGAAAAGTACTTCAGGTGGTTTGCAATTCCTTGGTGATAAATTGGTGTCATGGCAATCGAAGAAACATGATTGTACATCGCTGTCCTCAACCGAAGAAGAATATGTAGCCATGTCGGCGTGTTGTGCTCAAATCATATGGATGAGAACACAACTCAAGGACTATGGTTACGTATTTGACATAATTCCGGTGTACTGTGACAATCGAAGTGCTATTGCGATCTCGTGTAACACCGTTCAACATTCGAATTCAAGCACATCGATCTTTGATATCATTTCATAAAGGAGCATGTGGAAAAGGGTACTGTTGAATTATATTTTGTGGGTACTGAACACGAACTGGCAGATCTTCTCACCAAAGCCTTAGCTCCTGCTAGGTTTACTGATTTGATCCACCGGATTGGCATGAGGTGTTTGACTCCAAAGGAATTGGACGAACTTTTAACACAATCTTAAAACCAGTCAAACACCAAAACCTCTTTTGTAAATAAATTTTTCAAAAACAAAAATAAAAAAATATAAAATCTGATAAAACACAAAAATATTCTTCTATCTAAATTTCTTCAAACATTGCAAGTACAAATATTCCGTCAACACTTTGCTCTTTCAAACATTTCATAATTTTTCACAGACAAGTGTTGAGGGGGAGAATGTATATATTTTTCAGTTTCATAAATCCCTGTACTTGCATGTTACCCTAATTGGTTGTATCTTTGATAATGGTGGATACGTTTCTTATTTCACAACTCTCCTCGGACTCACATTTGAAAATTTTCACTATTTCTAAAGTCGAGGGGGAGTTTCGTCAAGTTTCTTTCCAAACTATCACGTCTTGCTTAACCAAAATGGAAGTTATGGGCTGTGGTTGAAAATGGTTGAGGTGGAGGGGCTATACTTGTCAAAAGTTAAAACTTATTTTTTTCAAAAACACCACCTAACAATCAATACTCATTTATTACAAACATTAACTTCTCCAACGACTTCATCCACGCCTAAGAATTGATTCTCAAATCCGTGCTTCAATCTTCTAATTTGTAAGTGTTAAAAGTTTCATTGAATGATTACAAACATAGGTTTTAAACCTTATTCAAAACTAACGGTTAGATTTTAAACTAGAGGTGATTTTGTGTTCTACGCATAAGCATATGAATATGAAATCAAAGTGGTTAAAAACATGTTTTACAAACATTTTCATCAAGATTTTCTACCCAGAAAACGTTTTTGATCTTATTGGTGGTTTGCGTGGATTTGGGTACTTTCATGTGTGAGTGTTTTAGGCTAATTAGATGCTTGGGATAGGTTTGTTACATGTTTAATTAACCAAATGCACCTTTGAATCAATCCCAGAAACATTAAATTTGCAAAATTAGACTTTAGGGTTTATGAACACATTGGTTTGGGTAATTTTGATTCATGATGCTTTTGATGTTAAAAATTGTTGTAAATAACACATATAGCCTCTAAGATGTCCCAGAAATCATTTGGTGGATTTTCCATGGCTATATTGCTTACGAGTAGGATTAGAAATCTAGGGTTTATGTTTACGCATAACAATCATCCTACGCGTAACTGGACATAATTGTGATATCATGTGATATTGAAAGTAATTGAACAAATTGTTAATTAGTGTGTTATGATTGATCTATTTCAGGCTTTTACGCGTTCCAATTCAGAATCAAGGTTAAAAATAGAATCTACGCTTAAGGATCACCTTATGCGTAGATGTTACGCATAAGAGCAATCTTACGCATAAGGTTCTACAATGGGACTACGCGTATCCTGTGAAGGATATGCGTAAACTTAGATTTCTACGCATAAGGCTTACTCTTACGAG
Organism: Chrysanthemum seticuspe; assembly: GCA_019973895.1. NCBI lineage: Eukaryota > Viridiplantae > Streptophyta > Magnoliopsida > Asterales > Asteraceae > Chrysanthemum > Chrysanthemum seticuspe. The sequence goes on along the minus strand of BPTQ01000006.1, from coordinate 235,080,526 downwards.
TAAACCTTACGCGTAAGTCCTTGACCTACGCTTACGCGTAAGCTTTATGCTAAGAGTCCATTTCTACGCGTAAGAGTGACTTATACGCATAAGCTTAATCCTACGCGTATGGTTACACTGTTTACGCATAAGCTTACAATCCTACGCTTAAGCCAAAATTGTATCTAAACTTATGAAATGTTACGCGTACAAACTTGTAATAAGTTACTCATAACATCACAAGACCAAAATGTCATTAATAAGCAAAAATGGTTAAAATTTTGTGTGAATAAGTGAAAATTTGGACTTTAAAATTCAAAATTAAGATACTCACGTCAACTTTGGACTATTGGACAAGATGTGACTTTGGACTCGTAACATTCATTAACATAACAAATTCAATAATTGGACAATAAAATCAACTTTTGACTAATATAATGTCTTTCGATATGTTGGTTCTTTTGTCTTAATACCTTTCAGATCACGATATGGACGTCATCATGGAAAATGTCCACGCACCGAATGAGCTCACAATGGAAGATCTTCCCATCTGATAACTGCAAGACGATTGGAAAGAATAACCTCAAGGTCGATTTTGAGAACTTCACCTGCTCAGAATCTTCATGCAGGATTGCTGTGGATATTCTCAAGACTCATCCCTACAACAACATGCTTACGAACTCTGCAACTGTGCCCGAAATCTACATTCATCAATTTTGGCACACAATGAAAAAGGTTGTTAGGAATTAGAAAATTCCAGTGTTGAAAGAGTCGGTCACCCCAACTATTATCTAGCATTAGTTAGCTCGTAGATTGGTCATTTGTTACGGTCTATGTAGTTAGTTAGTAGTGTAAAATAGTTTAGTGCAACACCGTGGAAGAAGGTCGGGTCTTTACCCACTGTATCCCTGATCCACAGGCCGTCAGGAGGTCGTTTAGTTTGTAACCTATAAATACCCTCTACCTTGCAAGGTAGAGGGTTGGATGTTCTTTGGTAATCTAATATTCAACTAGTTTCTCTCACTAGAATGTCCCACTCTTTCTCTCTCTAAAACCATCTATGTGCTCATTGTGTTAATGTTATGATGTGTATGTGAAAAAGTTATATCTTACAATTGGTATCAGAGAGCCATGGTTAGATCATATCTTACACATCTTTGGATTTATAGTGGTTTTTAGGTGGTTTTTGAGTTTGAAAAAGTTTAGTGGTTTTTGCATCATTTGGTTGATCTCTAGTGTTAAAGTTTGAATTTTGTTGGTACTTTTGTGTTTTGAATCATCATAAGCGTTTAGGTTTTCATTTGGTAAGCTTGAATCATCTTGGTTGGGTTGTTTTTGGATTGAAAAGTGATGTTTATTTGGTTTTTCATGGTAGCGAGTTAGTTCACGGATAACATTTCTTCATAGCGACTTGCTTCTTTATTTTGTAGCGACTTACAGTGTTAAAAGCTAGCGAGTTAGAGCTAGCGAGTTAAAGGACAAGTAGTGGACTCTCCACTACGGGTAGCGACTTGTGGTAGCGACTTATTCAGTAGCGAGTTGCTCTTTAGCGACTTGTGTCTCTAGCGACTTGTGTAGCGAATTACTGCCAAAAATTGGTTAGCGACTTGGTGTGCAGCGAGTTACCACCTAGCGACTTACATCTGGCTAGCGAATTGGAAAATTAGCGACTTAGAGTGGTGGCGAATTAGTGTTGGCGACTTGGGATTAGTACTTGTAGCGAATTGATTCTTAATTCTCTAGAGACTTTGGGGAGTAATTCATAATAACACAATGTCAGTCATCACGGATTCTTTAATCACCAAAGTACTTGCTCTCTATGACACAGCACAGAATAGTGAAACTGAATGCCCATCTGAAGACCTCACACCTAATGACTCAGTATCAATCAATCAGAATAACTCAAATAAGTCACTCTTAATATCCTCAGATAATACTAAGAATATGGAATGCACCAGTGAGCCGTTTCAACATCTCAGTCAGCTTCTCAGATTATTCTTATCAACAACTATGGATCGAACAAGTTGTGCTATCCTTCGTCAGGATTTTCCCACTTTAACAAGAACTGTTTTGCTCAACTTAGAACGACTAAGGGTTCAAATTAACAAAGAAAAGATCTCTTCAGATGATTCTCATGCTGCCCTCCAAACCATCGTCAACCAATTTCAACCACTTATCCGGGAAGAATACTCATCTGACTTTGATGATGTCATGACTGGAATGTCTTTCAAGAAACACACGGGAATGGAAATTCATGAGTTCAGAAACTCCTTTATTCAACTTATGAGTAATATGGAAACATACATTGAAGAAACTGCTAATGAGAATAACAAGCTGAAGGAATTGAACGAGTGTCAAGAGTGTCCATGGAACAATGATAACGTGTCATGCTTCATTCCAATTGAACCAGCAGAAGACACTGTTTGCAGAATCTCAGCTGTGATGGAAAAAGATGTAGAGAACAACACTGATTTCAAATTCTCAGAGTCTGAAAAGGGATCAATCGACAAGGTACACTTATCTGATCACACCAATTCTCACAAAAAGGTACATGATTCTTACCCAGAACATGACAATGTGGAATCAATCTTTGTCTCGTCTGAATCTAATGCATGCAACATGATTGAAAAAAGGGTATATGATGAGCTTTCAAACAAATTTTCAAATCTTGAAAAACACTGTATCTCTTTGCAAATTGAAATACAACATAAGGATGAAATTTTGTATGCAAATAAAAAGTGTAGTAATCTGGAACTTCCAGAATTTAGAGAATTTTTTGAAATTAATCAGTTAAAATCCCAAGATTCAGGACAAAGATTCGACCATAAGAAATCTGAAATCTCTTCTTTCAGAAGCCCAGAAATGTGACCGTCATGAGATGAGTGATACACTAGATTCTAGGAATTCTGAACTAGCTCTATGTGTGTCCAACCTTCTAAGAGAAAATGAGCAGTTAAGAAAGAACCTTGAGGATGCAAACTCTAAATTAATCAATCAATCTAATCTATTGATGAAAGATATTGATGACCTCAAAGCACAAATTCAGGATAAGAGCTTCAATATTGTTGCCCTAAAAAATGAGCTCAGGAAGTATGCTGGAAATAGGATGAACACTAAGTTTGCAAAACCTTCAACTTTGGGAAAGTCAACGGTTCAGAACCACTTGAAACGAACAGTTACTAAACAACCTAATGCCTTTAGGTCTGAAAGAGCTAAACCATTGAAATCTAAGCTTACATCCCAAGTTGATTACAAGTCTGTTTTGTCAAAACCAGTCACTTCATTGCCTAATTCAGATATGATGAATCCCAAGCACAGGACTAATGAACATCACCCACAAGTCAAAAATGCTACAAGCTTAACTAGATATCATGCAAAACATAGTCTGACAGATCAATCCCCTAAGAAATTCTCAGATCACAAAAAGACAAATAGTCAAAAGAAGGGTGTGCACTCATTTAGTTCATCTCACTGTGGCTTCAAATGGATTCCCACTGGCAGATTATTTAAGTATACAGGACTTAAACGAACTTACATTCCTAAATCATGCCTCAAGTGGATTCCCACAGGTAAATTCTTCAAGAATGTAGAACCTAACAGGATCCCCATTAATGATATGTCTGGATCATACTGTGTTGCATCTAAATGTGAGACTAAACATGTCACTAACCCTTCTATGTACAAGTCTACATGTGCTTCAAGTACAATGTGCTCTCAGTCCTTTTCAGGTACAATGCTCAACTCAATCAGGAATTTCATGACTTGGTTCCCCTCAGATATGAACATAGCTCATTCAGGAGCTATAGCTTGCCAGAGTTGATGTACTTCTTACTTTGACTCCTATTCATTTTGAATCTGGACTCGTCCTTCCATGTCCTTGTATTAATCAAGTAAAAAAAAAAAAAAAAAAAATTCTACAAAACTTGTAATATACTCTTTTCAAAATTTTATCACGTTTTTCCTATCTAATAAAGAATATTTTCACTGTTATCGATAACATCTACGGTCCTAGAAATGTCATTCAATAATGGCACGGGATCATAGATGAAGTTCGAACAATTGAAATATTCTTGTTTTTCATTTTATCAGGGTAAACTTATGTCAATCAATGTTCTTTGATGAACTTGATTGAGGGGGAGAATGTGTATATGCTTTTCTTGACTATCTATGCCATTGGCTTCTGTGTTGGTTATAATGCTTACTCGTTTGCATATTGAGGTCGTGTTTTGCCTCTGTAACTATCTGGTTATGGTTTCTGTAGGTTTGGTTATGGCTTCTGTAGGTTGTGGTTTGATCTTGCTCATGTGATTATCAGGGTGTACCTGCGTATTAAGTGACGTCCTTAGATTTAAATGCTAATGTGTCTAAATGTTTAATTAATTCATGGTGATCAGTGTGATAATCTTTGCTAGAGGATTAGTCTATTATATGTGATTGCAGCCTACCACTCGTTCATCAATATCATAGGGACCAAAGTTGCCATATAGTAATAGTTTCATTACACTAGCGACTTACCTCACCCCATTTTAAAACCACAAGGACCAATTGCCTCATATTGTCATAGTTAGTTGGGATAACCCTATAGCGAGTTACCTGTTTTTCTTCAAAAAAAAAATTCTTTCTCTTTCTCTCTCGTTTTCTCTCCCTCGTCATTTGTGCTCACTTTAGCGACATAGCAAAAGGTTTGCCTCGATCCCTCTATCTTTGTTCTCTGAAGCTTTTGCGATCAGTTTCTAACATGTACTTTATATCCAGATCTTTTCGAGTTCGTGTGTTGTGATTTGTTGATTCTCTCACTTAGGTTCGGATTGTTTTCCTTTGTATTGTATTCGTGTGTGTGTTCTTATAAAATGATTGAATGTGTTTTAAATTGTTTGGAATATATTGTTTGGATTTGATTGGGTGGATACATTGATGTATGATTAAAATGGATTGGACTGATGGGTTGACGTTAAAAGGTGTTCTTGGTGGCGAGTTAAAATGTTCTTGGTGGCGACTTAGCATGTATGTTCTTCATGGCGAGTTAGAGTTCTACTTAGCGAATACGTCTCCATAGCGAATTAGCTCACTAATTTCCAGCGACTTGGTCAGCGAGTTAGTAACTAGCGACTTGTATTTACAAGTTAGCGAATTAATAACCTAGCGACTTAGTTAACCACTTTGTAGCGACTTGGCTTAGTTACTGTATATGGCGACTTGACTTTACGAGCTAGCGAATTATCCTAGCGACTTGGTTAGCGAGTTAGCAGATAGCGACTTGTATATACAAGTTAGCGAATTTGGTTCCTAGCGAATTAGTTGACTGCTTTGTAGCGACTTGGTTTAGGTTTTATTCATGGCAACTTGGCCTTACATGCTAGCGAATTAGATTAGTGACTTAGAGTGCTAATCCTTTAGCTACTTGTCTGTGGCTCGAGATAACGACTTGTTTTGACAAGTCTGCAACTGTGTTCACTTTCATGTTGTGAATTAGTCTTAGGGTCAAGGCTCTCTAAAATGTTCAATATCTATTGTGCTTAAGATGATTTCACACTCACAACTCTTAATTCGACTTGTTGAATCAACATACTCTATGTAAACTGTTATGACATTTCTGTTCAGGCAAAAGGTACTTGGCTTCTCTCACGACTGCCAAATGTTACTTTTTGTCTCACACAATGTGTTATATCACCTTTACATGTGTATCTTGGCTCATGTCATGATTTCTTTGAAATGCACTCTTTTGCCCTGTAAATCCCTTATAAGCTCATCATGCAATCATTTTTCTATATGAATGTTCTTCATCGTTATATCTCAATTATGGATGTTATCATATAGTTGAAAGGTGTCACATTGTTGCAATCTTTGCCACTCTGTCTGTCTCAGTATGTGTTGGGAACCTCTTCAGTGTTACTATCTCCATGATTAATGTTGTCTCACTTACCATTTATCATCTAACCTGTTACCATCCATCACTGTTGATTGTATGATTACTCAGAACATCAATGGCAAGTTCAATCCCAGAAAAGAGCGCTACCCCTTCAGGATCATCCGGAATACTCTCAGGCGATGAAATCCTTCCCAAAAGTCAATGGGCTGCTATTGGTAAAAGCAACTGTTATGTGGACCTACAAAGGCTCCCACAAAATCCGATATTCAAAGTTTCAATTGACATCCTCAAAAACACTAACTTCTTCGGTGCTATTACCAAGCAATGCTCGATTCCTGCCATCTACATTCAACAATTCTGGAACACCGTTCAATGGAATAAAATCACAGCACGATACTCTTGCAAGCTGGATAATATGGAGTTTACAATTGATTCTGATATTTTGAGCAAAGCTCTTGGAATCACATCATGTGACCCTGACGTTCGTTCTGTATCTCCACCTGGTGCTGACGATCTGATCGTATTTCTTATTGGGTTGGGCTATCAGAACAGTATCTCAAGAGCCTCTGACATTATCACTGGACACATGTATCAACCCTGGAGAGCTATTGCAACCATTCTGAACTTGTGCTTGTCTGGGAAAACATCAGGGTTCGATAAAGTTAGAATTCCTATTTTGCAAATCCTATGGGGAATCGTTAATAGGGTTGATGTGAATGTCTCAGATCGTATTTGGGAAGAATTCTCGCTATCAATGACCACATTCATATCTGACAGAACCTATTTTCTGAACAATGTTCAAGGTCGTAAGAAGCAGAACAAACTCGTAATTCCCAGCATCAGATTCTCCAAACTTGTCATCCAGTATCTGCAACAAACTCACAACTTCACTCCTAGGTCTGAATCAACTCTTCACAAAGCAGAACATGAATTTATTTTAGGAAACTTGAAATATGTTCCTAGAGGTTCGAATCAAGAAGTATTTGGATTGCCAATTCCTGATCGTCTTCTCACAGATGATATCAAGAAGAAGGACTACTTCAAGCAATACATGAAAAGTGCAACCAAACTCTCTGCTAATGTCACACCCTCTCCTTTACAACCAACTGCTCCCAAGACCACCTCTGACTCTAAAGCATCCTATGCCTCTCTTCCTAAAAAGAGACGTGAAAGATCTCATCAGTCAGAATCTTCATCCAAAAAGCATAAAGAAAAGAAGAAAAAAGTGGAAAAGGAAATAGATGAGAACACTGAGGTGCCAAGGAATACTTTCAGGTTAATTGATGAGGATGACGCTGATCTGCAACTTGGTATTCAGCAAAGTCTTGAAGATCAAAATGTGAAGGCTCCAGTAGGTGGAGTTGTGTTAGGAGAACCCTCTCAACCACCTCAACAAACAGCCCCAATTACACTTGACAAGGGTAAAGGAGTTGCAAGTGTTGAACAAGCTGCTCACATGCTTTTAACCATCTCATCATCTCCCTCTAGCACCACTAATCAATATGAGCTGAAGAGAAGAACAGATTCACCTCATGTAAAAGAACAATCTGGTGTGGTGCCTGAAACGTTTAAGGAATCTCTATCACTTAGTGAGACTCAATCTGAGTTGAATGTTGACACTCTGTTACAAAAGGGCTCACAGGAGAACCTTGGGACAAGATCTGACGAGACCTTGAAGATGGATGAACCAAATCTGTCTACAAACTCTCTATCTTCACTTAAGAATCTTGATGATGACTTCTCTTTTGGTGATCAATTCATTAATGACAAAACCTTAGACTCTGCACAATCCATGTATAATGTCAGCATTCAGCAAGATACTTCAACCATTCCTCCAATGACTGCATCTTCACTATCAACCGCACTTCCACCTCCCTTGCCTGCTCAATCAACCGTACAAACACCAATGACAACTCCACCAACTCCAGAACCCATCTTCACAATTGCAGATGAAATGGCTCCACCAGCTTCCCCTCCACTGATTCTCACGTCTGATCAACTACTGGATAAAACCATTAAAAGGGTAGAAGCACTGGAAAGGCAACTTCCTAAATCTGTTGAGTCTCTGGTGGATCGAGTCTACAGATTGGAGCACCTCAACTTCACTGAAGCAGTTACTGATGCTATTGAAGGAGAAGTCAAGGATGCCGTGGAATGGGCAATGGAGGCTCCACTTCTCAGACGATTCAAGGACCTCCCCATCTCCGATATGAGAGCAGCCCTGTGTGAAAGGATGTATGAGGCTGAAGAGGACAAGCATGAGGTTCACAGTAAACTTTATGAGGCACTTGAAGAATCCATCAGATTCGACAATTATGAACAGTTTAAAATTGAAGTCGGAGAAAAGGATGCTAAAAAGAAAAGAAGGACAATTGTGATGGAAACATTGATGAAGGTTCGCAAAGATCGCAAAGATCCTCCACCACCAGGAGGCACTGGAACTTCTGGAGCTGGGAATCCTTCGTCAACACCCAATTCACCTCCATCACAGCCACCATCATCAACTCCAAAACCGTCCAATCAATCAGACTCTACAAACAAACAGGGTACTCAGAAGAAATCTGCCGCCTGGACGACGATCGATTCAAGATTCACCTCCACATCCACTTCAATTCCTGATGATCGAATGGTCCACGAAGAGTCTCAAGTTATGGCTGACTCAGAACCAGATGAAGATGATGCATCGACGAAACATATTCCTAAGCCATCAGAAGATTGGTTTGACAATTACATGGCTGGGAACCGCACTAGTACATCCAGGGTAGCTCCTTCTAGAGACACAATTCAACGCTGCATTGTGGAAGATAGACCTCCTTCTCCAGAACCCACTTGGACAATCCCAGAGTCTGACTCTATGATTCCCGACAACAATTGGGCATCAGTTATCACCAATAACTATGAAGTTCCAGCTGAAGACTCTCTTCTGCACTACACTGGTGATATGGGAAGCTTCATTAGATGGTTTTGTGAGCGGAAAAGTATCTCTTCCATAACACCAAGAGATCTAGAAGGACAAGCCTACGAAATTGTCAAAGTCTTCCATTCTGGTGCAAACCATCTTCAATATCAGATGGAAGAATGCCATAAGATGCTGAATGACCAAGTCAGTGAGCAAATCAGTCGCTTCAATGTCAACAAATCTCTTCCTCTTGGTGGTGAACCTGGTCAGATAACCATTCAGGCGGAATTCTTCTTCAATCACGACTTGGACTATCTGTGTGCTCGCTCTGCGGAAAGAAGGCCTGCTCTATCTATTTCAAAGATGAAAGCTGCAACCTATTCTGATCAGGGGCTTGAGCAGATGGTTCCTGATCAATTCTGGGCAAATGAAGAACAAAAGTATGATATTGCAGCGTCTTATGGTATTTCCCACTGGTGGTTCAAAAAGAAGATGTTCTACATTGAAAGACATGGCGCTGATAAAAGACGCAATGAGGTCAGATCAAAACTACAAATCTTAAGCGTTATCAGTGTAGAAATGTTCCCGATCTACGGATATGAGTATTTGAAGAAGATTGTCCTTAAAAGAGCTGACTTCAAAGTGTATACCATTGAAGAGAACGACTTCAAACATCTTCTACCAAATGATTTCGAAGATCTCTACCTTTTAAATCTTCAAGGACACCTGGAGCACTTACCTGTACCTGAGAAAAAGGCCCTCTCTGCAGCTGTCACTCTTTGGATCAGAGGATTAGTCATACGGAAACGAGTTGAGGACTTTCAGCTTGGCATTGAAAGCTACCAAACCAGGATCAACCTCACAAGTCCTCAATGGAATGCAGCTGGGCATGAATTTCATCGAGAATACAAAGTTCTTGACACTCCTAGAGCCGTCATCTTCACCGACAGATATGGATCGCGTATGCTTATGCGTCTATGTGAACTCTACAAGTTTAGTGATGGTACGCTCAAAATGGTCGAAGAAGAACTTGACACCAGAGTGAAAGAAGCCAAACTTGATATGAGATATTGGGTTAAAACTACGTTCTGGACTGATGATGACGTGAAAAGGTGTGAACATTTCATTGCTGCAATCCGACGAAGACTCAAGACACGAAGGATCTTCCGCAGCCTTGAAAGCTTTGTTGGTGGAAGGCTCCGTGATGGTCACTACAAACTTCTTCAAAGAACTGAATGAAGACTTCTTCGGAATACCGTTTATGTTTTGTTAACTTTGTGTTATATGTGGTGTATTAAATATGAACAACTGTGATACATGTAATAGTGCTAGGATTTGTACTATGGTTTCCCCTTTGGAAAAAGGGGAAACACCTGTGTTGTCCTTTTTCTTTATCATATAAAATTGGACACATTTTTCTCCTACAAATATTTTACCTCACACTTATTTAAATCACTTGAGATCCAAAATCTCAAAGGATTTAAGATTTTTGATCGGGGGAGAAAATGTGATATAAATATGAAAGATGGTAAATGAAAAGATGACCAATTTTTGTGCATACTTCTCCCTTATATGTGCTAAACTAGTTTTCGAATCTCGAAGCATATATTAAGGGGGAGAACTCTATTTGTAAATTCAAGTCATCAGGGTACACTACACTTTAAATACTTTAAAGTACCTTGATCACATCCTTTGATGTTAAAAGGTTCCCTCTAGTATGTGCAAAACCCTTTTCAACCTCGAGGCACATATTGAGGGGGAGCGAATTTTTGGAAACCTCATCCTTCCCGAAAATGCTATATTTACTTGATTTAATATGGGAAGTGATGTTGATATCTTTTAGAAAATGGTAATCAAAAGAAGTAAATTCTTTCTCTTGCCTCCGTGTGCAAAACATTTTTCAATACTTGATGCACATGTTGAGGGGGAGTTCTCGTTCTAAAAATATCAAAAACAATTCAGGTACAAAAAGCTTTGATAATATATCACAAGTATCTGAATTGATTTTCAAATGGTTTTCAATTGGATCCAATGGCAGATGAACAATACCAAATTGACCGACCAACTTTACTTTATGTACGGTGATATAAGGATGATAAGGTTAGGTATTGGTTCCCATGATCCGCCAGAACCGGAGGAATCTACCCAGGGACAATCCACTAGTTAGTGTAGAAGTCCTTAGGTATGATGATAAAAGGAGAAAAAATGAGATAAGGGAAGAGTGCAGACTAAGACTGAGCTAGTACTGGAATAAACCCAACAAGGTTCTAGCTATGAAGTCTCGGTAAGCACTGAAGGGGTTGAAGAATTAAAAAGAATTGAATGTGAAAAGGGTGTAAACAAATAGCCCTCCATTAATTCAACCTTAGGGCAGGAACCGGGTTCACTTCATATGCTACTGATGGTAACATCGGTATTGAAGACAAGACGTCATGGACCCAGTGACGCACTGCACCTCAACTTTCCAAACCACTCAAGTTCCTCTTAAAAGGACTTGTTTCATTCTCACGGGGAACCGACATTAACTATCGACTTTCTCTTAGAGATGGTTGATATTGAAGAAGGAGACCCTCTCCCTAGTCTCCGTTATAGGATCCAAATATGCACAAATTGAGTCTAGAGCCACGAGATCATCAATAAATCTCTTTAGGACACTTTCAATGAAGACTCTCTGTTTCACACAATGTGGAAAGAGAGATTATATCTTGAGTCCTACGCATTATCCTTGTGGTAGTGCCAGAACATCTGAGTGATGTGTTTACATATTCACAATGAAGATGGAAAGCCTTCTGGAGCCAACATCAAACAAGCTCCTGGTAGGTGGCATGTGAGATCTATTATATAGATCAACCATGTGACAACTGAACAGAAACAATGGGGCGATTCAATCTCTTGAATCAATCCTGGTTCAGGTTATGGATTGACGGATGCCTTTGAAAAACCGGTCGATGTGCTTAATAAACTCTTTTCATTAGCACACCGACTGTGTACTAATTTTTCAAACCAAAAGGTATTTTTATGATTGATAATTGATTTTCAATAAAACCTTCGTTGTATTGCAAAAACAATTTCTATTGAGCAATACACGATTGTTTTTCAAATCTCTTTTCATCAATCAGTGGACTTAAAATTCGCTGGTTCACTCACTCCGTGTTGTCTTCTTTGTGACGTTCCGGTTTGAGAACAGCTAGAACAGCTGCGAAACCCTGTCAAGGAGATTCTTAGGAATCCTACCTGATCACAGGCAGTACTTGTACTGATCAACGGGGAACCGTGGGCCGTGTACCTCAATTCATCGAAAGTGATCAAAGACACTTTCGTGCGATTTGTTGCTAACTGTTGTATGCAGGTACGCCCGACGTTTGCAGCTGATCAGAATGAAGCGGTCAATCTATAGCCGCATGCTCACTTAACACATTCATCTCAAAAGAAATCATGATTAGTGCATCAATGACTCTGATATTTTCACTCCATGCTTCTGCTACGCTGCTGCCAATATCATGATTCAACAAATGCTTCCGCTACTCTGATGAGAAGATATCATGATCCCGAATGTGAGCATGTCGGTCCCAAAGTCACAACACCACAATGAATGTCTCAGAGATTGTTGTTTGCTGATGATCTCAAAAGCTGGCTCTTATTTACTATTTCGTGAATCAGAAATGGACCTCCTACATTAAGTACAAATCTTTGCAGTCTTTGAAGTTGCACCACCTATGCATCAAGTTTACAATGTTGATGTATGAAAGACTTCGAGCTCAAGAACAATGTCAAGTCTAGAATGCTAGGATCTGAAATGTAAACTATGGGGTGACCTCCCTTAGGGGGAGATTGTTAGGAATTAGAAAATTCCAGTGCTGAAAGAGTCGGTCACCCCAACTATTATCTAGCATTAGTTAGCTCGTAGATTGGTCATTTGTTACGGTCTATGTAGTTAGTTAGTAGTGTAAAATAGTTTAGTGCAACACCGTGGAAGAAGGTCGGGTCTTTACCCACTGTATCCCTGATCCACAGGCCGTCAGGAGGTCGTTTAGTTTGTAACCTATAAATACCCTCTACCTTGCAAGGTAGAGGGTTGGATGTTCTTTGGTAATCTAATATTCAACTAGTTTCTCTCACTAGAATGTCCCACTCTTTCTCTCTCTAAAACCATCTATGTGCTCATTGTGTTAATGTTATGATGTGTATGTGAAAAAGTTATATCTTACAAAGGTGGATGGTCAAGACGATGTCACCGTGACCCTCAATCATAAGGAAGTCACCATTACTGTTGCAGATCTTCGGTCAATTCTTCTTCTACCTGCTATCAAGGCTGCTGACTATGTGGCAACTCCAAGTGAAGAGCCTACCATTCAATTCTTGATCGACATTGGACATGATGAAGTTGCCGGGGTCATCACCAGACATTCCTCTGTGGATCTAAAGAATATTCCTCAACCTTGGAGAACACTGTATATTATGATTGCCAAGTTTGTGACTAGAAGAGAAAGCGGTTACGAGCATCCCAAACTAATGCATCTGTAAACCTTCTGGGGCATGGTCAACAAGTAGCACATCGACTTTGCTAGTCTGATATGGGAAGACATGATGTCCCATCTCAAGAAGCCCGGGACAAAGGTTCCTTTTATCAGATACACCAAGCTGTTGATCTAAAATATTCTCGGGAAACATCGGGACATTCCCTTGAGACTTAACGACCCCAACAATCACTCTGTGTTGTATGAGCCCACATTAAACATTGTCAGATTCAAAGACTCATCAACAAAGAAGCAAGGAGCAGTGCTACTGGATTGCCTTCTCACTGAAGATATCAAAAGTCTACCATCGTATCATCGATACCTTGAAGCTGTAAGCAAAGGCAAAGTAGGGTTTATGGATGAAAAGACTTCAGTTGTTCAAATCAAGAAGACACGAAGGTCAGGCAGCGCTGGAAGAGTTGAAAGCACTAGAAACGCCCACAAATATCCTAAGAGGCATCCAAGCCTCAAAAGAAAAGTCCCATCTAAGGGTGCTAGTCCTGATCCTAAACCGGCACTTAAACTAGAGGACGAAGACTCTGAGGATACTGAGTCTGAAGAGGTGGTTCGTTATTCCAAATCTGCAACAGACGAAACAACCACACTGCGGTCATATGACAAACCACCCAGTCCTAAATCAGACAAGGGAAAGACTCCAGTTGCTGAGGAAGAAGAAGAAAGTTCTGATGATGAAACAAAGGATGAAGAAAGAGTTTACCACAAGACTCTCAAGCAGCTGAGATTGCAGCATGTTGCTACTGAATTCAACATTCAACAAACCAGAGGCCCTGGAGATTCCAGTGGTGGTGCACTAACCACACCAGTTCTTGATATGGTTAATCAACCCATTAAGGGAACTGGTACCACTACTAAGGAATCAACAGAGCAACAGCAACAAGAGTCTGAAATCAAGTTCGACTTTGAAGAAGAAGAGGAACAAGAAAAGAATGAAAAGATAACTGATGAAGATGTTGAACAAGCGGCTAAGGAAAGGGCTGAAGAAAAAGCTCGGGCTAAAGCAGCAGAAGATGCAAGAGCTCAAGAGGAAGCTGACAATTATCTTCAAGATAATCCAGAACATAACCTGGAACAATCTTCTGAGCCACCTAAAGAGCCTGAGCCTTCTCATGACTCATCTTCATCAGATTCATCATCTCATTCATCACCACCACCATCCAAAGAAGCTACCACCAGATCTTCATCCAGATCGATCAAGAAACCCTCTGACACTTGGTTATCACGTGCCAAAACCAAGATTGTTAAGGCTGTCAGGCAAGCAAGGAAACGGAATGTGGTTAACAAGAAATTGAATCAGCTAGCTGACAAGGTTAACTTAATCGGTAATTTGATGAACGAGTTCTCAGAGGAAAGATACCAGATCCAGCAATTCCTCAACCGAGACATTCAAGGGGAAATGGACAAGACGATTAGGGACTACATTCATTAGTTCCTTCTCGACACCGTCCCTGGAGTCACAAAAGAAATGTTCGCAAGACAACTCTACCCATATCTGATGTCAATGGTCAAGCAAACAATTTCAACTACACCAGCAATGATGCAAATCTGACCAGTTCCACCTCATGTTGTCACTGAAGCTGATTTTATTTCAAAACTGATTATGGAGATGTCTTCCCGATCTGGAACTTTCACTTCTGATGATTCAAAACTTTTTGAGGCATTGCTTGCATATCAAATTAAGCAAACTTTCAAGGAAGGAGTTGGTCAAGATAAACGACCAAGAGATGAAGATGATGCGGACAAGGATTCAGAGCCTAAACGTCAGAAGAAAACAGGCGAATCCTCATCTATGCCTCCACCACCCCCAAGAACCATCACCACAACAAGTTCTTCTCAACGACCTCCTGCTAGTGATAAACCACACGACTCTGAGTCTCCACCACCATCGGAGAAAACTGGTGATCATTTCCAATACACCGGTGGTGACGACGAAGAGATTCCTGAGCCCTAACAACCGCCCTCATCAACACCATCAACCAAGCAACAATCATCATCATCCTCCAAGCCAAAGAAGAAAAATCCTGCCTCAGTTGTATCATGGTTGGATGAAGATGAAACTGATGAATACGAATGGTTTTCCAAGCTTGTTGATGCCACCCCTCGATTACCGGAAGGCCAAGAACCGGTAGATGGTCGAACCATGGAGCACGTCAAGATAATTCAAGATAAGTTCAAAGTGAAGAAGATGACGAAAGGGGAGTTACGCCAAATCAAGAACGATGCGTTTCAACTGCTTAAGGATAGCTCCGATAGTGCTATTGAAGTCGAATATCATCTAGACAACATCGCACGAGCTATGTCCAACAACATTGATTGGCTCAACCCTGAATCAAATATCGACTTCACAAGACCATATAAGACTCCATACTACACTGACTGGACCAAGCCACTACCAACCATTGGTCGACCTGATCAACCTAGGATTCCCTACCGATACTTCTTCAACAACGACCTTGAATATCTTCAACACGGTAGCGATATAAGCAAGAAATACGCTACGTCACTCACCTTTAACATCCCAGCAACATTCTTCTCCAACAATGTTGCCATCGAGGAAGAAGCCACAATAATGTTTGTTGATAATGTGGTAAAGTATGATCTCGATGCACAGTATGACATTCATCATTGGCCTGCAAGAAGAAGACTATACTACAGAAGCTGCCAGGTTCAGAAATCAAACAAAGAGATGTTCAGTGACAAACGGATTGTTGCTATCATGAATGTCAGTCTGGCTACGAAGTGGGGTTACTCATTACTAGAGGAAATCAAAGTCAAACGCCAAGACGAGCAAGAATATGATTTTACTGAAGCTGATTTTTTGAGATTGTCACTAAACGACATTGAAGACATGTATCTGGCTAAGGTACAAGGTAGGATGAGACATTTCTCCACAAACATCCAGCTCCAGTACATCACGTCTTTGCTGATATTCATCAGAAGCAAAGTGATCCAGGAACGTGTTGAAGATCTTCAACTTGCTGTGGAATCATACCAGAAACAAGTCAATCTCACTAAACCGTTGCTACACTTTCCCGATATCAACCGACTCTCTCAGTATACCATTATAAGGAAACCAACATTTGGAGTTGTTTACCGAGTTGTTTACCGCAGTGAACTTCACCACAATTGTTTCATGGCGTGCAATGAGCTTCACGAATTTTGTGATCATACTCTGAAGAAGATTCGTGATGGGTTAGCGTATCGGTTAAAGGAGATTCATGAAGGCATTCGATTGAAGACGCGGTGGAATTCTAAAGATAGAAGGGATGTGAAGAAGATTATTAAGAGGATTGATGAGAGGCTATTTCATCGGGATCAGATGCGGATGCTAGAGAGCTTTGTGGGTGGAAGAGAGAGTTTCACTCTTACGGGTTATCAACGTCAAGAGAGAACTCCCGGTCTTATTGAAGGATTGCCTGGTACCCCTTGAATTATTTCTTTGATTGATATTTGGATGATATGATTTGTATCTTGACTATGGCTTGTGCACACATAACATTGCACAACCCGTACTTGTAATGAAAGGACCCTGTGGTACGCTTCAGTGCCACAATCCTATAAAAGAAGCGAAAGCTTCTTACTTTTGAGTAAAACTTATGAAAACTTTAATTTTTCAAAGTTTTGCTCAAAAGAACAAGTACTTCCCCTTATGTTTTCAAAACCTCAAAAGTTAATATTACTTATTGAGGGGGAGTATTTGCTAAAAATCTTTGTTCACAAATTGTTCTTCGTGGAAATCTTCCCACAAAACTCGAAATGGACATATTCGATATCAAAATTTCATCAAAAATAACATTTATATGCCATTTTTAAGGGGGAGAAAAATTGTGTGATACAAATATGTTAGAAATTGTGATTGAATCTTCGTGCTAAGACTTAACCCATGATTTGATGAGATCTGAACTGTCATACATCGAAAAGATTTGTCTTCCAAGACTTATCCGAGTAGATTGTACCTCTTCGAGAAACTCTTGATAGACATGAACTTTGACGGGTTTGACAACCTTTTCAAGGTTTGTCCACACCTTCAAGGTAGTTATTAGAGCTAGTTGTCACCTAAAACCTGACAATTCAACTCTTTAACTATGCAACGTAACCGTGTCTCGCGAGGAATTGTCTATCTTGAGTCGATCAATTCAAAAGTGCGAACTCTACCCTCACTGTGCAGATTTCTGTCAAAGTACTTGAGCACATGTGGAGGGGGAGTATTTCTGAAAATATAAAACTCTCGAAGTGTTACTAAATGTTTTCACTCATAAACACTTTGAGAGATTTTTGAGAAAATGGTTTTATGGCAACTTAGGATAGTCATGAAGTTATAAGGTGACTAAGGTTAGGAATAACCGTCCTATGATCCGCCAGAGCCGGAGGGATCTACCCAAGGACACCACCAATAGTTAGTACTTAGAAGTCCTTAGGTATGATTATAAAAAGGAGAAAATGAGAATCGGAGAAAGAAGGAGTTGAAGAATTAAAAAGAAATGTAAAGAAAAGGGTGAAAAGAAATAGCCCTCCAAATTATTCAACTTAGGGCAGACACCGGGTTCAATACATATGTTATTGGTGGTCACTAGATGACACCGGTATTGAAGATTAAAGTCGTCATGGACCCAGTGACACATGCACTAAACCTTCTTTGCTACTCAAGTTTCTCTCAACAGAAGCTTGTTTCATTCTCACAGGGAACCCTACGTAAACTAGCGGCTTTCTCTTAGAGATTGCTGGTATTAAAGAAGGAGACCCTCTCCCTAGTCTCCGCTCAGGAAAACCAAAGCGCACTATTGAGTCTAGAGCCACGAGATTCATCAAAAGATCTCTTAGGAACACTTGACATTTCATCACTTGTTATTCAACATTAAGGACGCAAGTGATAACATTATCGAGTCCTTCACAGATCTTCTCAATCTGTCGAGAACATTTATGAGAGGTTCACAATTGTGATCCTCAGTGATTGAATGGAAACTCCTACCAGGGTCAACATCAAACAGCCCTGACAGCAGGTCGCTTCGGTAACTCCTCGAGGGTTACGCTTAGTGTTGTCTCAAATGGTCTACAGTCGTGAGGTGATGCTTCGGTGTACCTCAGCGACTCACCTGAACTGTAGGTGTACTTCGGTACATCGTGTTATCCTACTTGAGGGACTCCAGTTCAGGAACAGCCTTTGCTAGAATTAGAGATGTGTTTTCACACTATGTTGTTAACACGCTCGAAGTTCGAACTTGTAAGTGCTGGAAATCCCGCTAAGGAGATTCCTTTCAAGAATCGAGTCCTGAAAACATAGGTCATTGCTTGAACTTGTTCAATGTAATGCCAACTGTCCCTTATGGGATTCAGACGGCTGATTTGCCCGACCAAGGTGAATGGAATCAAGACATTCATCAGAAGAATAATCGTAGTGGTCAATTCTCTAAGAAACGACCACAGTGATCGATTGGTGTTTATCACTAACCCATTCTTATGTCTTCTTCTTATGGATGCTCCTGAGAAATGATCGTGCTGATTCTCCACATGCTCATACCAACAACAACACAATTTGAAGTTCTCTCGAAAGGCAACACAAAAGTCAGAATGATTCTTCCTCAAATCCAAAGAATCTACAAAGTTTAAAGACTCAGAGAACTACATCAAAACTGAAATCCAACGTCAAAGAGCGTGTGAGCATGTTGGAGAAAGACGTGGAGACACCTGAGCAACGAAGCAGACCTGATGCAGACAACAACAACATAACATGACCATATCCACACCAGAACAAAGAACTATGATATAGAAGACTTCAAAGCTGAAAACTTCAAAAGAAACAAGATCCTCACACTGGGGAGATTGTTGGAATCAAGGCACTTCTTCTCACAAGAAATAAGAATGTCAGAAGACGTCAAAGCAACTGCTATTACATCAACACCAACAACTTTTCAAGATTGCTGGAGCCATTGATTAATAAAATTTAATCCAACATATCAATCAGATCATACATAGGCATGGGAATTATATGTTTATCATACTCTAATCATCTAATCCTAATAATCACATTGTTGGAATCACTCCTAACTTATATTTCAAGTGTTAGTAATCAATATGTAATAGGTTGCTTAATTAGGCTTTTATGTTAGTTATGAATGGCAAGGCTTATGTAGAAAGCCCATAGGCCTTGGCCCAAGCCCAATAATGAGGAAGGGACTAGACATGTTGCCCTAGCTCCCTTCCCCTATAAATACTCTTGTAAACCTTCCTTGGAAGGTTGGTTGTTCATTTGTATTCATATCCTACGCATAACATTTCCATATTATCATACGTGTGTGTTTGTTCTTGTTCAACCGATCTATTTCTTATCTATTTCTTACATATTAATGCTTGTGTTACATTATGGTGACCTAACATACATCCTAGATTCCTAGTCCTTTAACATAGGCAAATATACTTTTCAGTTAAGCACATAGGATGATTAAGAAAGCCCGTTAGATGATGTAAATTTGAAAAACATTCTCCCCCTCAATCAATGACTCATTTTATGAAAAGTTTTAACCATGCTGAAGTCATTGATTGGGTTTTGCAAATTTATGAAAATTCTGCTTCTGATTGATTTTCAAGCAACTCAATTTACCACCATTTTTGAAAACAACAAATATTTTTCTGAAGAATTTTAGAAGGAAAAATATTTTAGTAGGAACAACAGTCCTTCGACATACTTTCCTCATTTTGTTTTAGGATAAGTGCACGAAACATTTGAAAATTGGTTTAGCACAGCACTTTCCTTCTTTTGAAGAGCGGGTTGCTATCTGAAATAACAACAAACCATAGTTTTAAGCACGGGTTACAGTCTGAAATAACTGCAAGCCATATTTTGAGACATGTTTTGGAAAAAATATTTACACCTCCTGCTCGAACTTCATCTATGGTCCCGTGCCATTATTGAATGACATTTCTAAGACCGTAGATGTTATCGATACCAGAAGACATGTCTTGAGAAAACAATATTTTGGTATTTTCTGATTTTTCAAATTTTTATGGATTTTTGTTGATTTTATATTTTTCTATTTTGTTTTGCTGGTTTTATATTTTTGTATTTTCTTTTTGATAAATATTTAAATAGAAGATGATATAGTTTAAGAAGATGATGATACGAGCACCGAGATAAGGATATCGTACAGCCATGTTATAGAAGATAGAAATCAACATCTCTTAAACTTTCACCACCAAAGCTTCCAAGGCTCTTGAATCGAAGAGAGAAATTGAGCCTTCTGAAAGTGAGACTTTGGTAGCTTCCCCCCAAACCAAAAATCCTTTTGTTGAGCAGATTCGAAGCTCTATTTCAAGCTTTCCTTAGCCAGGTGCACAAAGAAGCACACCATTATCATCGATCTTGCTGCTCCTTTTAAGAATGATCATCGTGATTCTTCGTTCGGGGTAATATCATCCAATAGAACAGCAACGTATCATCCCATGCTTGAAAGATTCTTCTCAAATTTCTTTTACACTGAACTCTGAAGTGATGCATACCAAAAGGTGTCAAGAGACCACTTCCCCCAAGTAGATGAATTGATGCAGTCAGTCTCTTAGAATAGAGCTCACGAACCCGAATAGAGACATACCCAAAAACAGAGAAACTTATAACATCGAAGTAGCAGATTAAGTTCGATAGCTAAAGAATAATCCCGATGCATACTTTTCTCTCCCCCTGATGATAGTGTATGAAGCTCAAGAACATGAAGTACCCAAATGCCCAATGAAAGAATAACCGATAACACTGAAGTAGCATGCTGAATCACTGATTATCTCTGCGGATGTCATCTCCGGAATAAGTGATTATCACTGAATCACCGATTAAGCTCTCAAGTGAAACAGCTGAGCATCCCCAATTTAAACAATCTCTTTCCCCTGATGATTGCGATAACATCGAAATCATCACACGCTTGTGTACCTCTTTTATCTTCAGAAACTAACTCTTCCATCTCTTCCCCCACATAGTTGGAATAAGGATACTAAACGTCATGAGTCAAACCTTGAGTTTCTCTGTGGTAATGACATTTGTCTTCCTGGGATATCTTCAATCACTTAGAAGTATTAAGTTCATCAAGTTTACTCGTATTGCATTTAGATGCATGTCTCCTTCCCCCTTGCTAGTTTTGACACTTCAGAATCAACAAAACATTATAAGCCCAGATACTTGAAATATTTTTAGAAGAACACTTGTGATCTTGTGGGAATCAACTTGCTGAAGTAGAATGTGAGTAAGTCTAATTGGGGATTAAATCTGACTTTTCACTCTCCCCCAATTAGTGCTCTCCCCTAAACCGACAATCTTTTAGATAAATGCCATGAATAAGAAGAAGTCTTTGGATAATCAAATGCAATTTGTCTTTAGTCTTCTAACATGCAGCAGAAAATGTAGAACATACTGTAGACTCGACCTTCTTCAAGATTGTCCAATTGGGGAATAGAAAGTTAATATCTTCTTCTCACCAAATGCATTCCCGTTAGCTTATGTATAGCAAAATCCCCTTAACTAAAATCCCTCCCAATCAAACAAGAACAGAAAGATGTTCATCAAGGAAATCAGCCCCGCAACTGGAAGCACTTTGTCGTTAAACTCATCAGTCCGTGAAGATGTCAACCAATGGCTCTTAGAAGAAACTCCATGTACAGATGACCCGATAAGAAGAAGCTCGGTTCTTACATGAGTTAGAAGCCGTATGACCATATATTCTCATATATAACTCAACATGCAGAATTATCACACTTCTTCTCCCCCTCAAGAATTGCATACGGAGATACCATTCTTGATTAAACAAGCGAATATCTTTAAAATGTAGTCTCTTCACACTTCTCCCCCTCAAAGGTTGCAAATGATGTCGCCATCGCCATTTTAATTGAGCAAGTGGAATAGGAGAACTAGCAACGATAGTCCGGTTCACTTGATAACTGAAAGCGCATGGAAAAAATATGAAGCATGTTGATGAGAATGGTCATTAATGAGAAGATTTCTCTTCTTCCGAAGATAATGCGCAAAGCGTACACTTTTCTTTTCTTTAGAGAATGAGGTTTGAACTCAAGTGTTCAAACATCATAAGAAGATTTCTCTTCTTCAGAAGATAAAGCGCATTGAGACGTACACTTTTCTTTTCTTTAAGGAACGAGGCTTGAACTGTTGTGTTCAAACGTCATAATCTCTCTCTTTTTAACTAATCTTGGCAAACTTGTTATCAACCCCATTATCATTCAGTAGGCTCTTTGTCATGACAGCTAATGGAGAAAACCCAATATGATGAATTTGATCCTGAAGTAAACTAACCCGAACTCGTGACTTAAACTTGCACATATGTAACAAAGAGCGGTGTCGAGATTTCATGCCCCTTTGAATCCCTAAGTACTCTATACTCTTCATCCAACCAACCATCAAGTATAAGATGTACATCACCTCTTGAAAATCCACAATTCAATGTGACACTGAGCACTACAACGTAACTCCTTAAAGTGATAGTTATTTTGTGGTGGTAAAAAGGAAAAAGAAAATCACCCAAAACTAACTAGATTTCCAAGTATTCGTCTTTGAAAATGTTAAAAGCTCGAGCAAGGATCTCGAAGAATCTTCATCCAACGATCCTCGATACCTTCAGATACTAAGTACACTCGCCCATGAAATTTCACTTCAACCTCAAATAAATAATACTGAATTAACGCCGTTGTCACATCTTGTGGTTAAAAGCTCAAATCGAGCCTCCTTTGATGTTTATGTGAACTATGATAATGGTTTCATCCCGACCATGGTTAAATGAGCATAACTCTGTAAAACTTTGAAATAACCAAGCTGCCATGAAGAAAATCCAAACACACATCCATTTCATGAAATACACCCTTTATCCCTTCTTCGAAGAAGAAACCGTAGCACCAGCATCAGATAAGATCTAGAATTACACTTTCCTTTTCTCTAGGATGGTTCCATTATCATGGGATTTTACAATTCTATAGTTTAAATCGAGAAATAGTTTCTTTCGCGGGATTTTACAAAACCAAGAATAAACCGAGAGATAGAGCCGGAAATGCACTTTACTTACACCGGGATGATTCCATTGTCACGGGATTTTACAAATCTTTGATTTAAAACGAGAAATAGATTCTTTCGCGGGATTTTACAAAATCAAGACTAAACCGTAAATAATGTCAGCTTGAATGTTTTATGACAACTGTGATTTTAGTGAATAACTGTTTTAGGGGAACATGCAGTGGTTCTTCAATGATTCTTCTCCATCATCAACAATATTGTCAACAATTCTTTACCCATATGTAGACAACTTCACAAACCATACTAAGTCGAGTAGTATACACTACTTCCCCCTGAGGTTGACCGTAAAACATCAAAGTACACGTTTCTCCCCCATGATGGTTTCGAACTTTCGGAAGCATCATTAGCGTGTACGACCATCTGCACGAAAATTTCTTGTCATAAACAAACATCTTGAAAAAATCACGACTGAAACTGAAGATTCTTGAAAGCTTTGCTTAGACTGTGAAGTATCATCGACATTCTGTAGCATCGAATATCTCATAGGAATTACTGAACACATCTCATCCAACAAATCCTTTGGTAAGCACATCATTCACGAATTCTATCGGCAATAGCTGTGACCATTTGGTGAAGTAAACCTGATATACCAAAATTGAACATGAAGTAGAGTTCCCTAAATTTGTTACTTAAGCTTGTACTAATCCTTGTGAAAAAGAAACGGTGTACCCAATGTACAAAACCTCTTGATGAATCCTCAACTGAGTGAGACACCGAAGTGATAGTTACGTTGTGAGTTAAGCGAGAAAGAATCACAAAAGTAACTAAATAGTCAAGTCTTTATCACACTCTTTAAATGCCCAAACAAGTCATCTTCGCGAAAGGGTAGAAAGAAAGAAGATGAAATAAGTAAACGCCCCCGGAAAACCTCACTTCAAATCCAAATGAGAAATATCGTACAAATAACCCCGTAGTCAACCTTGTTCAAATATCAATTCAAGTCGTGACATTATATTCATCGTGAGAATGTATAAACCAAAGTATCAAACCGTATAACTCAATGAATCTCATCATTACACCAAATCACATCATCAAATCTCACAACTCAACAAGCCTCATTATCAAATCTCATTTTCACAAATCTCATAAAGTCCAAATCTCATAGACCTCATATCATCAAATCTCATGTTTGTCAAATCTCATATATACGATCCAATTTTGAGAAGCCCATCAGTCCATTGTCTAAATCCAAATCATTACATATATTCAAGCCCACTTCCGTTCCAAAATTGAAAGCCCAAGTAATTTATGATCCAAAACCCGGTCACAATATACGCCCCATAAAAATCTATCTGAACGATCTTATACCATGTGATAAACATTATCCCACCATTAAAAATGATAACACCTTAAAAATACGGCACCATGTTAACCACTTTCGTCCATTGTATAACCCTTGAACATATAATTTCGTATGGACCTTTTTAACAACTAACAGAATTAGGACTTTCAACAACCCATCAAAGTACATCCAAAATTAATAAAATCAGCCCGAGTGAAAAGATAGCCCATGATCCAAATATATACAACTATCCATTCAATAAGTAGTTCTTAGGTTCAATAAAAATGACATATGATCTCATGACCCAATAATCAAACTACCCAAGACCAATCCATTTTGATACAACCCACACGTTATACGCCCATCTGAATCGTCTAAGGCCCATACACGATTTATCAAAGGCCCATGTATAAACAAATTAGACTAACATGTCAGCCCATTATCCATTTGGTAAAAGCCTAAATAGTTCAAGCCGATCCACTTCCACAGAAATCCTAATCCCACGGGTATTTAACTCATCTTATCTCACAGTTGCCCTAAAAACTCACATACCCAACCCTAATAATTCTCCCACTCATTTTTCTGTCAGCCCCATCTCATACAACACAAAACGCACTCAACCTAAAACCTAATCTCATATCAAAAAGATATTCGCCCCATCTGTTTATTAATCTTGTCACCAAATCACACCTAATCATACGGATCTTATCAAGATAATCACCTTCTCATGTTTAGCTCGCCACAGGGTTGGCTAGAGCTCGTCATCAATGCCATATGGATGGTTTCGGTTTAGATATGGCAACAAGATCAAACAGAAGCTTCAAGGTAGGTCTTAATTGTTGTACTAACGTTTTTTGAATCGAAACTAAGGTACGGGTATAACATAAATGTTATGACTCGTGCCTTAATTATTCAAATAAATAGATGAAGCTTGGTCTTAGTACCTTCTGATTGATGACAAAATCTGAATATTGAATGAAACTATTGAGTTTTGTTCATTTTCTTAAAAGTATTCGAATATTAAACGAAGTGTAAGCTTCTATATAGATCAATGATGTGTAACTCTCGTTGTGTTTTGTCTTTGAACAAAGTATAGATAATGACTAGAGAGAAAACTGAGATCGATTTGACTATGTTGTGATAAGATTTTACTTCATAAAATAAATTCAAAGAAAGAAGTTAATATACTTGTTAAATTACTTTTGTTGGAATCACTCCTAAACCTTAAATCAAGTGTTTGTTACTCATATGTAATAGGTAGCTTATTATGGCCTTTAGGTTTGTTTAAGGTCAAGCTTATGTAGAAGGCCCATAAGCTTAGGCCCATGTCCAATAAGGAAAAGTGAAGGAGTAGGAGTGTTGCCCTAGCTCCTTGCCTATAAATACTCTTGTATAACCCTCACTTGAGGGTTGGTTGTTCAATTTATTCCTTTCACTCACTCTCTACGCATAACCGGTATTAGCTTAACATGTGTGTGTGTTTGGTTTACTTGTTCAATCGCCTTTATCTCTTTCTAGTAAGCTTGTGTTGTAAATCTAGTGACCTAACAGTGGTATCAATCGCCTAACTAGTTGGGTGAATCGTTGTTTCTTGAAGTGGGTTTTTGGTCCTACGCGTAGAACAACCTTGATACTTTGGTTCGCTTAAAAACGTATTTTTTACTCTTTTGAATCCAAGATTCTTGTAATTTCAACGTTTTAAGGTGTTAAAATACTTGTTTTTGGCAAAAACGTTTCAAACTTTATGCGTGGATCGTTGTTTTTAAACTAGTTTTTATACGAGGGTTTCATTCTACGCTTAACTGTTTTAGGAGTTTTGGTTCATCAAGTTTCACACTTTTATGTTATTTTGGTGATATTGAAGCTATCTCATCACAAAAATCTGGTTTAGAAACATCTTTGGGCATAATCATTTTACGAGTAAGATTAATCGTATCAAAACCCTAATCTTACGCGTAACTTTATCCGTGGTTTGATCTTCAGTTTCGTGGTTTACTCCGTGTTTTCTTGCTTGGATAAGCCTGAAAATACGTCGACTTTGGATATCTTTTGCACTGTGATAGTGTAAAAGATCATTTGGGCAAAACCTTAAACTTACGCATAAGCATAAAGCTTACGCGTAGAAATCCTACGCATAAGATTCATCTTACGCCTAAGCCTAGTCTTACGCATAAGGTAATCCTACGCCTAACTTTCTATGCCTAACTTTGTGTCTACGCATAACTTTAGTGCATTTACCCTACTTACGCGTAAGCTAAAACTACGCGTAACTCTCTTTGTTACGCGTAACTTTGGTGTTTTTACGCATAAGTTCTACTTGGTTTCGTGTGATTTCTACGCCTAAGGACACTTCATCAACAAAGGTTCATTCGACTACAAAGATCCATTTTTACCAACACAAGTTTTCAACATGTCACAACCACCATACTTTAACTATTTCCCTTACACTTATTCTCAA
Organism: Chrysanthemum seticuspe; assembly: GCA_019973895.1. Classification (NCBI taxonomy): domain Eukaryota; kingdom Viridiplantae; phylum Streptophyta; class Magnoliopsida; order Asterales; family Asteraceae; genus Chrysanthemum; species Chrysanthemum seticuspe. The sequence continues at coordinate 235,053,447 of BPTQ01000006.1, read as the reverse complement.
CGACAACAACAACTAAGTCCACAACATCAACAATGGAATCAACAATAAGCAATTTATCAACAACAATTTAATCAACAACATACTCCACAACTTGGAGCAATTCCTCTACCACAAATGGTTCAAACACCGCCAAGTCTTCAAGTTCAACCCTACACAAATGACTTTAATCAACATCCATCAAGGAACACTATGAAGGAACCCACTTGGTTTGCAAAGATGTGTGAAGCTTTAAGCAGCCAACAATCAATTCATGAGGCTGGATCACTTGATAGACGTCCAATGCTCACTCCAGGAAACTACGATCAATGGGTGATAAGGTTCTTTAGGTTTTGTGATCTGAAGAAGCCACATGGAAAGTTCTTAAAGAATGTTATCTTGGAAGGTCCATTTGAGATGCCTACTGTCATTGTACCTGGAGATCCTAATGCTAATCCACCAAGAGATGAACAAACGAACATTGCTACTGTTGCAGATTTAAATCAAACAGAACTTCTACACTATGAAGCTGATGAGCTTGCAATGCAATATATCCTTTTAGGATTACCTAACCCAATTCTTCGAAGTGTTGATGCTCAAAAGACTTCAAAGGAAATGTGGGAACATATTCATCTTCTTATGGAAGGATCTGTACTCAATCAGGAGGATTTGGAATCCAAAATTTACTGGCTTATGAACACTTCATGATTGAACCTGGAGAGACACTAGAGTCTTATCATCATCGATTTTCAGACATCATCAATGATTTGGACAAACACAACATCATCATGCCAAGAATTGCAGTGAATACTAAGTTCCTGAGTAGTCTTGGTCCTGAATGGGAGAAGTATGTCATTTTTCTCCGTCAAGCGAAGAATATGCATCATTCTACATATGGATTGTTGTACGATTACTTGAAGCCTCATGAAAAGGAAGTTGATCAGGAAAGGATTCTCCGTGCTCAAATTGCTCCACCTACACATCTGGAAAATCAACAACTTGTCTTATATGCTCAACAAAGTTATCCTCCTCAACAAGCAACTCAACCAACTGCCTCTGTCACACAAAACGATCATTCACAGCAACAATCTCAACAAAATCAATTGATTCCATACAACAACAACAACAATGCTCAACCAATTGTCAGTGAAGCTAATGAGGACATCGATCCGTTCGAAGCATTGCAACAAGGATTTGTTATGATTGCTAATGCTTTTGGCCGTTATACCAACAAATCCAACAATCATATTCGTTCCTCATCTAACACACGAAATTAGGCTGTTGTAAACAATGGATGAGCTGAAGTTCAGAATCGTGGTTATGGTCGTCAGATGGGCGGTGGTCATGGGTTTAATGCTGTGGGTCGGAATAACAACAGAGCTCCAGTGGTGGAATAGGGAAATGCTCAGAATGGGTTGAATGGTCTTCAATGCTACAACTACAATGAGAAGGGACACCTGGCTAATGCATGCCCAAAGCCGAGGACTAGGGGCAGTGCTTATTTCAAAGAGGCTCTTCTTTTGGCTCTTAAGGATGAAGCTGGTGGATCTCTCACAAACAAAGAATAGAGTTTTATGGCAGACATAGACTCAGATGATGATATGGAGGACTTGCAGGCCAATGCAGCAGTTATGTTGATGGCTAATATGCATGAGTTACACATGAGTGACACAGGACCAGTGTATGACACTGATGGCTTGTCTCAGGTACCCGAACAAACCATAATTATCTCTGATCTAATATCTCAGCAAACATCTGAATCCGGCAAGACTCAGAATGTTCAAAATGAGTCATTTACATCTCATTCCGACGATTTTCAAATAGACCCTGTAGTTACATTTGACGATCAAGATGACCTTATGGTTTCCATTGATAATCAAATTGACTCCGTGGTTATACTTGAGGATCTAAATAATGATCATGTTGTGACTTCTATTGAACAAGCCGAACTTTTGCCTCATCCAGATCTTGCTCTCTTACTTAAAGACTAGCAATCCCAAATTGAAGAATGTTGTACATTAAATAAGGATTTAAAAAGTAAAAATGCACTGTTAACCAAGGATTTTGAATGCTTAAAAATGCAACTCAACTTTTTCAAAACTCAAGAAAACCGTGAAAAAGGTTTCGAAGCAGCCTTTACTAAATCTCATCAAAACGAAAAATATTTAGAGAGACAGATGCGTGATCTAGCCGCTTCGAAGAATGCTTTGTTGTCTGAAATAGAACAACTGAAACATGAACATAAAAAGCAAATTAACTCTCTCACCTTGGAAAATCAAAAAGCTAAGGCTGAGTTGTTAACTTGTCAAAAACAGTTCTCTGCATACAAAAAGCATTCAACGAAACGAATAGATGATCATCTTGAAGAAATTATCGGCTTGCAACGCAAACTTAAAGAGTTTAAAACTGTTGTTTACAAACATGGTGAGTCGGTAACTGCTATTGAAAAGTTTACTTTAAAACCCAATCCAAATGGATATGGACCAAATCTTGTTGATTACAAACCAAAGCTTTCAACCAAAACATTCAAACCAAATCCTGAAGTTTCCAGTGCAGAATATAAAATTGATAATTCTGTTATGAGTGTTGTTGAATATCATCGTCAAGAGGAATTAGATGCAGAAGACGAGAGTCGATCAAAATTAAAAACTGTTGTTTACAACAAACCTTTTAATTATTCAACACCGGTCACTTTTGTCACACCAACGGATTCTTCTAACACACCAAGGGTTATCATCAAAACACCTGAGTCTTCTAATGTTAATCCCCAACCAGATTATGCACAAATTTATGGTCCTTTACCTTCCATCAGTGAAGTAAACTCAAAACCTGAAAATAGCAAAATTCTCAGATATTTTGACATTTTCATGGCTGACCTCAAAACTTTACAACATGAGATAGAATATTATTCTAAAATCAAAGTTCAACATTTTCAATCGCCTCTGGCGCGAGAACAAAGAGACATTTTTCAGAAAAATCTTTTACCAAATGTTAAGAATTTGAAAAATTGTGCATTGTCTTGGGAACGGGACTTTCATAAGGAACTTGGAGTGATGAAGGTCGTTTTCGAGAAAACAGAAACATCTATTTCTAATACTAAACGTAAAAAGAAAATGTTGAGAAAAGATGTTGATCGACTCTTGAATGATGTTATCTGTGCTGATATCCATAATGTTGTGTTATTCAATTCTTTGCCACATGCATCTGATTATATCTCTGCTGATAATATTGACTCTGTGGTAACTGTTGAGAATACTGATAATGTGCTTCAGATCGAGTCTTTAAAATCTGAAAATGAACGATTACTTAACGAACTTTACAATGCAAAACGTCGTCTTAATTGGTGTGAAAAAGATATTCACAATCAACAACTTGGTTTTCAAAAGAAAATCGCTCAGCTGCGTGCAAAATCTTCTGATCCTAAACTTGAGCAACTGGATGATCAAAACGTGTCTTTGAAAAGTCAAATCTCAAAATATGAACAAGAACTTGTAAAAGTTAAACAGGAATATGGTGTCATATTTGATTTACTCAATAGGACTCGTCATGAAGCATCAAACGAGCTTGATCACTATCTTGCTCACACTAGAGAAGTCATGAATTTTGCTGGTAATATTCGTTCTGAAAATCAAGATTTGATTCACACTATCTCTAAGTTAAGAGAAATGTTAGGAAAGTATGAACTACTTCCGCCTACCATCATTAAGAGATTAGCACCAGTAACACTTAGTAATCGTGAACCTAGAATACCTACTGCAAAATCACAAGTTGCTAACGTGCTTCCTTCTACTGAAACAGGAATAGTTGCGTCTTTTCCAAACGTCCGCACTTCACAGCCTAGGAGCACTCAATCGAAGAATAGGAAGTTGCGACCTAAGAAAAGATCAATAAGGAATGCTAAAGTAGAAGAACACCCTAGGACTATGAATAAGACTCAAGTTATTTCCACTATAGATATTGCGTCTAGCAAATGTAATAGAAATAGTGATGTAACGAATATTAAACCTTTAAGTACTTTTGATATTCAGTCTGATGCACCTTGTGTTATTTGTCGTAAAAGCATGAATTCTGATTGTCATGACAAATGTGTTGCTAAAGCTATAATCTCTCGTTTACGGAATCCTAAGAATCGAAATACCTCTAGGCCCAATAATCATTCTAAGTCTGTGCTTGGTAGACCGCCTTCTTTAGATTCTAAGGCAAGCATTGTTGTCCCTGTAGCTCCAGTTTCACCTCCTAAGAATGTAGTACCACCTAGTGCATTCACAAAGACTAAAGCAAACAGTAGTTATAGATGGCAGAAATAGATATATAACACATTAGGATTTAAATAGATGCTAAAGTTATTAATGTGTGTATGTCTACTATCACTGCTCCTGAACCCTCTAACATTTCGGGTTCCATATCTACTTCTATTCCATCTGTGTCGTCTGTGTGTAATGCAGGTGATACAGATCATTCTCTGGATTTTTTATAGCGGATGTTCCCGACACATGACAGGCAATCTTAAACTGTTATCAAACTTTATTGCAAAGTTCATTGGCACTGTCAGATTCAGGAATGATCACTTCGCAGCTATCATGGGCTACGGAGACTATATCAATGGGAACATCGAAATTAGCAGAGTTTACTATGTGGAAGGCCTCAGTCACAATCTGTTTTCAGTAGGTTAGTTTTATGATGGAGATTTGGAGGTTGCTTTCCGGGAGAAAACTTGTTTCATTCGTGATCTACAAGGAAATGACCTTATGTCTGGCTCGCGTAATTCTAGTCTTTACACTATCTCTATGCAAGACATGGTTGCTTCATCTCCCATCTGCTTACTTTCAAAGGCAACATCAACAAAATCTTGGCTATGGCACCGTCGTCTCTCACATCTAAACTTTCAAACCATCACCAACCTTGCTCGACACAAACTCGTTGAAGGTCTCCCACAATTCCGGTATTCAAAAGATCACCTTTGCTCAGCCTGTGAACAAGGGAAAAGCACTCGTGCTCATTTTCCTTCAAAGGTGGAACACAGCTCTCAGCATGTGCTTCATCTTCTTCACATGGATTTGTGTGGCCCGATGCACGTGCAAACGATTAATGGCAAACGCTACATCTTGGTAATAGTATATGACTACTTACGCTGGACTTGGGTCTACTTTCTTCGAAGCAAAGACCAAGCTCCAAAGATGATCATCACCTTTCTCACAAAAATACAGGTTCAGCTCCGCAACACCGTCAGACTAATCAGAACAGACAAAGGAACTGAATTTGTTAACCAAACCCTTCGTGAATTTTATGAGAAAGTGGGAATTTAGCATCAAACATCTATTGCACGTACACCAAAACAAAACGGAGTTGTTGAAAGATGAAACCGAACGTTAGTGGAAGCTGCAAGAACAATGTTAATCAATGCTAAACTTCCAGATTACTTGTGGGCAGAAGCTGTATCTACTGCATGCTATACTCAAAACCGTTCTATGATCACAAAACGCCACAACAAAACACCTTTCGAGCTTGTCCACAACCATAAACCGAATCTCAAACACTTTCATGTATTTGGATCCCTTTGCTATCCGAATAATGATCGTGATGATTTTGGAAAGCTCAAAGCCAAAGCTGACATTGGAGTCTTTATTGGATATTGTGAGAATTCTAAAGGTTACCGGATCTGGAATCGTCGTACAAAACAGGTGATGGAAACGATTCATGCTCATTTTGATGAACTTACGGAAATGGCTTCTGAGTATAACAACTTAGAACCTGGACACAACCGTTTAAACTTCCCTCAACCCCCATCATCAGCTGAACAAAGCCCCCAGCTCACTCGTCAACAAATGGAAAGGTTATTTGCTCCTCTGTTCAGTGATGATATTGATGAATGTGCTCCAGGTGTATCCGCTGTTTCCGCTGCTCTACCTGATAATACTCTTATACCTGATACACCTGCTACAACAACTACTATTGAAGAAGCACCACCAGTTGACTCCACCACAACAGTTGAACAAACCGCTTCCAACAATGATGAACCGGCTGATGATATTCTGAATGATGTACCCCCACCTGCAGATTTTGATCCAAATGCGTTCTTTAACCCGTTTGCTAATGACACTGCTGCACCTGATGTCGCGGAATCATCAACAAACCATTTGAATCCTCAGAATCTGCACAATGTATACCAACATCAACCCTCTACACATCGATGGACAAAAGACCATCCTCTGGCAAATATTATTGGCAACCCGAATCAACCAGTCGTTACGAGACAACGTCTTCACACAGATGGTGAAGATTGCATTTATGCACTCACTGTCTGCCAATCTGAGCCTAAAAACATTAAAGACGCAATGACAAAAGACAATTGGATTGAATCCATGCAAGAAGAACTCAACCAATTCAAACGTCTTGAAGTATGGGAACTAGTTGAAAGACCAACAGGGGTCTATGTCATTGGTCTCAAATGGATTTGGAAAAACATATTGGATGCTGAAGGAAACGTAATCCGAAACAAGTCACGTCTAGTTGCTAAGGGATATCGTCAGGAAGAGGGAATAGACTTTGAAGAATCTTTTGCTCCGGTTGCTCGTCTTGAGGCTGTTCGGATATTTCTCGCGTTCGCGGCTCATATGAATATGACGGTCTTTCAGATGGATGTCAAAACTGCGTTTCTCAACGGACAACTGAAAGAAACGGTTTATGTTAGCCAACCCGAAGGATTCGTTGATCCCAAGTTCCCGAACCATGTCTACAAACTGAACAAAGCTCTTTATGGTCTCAAACAAGCCCCTCGGGCATGGTACGATAAGCTATCATCTTTCCTCATTGCTAATAATTTCACCAAAGGTTCGGTTGACCCTACTCTTTTTATACAATATCACGGGGCACATATCTTAACTGTTCAAATTTACGTGGATGACATCATTTTTGGGTCTACACATAAAAAGTTTTCAATCGCTTTTGCAAAACTAATGAAGAAAAATTTTGAAATGTCCATGATGGGTGAACTCACGTTCTTTCTAGGACTACAAGTTCATCAATCACCCCGTGGTATTTTCTTGAGTCAGTCCAAATATGCCCTTGAATTGTTAAACAAATTTGGAATGAAAACCTGTGACACTTATGCCACACCAATGACTCATACCAAGAAGCTAGACACTGATTTACATGGGAAATTAGTGGACTCTACCAAATACCGAAGTATTATTGGGTCTCTCATGTATCTAACAGCTAGCAGACCTCATATTGTATTTGCCGTATATCTCTGCTCCCGTTATCAGTCGCGACCAACTGAAACCCACCTCTCTGAGGCTAAAAGAATCCTCTGATACATCAAGGGAACCATTAACTTGGGAATCTGGTATCCGAAGGATTCTGGTTTTGAACTAATCGCTTTTTCAGACGCTGACCACGCAGGATGCTTAGATTCACGAAAAAGTACTTCAGGAGCACTACAATTTCTTGGTGATAAACTGGTGTCTTGGCAATCAAAGAAACAGGATTGTACATCGCTGTCATCAACCGAAGCAGAATATGTAGCCATGTCCGCGTGTTGTGCTCAAGTCATCTGGATGTACTGCGAATCCCGATGTACTGCGACAATCGGAGTGCCATTGCGATCTCGTGCAACTCAATTCAGCACTCGAAATCTAAACACATCGATCTTCGTTATCATTTCATCAAGGACCACGTGGAACAGGGTACAGTTGAATTATACTTCGTGGGTACAGAATACCAATTGGTAGATCTGCTCACCAAAGCCTTGCCTCCCGCTAGGTTTAATGAGTTGGTCCACGGAATTGGTATGAGGTGTTTGACTCAAGAGGAATTGAATGACCTCTTAAAACAGTCTTAAAAACCTGTCAAACACAAAAATATCTTTTGTAAATACATTTTTCAAAAACAAAATACAAAAATATAAAACCTGATAAAACAACAAAAATATTCTTCTAATCTAATTCTCTTTCAACATGGCAAGTACATTTCTTCCATCAACACTATCATCTTTCAAAATTCAGTATTTTTCCGATCAAGTGTTGAGGGGGAGAAAATTAATACCAAACTATTTCAAAAACATTCATGTACTTGCATGTTATTCTATACCGGCTGTTTCTTTTATCAATGGTGGCAAACTTTTCTGGTTAAATGACACTCCTCGGACTAAAACTTATAACCTTTCATTATTTTCTTAAGTCGAGGGGGTGTGTCCTCAAGCTTATTTCTTAAAATCTTTGTTTAATAACCAAAACGGAAGTTAAATGGCTTTGGATGAAAAAGGAAAAGGTGGAGGGACCAAAACTGTCAAAGCTTTAAAGTTATTTTAAATAAAACACCCCACCTAACTCTTTCACTTCACATTTATTACTCTCATCTAACTAATCTAACGCACAAAATTCGTTCAAGAAATCTGTGTTTTTGATCATCAAAGTGTAAGTGTTTTTATGATCTTAACGTTAATACAAGCAAAGGTTTTGAAGTTGATGCAAATCCAACGGCTAAAACGTTAGATATGTGTGATTATGTGTTCTACGCATAAGCGTATGAACACACAATCATTGGTGTGTGTTTGTGGTTGAAAAGAATGTGTCAAAACGTGTCTTTAACAACAATGATACTATTTTTACCCTTAAAATCCACCCAGAAACACGAATTGATGGGTTCTTAAGTCGATTTGGGTATTTTAAAATGTGAATGGTTTTGGTCAAATAGATTGTTGTGTGATGATTATTTCATGATGAATTAATGTTATCCAGGCCCTATAACAACCCAGAAACACTAATTAAGTCAGAATTAGTAATTAGGGTTTAATGTTCTTGAGTTTGGGTATTTTTGATTCACCACGAATTGAGTGTTAAAACTTGGTTATTAGACTCTCACAACATCTAAGACCTACCAGAAAACGTTTGGTGCAATTCCTATGGCTAGAAATCATATGCGTAATTTTTAAACTCTAGGGTTTTGACTTACGCGTATGACTTTCTACGCATAACATGTTTAAAAACTTTCATGCCATAATCTGTTTTAGAATGAATATATGTGTTAAGATTGATGATATGATGATTTTATTTCAGGCTTGCTACTCGTACAACTGAGAATCAAGGTCTTTGTTACTCTACGCATAAGGATCAACTTACGCGTAGACAGTTATGCGTAAGAGAAATCCTACGCGTAAGGTTCAACAATGGGACTACGCGTATCCTGTGAAGGATATGCGTAAACAGTGACCTCTACGCATAAGGTCTACTCTTACGAGTAAGCCTTACGCGTAAGGTTTATATACGCCTACGCGTAAGCTCTACGCTTAAGGTCTCCTTTTCCTACGCGTAACATTTCTTACGCGTAAGTAAGGATCCTATGCATAAGCTTGCGCCTACGTGTATACCACTCCTGTTTACGCGTAACTTTATCATTTCTACGCCTAAGCCTGAATTGATCTTAATTTTGAATTGTTACGTGTACAAACTTGTTAATAAACAAATCATATCGTCACGAAACCAATAATGTCACTAATAAACTTAATCGTTTAATATGTTGTGTTAAATATGTGATAACATAAACTTTAAAACTTAAAGTCAACTAACTCACGAAACTTATCACGACGACATTGGACTATTGAACAAACAAGTGACTGTGGACTCGTAACAATCACTAACACTGTACATTCAATAATTAGACAATAAAACCTTCTGTTGACTAACATTATGTCTTTCAATATGTTGGTTCTTTTGGCTAATGTTATTTCGGATCATGACATGGCTGCTCAAATGAATGTGGATGCACTAGAAGTTCTCACAATTGCTGACATCTTCCCTAATGGCTATCCGAGAAAGATTGGAAAGAACAACCTTAGGGTTGACTTTGAAACCCTCACATGCTCAGAATCTTCTTGTCTCATTGCTTTGGATATTCTAAGGAATCATCCCTACCAGAACATGCTCTCACACTCTGCTACAGTACCGGAAATCTACATTCAGCAATTCTGGAATTCAATGCCGAGGATCACAGGTCAAAGTGCAGTGACAGTGACGCTCAATCACAAACAAGTCACCATCACTCATGCAGACTTACGGGCTGTTCTTCTCATTCCTGAAATCGAGCCAACCGACTTCTTTGCCACACCTACTGAGGAGACAGTTCTTCAATTCCTAATTGATATTGGCTATGATGAAGCTTCAGGAATTATCACTAAGCACTCTCATGTGGAGCTTAAGAACATTCCTCAACCGTGGAGAACCCTCTACATCATCATCACCAAATCGGTCTCTGGTCGTGATAGTGGCTATGAGCATCCCAAGCTCATGGAACTACAAATCTTCTGGTCATTAATCAACAAAAAGGACATCGAAATTGAAGCACTGTTATGGGAAGACATGATGTCATTTCACAAGAAACTTGGCTCAAAGATTCCCTATGTCAGATACACAAAATTGTTGATCCAGAGAGCACTTGGACTTCATCCGATATTCCACAAAGGCTCAATGACCCAGACAATCACGATATGTTAACTGAGCCTACCCTATCAGTCAGAATCAAGGAATCGTCAACAAAGAAACAGGGTGCTGTATCACCTGATCACCTACTGACTAACGAAATCAAGAAGCTTGAAACGTACAAAAGGTATCGGGTAGCAGTAAGAGAAGGCAAAGTTGGTCATCTCGATGAAAAGCCTTTTGGAACACCTACTCGGAGAACCAGAAGAGGAAGTGCTGGAAGTGCAGTAACCACAGAGAGTCAAAGGAATGTCCCAAAGAGGAAACCTGCTCCAAAGAAGAAAGTTCCCTCTCAGGAAGCTGTTCCTATTCCTACACCTGAACCACCAAGAAAGCTACTGGACGAAAGCTCTGAAGATACACAATCAGACGAGGAGGTTCACTACTCTGAATCTGCAACCAAACCACCTCCCTCAGTAGCAAAACCTCCTAGTCCTCCAGCTGACCTAGGAAAAGGGAAGACTCCTGTACTTGTGCCATATGAAGAAAGCTCAGAAAGTGATGAAGAGCAACTGGATAAATCCTACAGGAAGAAGTTTAAAATCGTTAGACACCTTCAAAAGGCTAAAGAGTTTGAACAAGAACAAATGGGTGGCCCCGGAGGGTCGAGTGGTGGTGTCCACTCTTCACCAGATCCTGATGCGGTTAATCGACCCGATAAGGGAGCTGGTGCCACCACTCTTGTGCAACAACAAACGCTTGTGGAGGAGTCTATTGATTATAACATTGAGGAACCAGAAAAGGATAAGACTGAGAAAGAAAAGACTGATGAAGAAGCTAAGGCTCAGACGGAAGAAAAGGCTAAATCTGGACAAGATAACGAAGAGAATTATGATGATTTTCTTCTCAACAGTCCAACTCGTTCCAAGGAGGATACTTCTGCACCTCCAAAGGACCTTAGCCTCCTCATGTCTCCTCCTCATCAGATTCATCATCTCATTCCTCACCACCACCATCTAAAAGATCAACCAAATCAACATCCAAATCGGTGAAGAAGCCAACTCGATCTTGGATATCTCATGCTCATAAAAGAATTGGGAATGCTGTCAAACAAGTCAGAAAGAAAGACATGCTGTACAGGAAGATGAATTTCTACGCTGATCAGATACAGTATATTCATGATGATATCGACAAGATGCAAGATGAAAGGGAGTATGTCCAGAAGCTCATGAAAGATGATCTTCAAGGGAAAATGGACGAAATGATCAAAGAATACACTCACCAGTTCCTTATGGAGGTCGTTCCGAAACTGACAAAGGAGATGTATACCAGAAAACTGTATCCAAATCTTTTGCATCTAGCCAAACAAGCCATGAAATCAACTCCGATGAATTTAAGCATCAATCCAGTTGAATCTACAATCTTCTCAGATGATGAATTGGTAAACCGGCTAGTAGCGCAAATGTCGAAACGCTCTGCAACGTTTGCCTCACACGAAGCTAAACTGTTTGAAGCTCTACTGGAATACCAACTCAGGTCCTCATTCCGAGAAGAAGCTGTTAGGCCCAAACGTTCAAGAGATGATGAAGACAAAGATCAGGATAAGGATAAAGAGCCCAAACGCACAAAGAAATCTGATGAATCATCCTCTATTCAGTACTCGATGCAACCTCCACCACAACGGACTCCTGCTCAACAAATATCTCCTCCTCGTTCTTCTACAGATAAACCTCAGGATTCTTTTGAATTACCACCCGAGACTCAGAAAACCGGTGATCACTTTGAGTATACGGGTGGTGACGATGAGGAAGTCCGTGAGCCCCTACAACAACCCACCTCTCCCAAACGAGTTCAGAAACCAGAATCCTCATCTAGGCCAAAGAAACAGAAGAATAAGGCGCCCACGGCTGACGTCATATCATGGCTAGATGAAGATACAACAGAGGAATTTGAATGGTTTTCTACACTTGTCAATTCCAATCCCTACCCTGAAGAAGGTCAAGATCTGGTAGACGGTAATACATTGGAGCATGCTAAGATTCTGCAAGAAAAGTTCCATGTGAAGAAGATGACGAAATCCGAGTTGAGGCGAATCAAGAATGAAGCTTTTCAACTGTGGAAAGATAGCTCAGAAAGTGCCATCGAGGTCGAATATCACCTTGAAAACATTGCTCGAGCTATGTCTAACAACATGGATTGGCTCAACCCAGAAGCAAACATGGACTTCACCAAACGGGACAACCCTCCATACTACACCGACTGGTCAAAACCTCTACCAACAATTGGCCAACCAGATGAACCTAGGATTCCATTCAGATATTTCTTCAACAAAGACTTGGAATTTCTTCTACATGGTGGCGATGGCTCAAGGAAATACGCTACATCTTTGACACTTCCATTCCCAGCAACCATATACTCAAACTGCATTGCTATCGAGGAAAGAGCTAATCACTTGTTCTCCAACAAAGTGGAAGCATACGACCGAGATGCAATGTACGGGATTCATCATTGGCCGGAACGCCGAAGAATCTACAACAGAAGCTGCCAGGTTCAGAAGTCTCAACATGCAGTGTTCAGTACTAAGGATATCGTTGCCATCAAACACGTTGATCTTTCGACCAAATGGGACTACACTTTTCTCAAGAAGATTGTGGTCAAAAGGCAAGATGAACGGGATTATGCATTCTCTGAAGCTGACTTTGATAATTTGTCTATCAACGACATTGAAGACATGTACCTTGCCAAAGTACAGGGTCGCATGAGACAATTTTCAACCGAAGTACAACGTGAATTCATCAAGTCACTGCTCATCTTCATCAGACGCATAGTCATCAAAGAACGTGTAGAAGATCTCCAGCTCGCAGTTGAATCATATCAGACCCGTGTCAACTTCACTCCACCTCAGCTTGATCTTCCCGACATCAACCAGCTCTCACAATATACACTCATCAGCAAACCATTCGGCATCGTTTACCGTAGTGAACTTCAACGAAATTGCTTAATGGCGTGTAGTGATCTTCACAAGTTTGGGGATCACACTTTGAAGATGGTTAGGGACGGATTAGCTTATAGGTTGAAGGATATACGTCAAAATATTGGGTCTCCTAAGCGATGGAATTCTCATGACCGAAGGGATGTGAGGAGGATCATCAAAATGATTGATGAAAGGTTGTATAGAAGGGATCAGTTCAGAACATTGGAAAGCTTTGTTGGTGGTCGACCCAGGATTAACATCATCGGCTATCAACGCCCTGTTCGCACTCCTGGCAACATCACTGGACTTCCTGGTATCCCTTGAACTGCTTCTTTCATTATAAATTTGAATGTGTGATTATTTATGTCAATGGCTTGTGCACACATAACAGTGTACAACCCGTTCTTGTCAAGAAAGGACCCTGTGGTACGCTTCAGTGCCACAATCCTTATAAAAGGAGCGAAAGCTTCTTACTTTTGAGTAAAACCAAACCTTTCATTTTTCAAGGTTTTGCTCAAAAGGACAAGTACTTCTTCGTATGATTTTCAAAACCTCAACCGGTTATATCACTTGTTGAGGGGGAGTATTTGAATTAAAACTTTGTTCACAAATTGTTCATAGTGGTCATCTTCCCGCAACACTCGAAATGGTCATATTTATTCTCAACTTTTCAAAAATAACATTTTATATGCCATTTTTGAGGGGGGGAAAATTATGTGATAAGAAATATGTTGTGTAAATGCAAATGAATCTTTGTGCAATAGACTTAACCAACGAATTGACGGTACTAAACTGTTAGTAACTCGAAAAGACTTGTCCAGGACGGGTAATAATTTCAAGCTAGTTCGCTAGTAATGTAAACGTGTCTCGCAAAGGACTTGTCCGAGTAGAAAGTACCATTCGAGAATCTCTTGGTAGACATGAACTCTGACGGGTATACAACCTTTCGAGGCATGTCTACACCTTCAAGGTAGTTATTAGAGCTAGTTGTCACCTAAAAGCTGACAATGTAACTCTTTAACTATGCAACGTAACCGTGTCTCGCGGGGGAGTGTCTATCTTGAGTTGATCAATTCAAAAGTGCGCGCTCTTCCCTCACAGTGCAGATTCCCGTCAAAACTCTAAAGCACATGTGGAGGGGGAGTATTTCTGCTAAAAGATAAAACTCTCACAGTGGTTCAAACATGTTTTTCATTTACAAACCCTTTGAGAGATTTTCTTGAAAATTGGTTTTATGGCAACATAGGTTAAGTCATGGAGTGATAAGGTGACTAAGGTTAGGAATAACCGTCCTATGATCCGCCAGAGCCGGAGGGATCTACCCAAGGACATCACAAATAGTTAGTACTTAGAAGTCCTTAGGTACAATTATAAAAAGGAGAAAATGAGAATCGGAGAAAGAAGGAGTTGAAGAATTAAAAAGAAATGCAAAGAAAAGGGTGAAAAGAAATAGCCCTCCAAATTATTCAACTTAGGGCAGACACCGGGTTCAATTCATATGCTACTGGTTGTCACTTAGTGACGCTGGTATTGAAGATTAAAAGTCGTCATGGACCCAGTGACGCATGCACTATACCTTCTTAGCCACTCAAGTTTCTCTCAAAAGAAGCTTGTTTCATTCTCACAGGGAACCCTACATAATCTATCGGCTTTCTCTTAGAGATAGCTGGTATTGAAGAAGGAGACCCTCTCCCTAGTCTCCGCTCAGGAAAACCAAATCGCACTATTGAGTCTAGAGCCACGAGATTCATCAAAAGATCTCTTAGGTACACTTGACATTCATCACTTGATGTTCAACAATAAGAGCATCAGTGGTACGTTATCGAGTCCTTCACAGATCTTAGCAATCTGTCGAGAACATTTATAAGAGGATCACAACTGTGATCCTCAGTGATTGAATGGAAACTCCTGCCAGGGTCAACATCAAACAGCCCTGACAGCAGGTCACTTCGGTAACTCCCCGTGGATTACGCTTAGTGTGTCTCAAACGGTCTACAGTCGTGAGGTGATGCTTTGGTGTACCTCAGCGACTCATCTGAACTGTAGATGTACTTCGGTACATCGTGTTATCTCACTTGTGGGACTCCAGTTCAGGAACGGCCTTTGTGAGAATTAGAGTTGTGTTTTCACACTATGCTGTTAACACTCTCGAAGTTCAAACTTGTAAGTGTCAGAATCCGCTTATTACTAACCGTTTTAAATGTTTTCTTCTTATGGAAGCTCCGGAGCGGGATGATCGTGCAGATTCTTCTCATGCTCACGCCAACATCATCACTAATGGAAGTTCTATCCAAAAGCAGCACAACAGTCAGAATGATTCTTCGTCAAATCAAAGAACCTACAAAGTTAAAGACTTAAAGAACTTCATCAGTACTGAATTCCAAACGTCAAAGAGCGTGTGAGTATGTTGAAGAATGACGTGGAGACACTGTAGCGGCGAAGCAGACCTGAGGCAGACTTGATGCAGACAACAACATACTATCACTTTCATCACAAAGAACAATGATCAAAGAACAAAGTTAAAGATGACGTCAAAGCATAACTGTTCAAAGAAAACTATCTCTCTACACTGGGGAGATTGTTCGAATCAAGGCATTCCTTCTCACAAGAAAGAAGAATGTCAGAAAACGTCAAAGCTACTATTACATCAACGCCTTCACTTTTTTCATCACCAACACTTGAGGGGGAGATTGTTGGAATCACTCCTAAACCTTAAATCAAGTGTTTGTTACTCATATGTAATAGGTAGCTTATTATGGCCTTTATGTTTGTTTAAGGTCAAGCTTATGTAGAAGGCCCATAAGCTTAGGCCCATGTCCAATAAGGAAAAGGGAAGGAGTGGGAGTGTTGCCCTAGCTCCGTGCCTATAAATACTCTTGTATAACCCTCACTTGAGGGTTGGTTGTTCAATTTATTCCTTTCACTCACTCTCTACGCATAACCGGTATTAGCTTAACGTGTGTGTGTGTTTGGTTTACTTGTTCAATCGCCTTTATCTCTTTCTAGTAAGCTTGTGTTGTAAATCTAGTGACCTAACAACTTTCTTTATATTCGAATATGTCTTCATCCGAATAACCTTAGATCAATGATGGTTAAGGTTCTAACCAACAAGATCTATCTAGATCGGATACATGGTTGGACGAAACTGAGATCTAAAATAATTTACCATTTGTTGTGTCCTTTTAAAGAGTAGTAAATGAAATGATGACGAATCTGATGTAGAAACTGATGTATTCTTGTATGATTGGTTGAGATGATTGAAAGAGTTTGTGATGAATAAATCTTGTGGTTTGATGTTTGTCGGTGAAGTAGCTAGATATTATCGATGTGGTTGTAGATTGAATGTACATAGATGATCTGTGTTTTTTTAGATTGATGTTCATTGTAGTTTGATGTTGCTAGATGTAGTTCTTGATGTTAATGCTTTCTTTATCTTCACCCCGAAACTGCACATTTATGTTCAAACCGCACCCTTTAATAATCACACAACAAACCGCATCTTTTTTTATTTCAAAACGCATTACAAACTGCTTCATTTTTGGATAAACCGCATCTGGTCTTTGTACTCTCAAACCGATTTTGACTTTTTGACCTTTTATCGACAAACCGCAGTTGACTAAAAGTCAAACCGCTTGAAATACATTTAATCTGACAAACCACATCTTTGTAATTTAGACAAACTGCATCCTGTCAAACCTCTTTGTACAAACATCTTAGTTTAGTCAAACCGCACATGAGTCAAAACTCATGAACTATACAAACCGCATCAAGTACACAGAATCTGGACATAATTTGAATGACAAACCGCAGTAAAGAATCAGGTCACAAACCGCATTAAAAAAATTACAAACCGCATGTACGAGCATGCGTAACGTTGCCACAATCAAATAAACATAATAACACCAGATTCAATAACTGCATAAAACCAGTTAACAAGCCGTTTGACCATATTAAAATCAGTGATAGACCATGTTATAAACCAGTTTAGACCACGGCCAGTTAAAGGAACTTGTTAAAAACAGTTTTTAAACAAGTTTAGATTTAAACAAAATCATATCAACAAGCTTACAACCATATCAACAAATTTAAAACCATATCAAGCTTAAAAACCATATCAACAAGCATCAAACCGCATCATAGCATCGAAGAAACCGCATACAAAAACGCTCAAAGAACCATTCGAATCACCAAAAACAACAAAACCTAGGCTCTGATGCCAATTGTAGGATCATACATATTATGTTGTTTGATGATTCGGGTGGCCTAGGATGGTGATAAATCAAGAAAGCCATGTTAGAGAGTAGAGAGGGAGTTCTAGAGAGAGACTTAAAACAAAAATGTGAAAGGTTAGATTAGAAGCTCCACCCCTTCCAAGGATGGAAGGGGTATTTATAGTTACAGCCTAAACGTCCTCCTGTCGGACTGTGGATCAGGCATATAGTGGGTAAAGACCCGTCCTTCCTCCACGGTGTTACTCTAAGCTAAACTAAGCTAATAACTAACTAATAAACTAGTAAATAATGATATGTCTACGAGCTAACTCATGCTAGATTATATTTGGGGTGACCGACACTTCACTATGGAATTTCTAATTCCTAACAAAGTCTTATTTCACTTTTATCATTTGTGTTTTTGCGATGGTAAGTAGAAATTAGTCATTATTTCATGAGACGTGTCACCAAAACATGTCAAGACACGGTATGGGATTTGGGTGAGTGACTTACCTAAATGGACTCGGAATAGGAGCGGGTTGTGGCCCATTCAAATATACCAAACGGACTCCCTTTTTATATGGGATGGGCTTTGTAGCCCATTAATAAACAAACCTACATCTTATGGATCGGGCTTTGAGGCCCAATATCATTTAATACTAAAACAGTTTTAACAATTTTGGGAATAGTTTCAACGCGGGGGGGGGGGGGGGGAACGTGTAGAGAAAAAAACAACTTAAAGTTTTTCTTGCATCTTCGTGACACTATCGAGTTTTCACGAGATCTCTCGTGTGGTCTAGAGTCGAGGCGGGTAAAAACACCAATACGTGTTCTCCCTTGGCTCGAACTAACAAGAACACACACCATTTGCAAGTTTTAAATAGACACATCCACAGTCTCTTTTGAGCCAATTGGTACTCGGACAACACAACAAATGAAAACCACTACACTAGCCACACTTGACCATACACTTGTGGTCTCGGGGCAGTCATGGTGACAAGCTACCCTTCGGTGTGGGTTTAACCTTAGCCGAGGCAAACTCAATCTAACCGTGACTAAGTCTAGGCCATCAGCAGGAACATAAATTGAACAACAAAATTTAACGAGACAATCCTAGACCAAGATTAACAAGAACACTAGTCGAGTAGGCAACCAATAGTCGAAAACTACGAATAGGCTATAAGTCGAATACCACAACAAGCAAATTAACAAGTTTTAGGTTTTATACTTCTTGATTTATGTTGGGATATGAAAGTGCTGAAGATATGAAAGTACTGTAAAGCTGCAAAGTACTGGAAGAAGTCAAAGAGTCAAAGTACTGCTAAAGATAAAGTCAAAGTACTGCACTATGAAGTCAAAGTACTGCAAGAACAAAAGAACTGTTATATTCGTTTATGGAAAGAATTGTATTCTATGTTTAGATTACTTGTCGTACAAGGATACAATTGTAAACCGACTAGGGTTATCCTTGAGCCTATAAAAGGACCCCTAGATTGGCATTAGAGGTACGATTTCACAAAAAGAGTTTTAGAGTTTATGAATTAGTGTTTTAGAGAAAAGTTCGATTATCTTAGAGTTGTATTAAAGTATCTGCATAATAAGCAGATTTAGAGTTTATAATAAAAGTTATTCTTCTTAGCTTTGTTAAGTAAATTCCGCGTACTTAATAAAGATTGCTCAGTGTTTCTTTGTTAATAACTTAGGATTTATCCGAGGTTATTAAACCTTAACAAGCTAGTTAAAGTTAGTTTGATTAAAGTACATCGATCCAACAAGTGGTATCAGAGCTTGTGTGGAAACTCTGACTAGGAAGAAACCCTACTTCAACAATATTCAAGATGTCGACTGAAGCTGTTCCACCACCCTCAATCACCTCACTCAGAATTCCAATAATCAAGAAGGGAGAATATGATCTCTGGTGCATGAAGATGAGGCAGTATATTGCCATTACAGACCATGCTTTATGGAATGTAATTGTGAATGGGAATGAAGTAGTTACTAAACCCATTAATATTCCTGGACAACCAACTGCACCAAAGGCAGTCTTACCAGCAGCAACCATAAGGAATCAAGAAAAGGCACTAAACATTCTCTTATCTGCCATTCCAGATGGTCATCTTCTCAAATTTCATGATGCTAAAGATGCTAAGCAACTCTGGGCTGCTCTCAAGACCAGATTTGGAGGGAATGAAGCCTCTAAGAAGATGCACAGAAATTTGCTGAAGCAACAATTTGAAACTTTCACAGTTGGTGAAAGAGAGAATCTTGATGCTGCATATGATAGGTTTCAAAATCTCCTCAACATGTTGGAGTTATACAAGGCAGAAGTGTCAGTTGAGGATGCTAATTTGAAGTTTCTAAGGAGCTTGCCATCTACATGGCATGTGATTGCTACTATGATCAGAGGACAACAAGGATTGGATGTCATGGACTTTGATGATCTCTATCATCAACTGAAGGTGTATGAACATGAGATGAGTGGTCAACCAAATTCCAAATCTCACAGTATTGCTTTTCTATCATCTGAAAAGAAGAACAGTACTTCCAAAAGTACTGCTTCTCCTCAAAGTATTGTTTCTCAAAGTACTGCTGTTTACAATCCCCCTTCATATGCTCAGCAGGCCCCACCATCTACCACTTTACACTCAGATGAAGTTGTGTGCTCCTTCTTTGCACAACAAGAAAGTTTACCTGTCATTTATGAAGAGGATCTAGCACAGATTGAAGAAGATGCACTTGAAGAAATTAATATCAGGTGGCAAGTTGCTATGATCACTGCAAGGATCAAAAAGTACATGAAGAAGACAGGCAAAAGTATTGATTTCAAACCAAAACAAGGAATAACTTTTGACAAATCTCAAATTGAATGCTTCAATTGTCAAAAGACTGGTCACTTTGCAAGGGAGTGCAGGTTTGCTAAGTATCAAGCAAACAGAACATCTGAGAAGCCAAAACTTGAGCTCAAAGAAATTCCAATAACTGAAACAAAAGCTTTGGTTGCTCAAGAGAAGTTATCAGAAGTTGACTGGAGTGAAGAGTTTGATGATGAACCGGTGACTTACTGTATGGTAGCAGTGGAAGATACAGTTGAAGACACAGTGGAAGCATTGGACTGGAGCACTTCTTTTGATGAAGAATCTGAACATGCTGCTTTGGAATCTGATGATGGCTTTGGAGGATTTGATTGGAGCAAAGAAAGTGAAGATGATCCTGTTCTTCTTGCTATGGTGGCTACTTCACCAACTCAGTCTCCTATCTCTGAGGTATGCTCAAACTGTTATGAGTTTTATCTAAAATTACTTAACAGTTATGTGATTGAAAGAGATAATTGTGTTAGGGCTAGGTCTGAGGTAGCAGGTTATCAAATCACTTTAGAGTCTATGGAAGCCAAAATATTAACTCATGAAAATAATGAAATGACTTGGGCTGAAAAATATGAACAACAGGATTATCAGTTAAAACTTAGTGAATGGAAACTAAACTGTAAAATTGCTGAAATTGAAAAATTGACTAAGGAAAGAGATGAATTGTTAGCTAAGTTTGCTGCTTGGGAAGAGTCTGGCTTGTCCCATGTTTCTTATGTTGAAAAACAGAGAAGGGCTTACATTAGAACAGGCTTAGGATTTGGAATGGACTTTAGTAACATAGATGAAAACCAACCTAGTAATCAGGATGATGGTGATTTTGAGGACATAACCACTAGTGATGATGAACTCATTAACTATGTAGATACATCTAGTAATGAGGGCTCAATAAGTGAACCACCTCCTGAATATAAGAAAGACAATGGTTTTCATGCTGTTCCTCATCCCATTAGTCATCAACCCTCTAGGCCTGATGTTTCTCGTTTTGGAGTAGACAGTCTAGAGTTTAGGAAGAAGCTTGTAGCTCAATCTAGGTCTGAAAAACCCAAAGAAGCTGTTGAATATAATGTTCAAAATCCAGCAGTACCTTTAAAACAAAGTACTGCTCAACAAGCAGTACCTTCTGCTAAACCTTTTCAAAACAGTACTGCTAAACCTTTTGGGGATAACTTTGGTCAAAACAGATTTTATCATTCACCTAGGAGGCAAAATAATTTTGGCCATAGACATAGAAGTAGACACTTTGGAAGTATGGGTGAAAAACTGTGTTTTGTGTGTTACAGTCCTCATCACTTAATCAAAGATTGTGACAAACACTCCGAATATCTAAGCAAGTTTTCAAGGAATAGGTCTACCAACCAGAAACCTAGAGAACACAAATCAGTCTGGAATCATTCTAATAGAGTAAATCATAGTAATTTCTCACCAGACCATAGGTACCCTCACCAGAGAAGACAGTTTTCTAGGCAACCAGTACCTTCACAAGCAGTACCTTCTAAAAGTATTGCTCAGCCTACACAAGGTCCTGCTCACACTTCTTGGAACAGGAATCCTAGGAGATCTCACTATTATCAACCTAGAAAGTTCTACAATTCACATAGGGGATCTAGATCACAGGAACCACCTGTTAAAACTGAATGGGTTAAAAGGGAAAGTACTGCTGAGGGACAAACAATACGTTCAACAAAAAGTGAATCAGATGTTTTTGTGATACAAGAAAATGCTAATAATCTGGTGAAAGAGATTTATGTTGAAAAACCAGAAAGTTTTGAAAATCCACATGCTAAAAATCAAAAGATAATTTTGGATCATCATTTGAAGGATAATGGGAATTACATACTCAAAGAATTTGAGTTTGTAACTCCACAAGGGGAACACAAGTCAGTAATGGCTTGGGTTCCTAAAAGTTACTAACTTTTTTCTTTGTGTGCAGGGCAACCCAGAAGAGGAGCTTAAAGATCATCTTATTGTGGATAGTGGTTGCTCTGGCAGTATGACAGGAGATAAAGAAATTCTGTCTGACTTTAGATCTATTAGTGGAGGAAGAGTTGCTTTTGGGAATGATCCCAATGGAGGAAGGATTACTGGGAAAGGAACAATCAAAGCTGGAAGAATCGATTTTGAGAATGTTAGATATGTTAAGGAGCTAAAGTTCAACTTGTTGTCAGTCTCTCAAATCTGTGATAAAAAGCATCCTGTGTTATTCACTGACACAGAATGTCTTATTCTTTCATCTGACTTCATACCTGTTGCTGATGACTTGGTAGTACTCAGAGTACCAAGGACTAATGATGTGTATAGTCTTGACATGAAGAGTCTTCACTCTTATGGAAGGGCCACCTGTTTAGTGGCAAAAGCATCAACTGAAGAAGCACATCAGTGGCATAGAAGATTGGGCCATGTTAACTACAAGAATATCAACAAACTGGTCAAAGGAAATTTAGTTAGAGGTTTACCTTCAAAGACTTACAAGAATGACCATTCATGTTTGGCATGCAAGAAGGGTAAACAACATAAAGCTTCATGCAAGAAGCTTGAGGAGAAAACTTTGAAGATAATCTTCTGTTATTTAAAACAACAACCTAAGTTGGGGTTATGGTATCCTAAAGAGTCACCTTTTTACTTGGAGGCTTTTTCAGATAGTGATTATGCAGGTGATAATTATGATAGAAGATCAACAACTGGTGGATGCCAATATCTTGGAAGAAGGTTAGTCTCCTGGCAATGCAAGAAGCAGACAATTGCAGCAACATCATCTACTGAAGCTGAATATGTAGCTGCTGCAAGCTGTTGTGGACAAGTTTTGTGGATGTAGAATCAACTCTTGGACTATGGGTTCAATTTTAAGAATACTCCTATCAATATTGATAATGAGAGTACTATTTGTATTGTGAAGAATCCAGTTTACCATTCCAAGACCAAGCACATTCAAATTCGGCATCACTTTATCAGAGATTGCTATGAGCATAGACTTATTAATGTGGTCAAGGTTCACACGGATGACAATGTAGCTGATTTACTCACAAAAGGTTTTGATGTGTCACGATTCAATCACTTGGTCGTGAGCATTGGAATGATTAACTACTGAGCTACATTTGAGGGGAGGACTATAAGGTGTTAGTGTAGTCCTGTGCTTTGTTTGAGGGGAGGCTATTATATACTTAGTTGTTATAGAGGAATTTCATGAAAGTACTGCTTTTAAGTTTCATGAAAGTACTGCTTGGAAAGTACTGCTTGGGAAAGTACTGCTTATGTGGAAAGTACTGTTTGTCGTATTAAAGTACTGTTCCAACGGTAATATTGCTGGGTAATTGCTTGTAACGGTAACTTTGTTATTATGGGCTGTGATTTTTCAAATCCCACCTATAAATAACTACTTCCCGATTTTCCCTCTCATATTATTACTTAGAGTCTTTTCCATACTTATCTCACAATCACCATCTCTTTATTATTCGATACTATCTTTTCATTGTGCTCACTTATTCATCAATGGCGAATCGATTAACTGTTTCAAAGCACAATATGGTGGCTAATTTGGACAAGACTGAGGCGAATGTGGCTTTTTATGATATCATTGATTATCTTACTGGGTCGCCAATTAGTTATGCTCTTTTAGTTGAGCCGGATATTATTGAACCTTGGATTCAAGAATTTTGGGCTAATGCTAGAGATAATATGGAAGAGGATGAATATTATATTCGCTCAACAGTTGTTGGACGGACTATCAAGATTACAGAGGCCTCTATTCAAGAAGATTTATTATTTGGTGATGAAGAAGGGGCTATTCGATTTGACAAGCACCTAATTTGGGATATTTTTAGAGATCTTGGTCATGAAGGGTCTTTGACGGAACAAACATTCAAGAAAGCATTATTCTGTCCTCAATGGAAGTTCTTGATTCATGTACTTCTTGGGAGCAGTTCGGGTCAAATATAGCATCTGCAGTGGTTGGATTAGCTACCAACAGAGTGTTTAATTTTTCAAGGCTTATTTTGGATGGGATGCTTTCACATATATCATCTGGGTCAACATGGTTGATGTACCCAAGGTTTGTACAGGTTTTCTTAAACAAGCAATTGGCTGATGTTCCAAAACCTGCTGATTTGTTACCTGTCATTGTGCAACAAGCCAAAATATTTACATTTATGGCTAGGCGAAGTGATTTGTTCAGAGGTGGAGATACTCCATTGACTACTACAATGCTGGAAGTTGTTCAAGCTGTACGTGATGAAGCTGGAGAGGATGAGGAAAGTGAAGGTACTGATTCTGTACATGGTACTGCTTCACAAAGTGCTGCCTCTCAGGGTGCTGTTTCTCAAAGGTCTGCATCACCAAGTGCTGCTACACAAGGTACTGCATCCCAAGGTACTGCTTCTCAGCAAAGTACTGATGCTCCAGAACATGTTGCTGTTACACCTTCACCATCTCTACACGAATCTCAACAAGAAGTTCACTTACAAGAAGATGAAGTTTCTATGGAGTCTGAAGGTCAAGTTCTCAACAATTATGCTTTAACTAGAGAATTGACAAGGTTGAAGAAATCTTTTGGAGAGCAAGCTAAAGTGCTTAGGAAGTTGAAGCGTAAGTATATGTGGTTAAGGAATTTTATTAAACCATATATTCAAGGTTACAATTTATGGGTTAAAGAGGAAACCAAACGTCGTAAGAAACTTCGAAAGGAATTAAAACGCAAGAAGGTTCATAAAACATCTTCTGTCCATTTGGGGAGGCAATTCAAAGAACAGAAATTGAAAGAAGATGATAAGGAGAAAGCAGATGATAAGGAGAAAGAAGATGACAAGGAGAATGGATCTCAAAGTACTGAAGAACTGGTTAATATTGAAAGTACTGAAGAAAGGACTGAACCTCAAAGTACTGAAGAACTGGTTATTGAAGATCAAGGTACTGAACAACAAAGTACTGCTTTTCATGGAACTTTCAGACAAGAGGTAATAACACCAAGAGTATTGAATTTTGAAGAAGAAGCTGGTCCTTCTACAACTATTATACAAGAAGAGGAGGAAGCTACATTCAAACCTATTCATTCTGCAATTGATGATGAATTCATTGCTACAATTTTAGGAGATTTGTCACATCCTAGAGGTGGTGTTACTATTAGAGATGTACAAGAAGAAGAACAACAAAGAACTTCTCAACCTGCAATTGATTCTAAGGATAAAGGGAAAGGTGTTCTGGTTGAAACCAAGAAAAAGAAACTAACTTTGGCAGAACTTAGAGCAATTGAAGTTGCTAGGAATGAAGCTGTAGCTAGAAAAGTTCAAGAAGAGTTAAATGCTAAAGATAGAACAGATCAGGAAGCTCAAGAAGCTCAGAATAGAGAAGCAGCTCAAAAGGTACAAGATGAATTAGATGCTGAAGCTGCTGAACCATTACAATCACCTGTTCTAGTTAGATTTATGCCAAGACTTAATAAAGCTAAAGACAGAAATGCTATGATGGCTTATCTGAAAAGTCAAGGGTATAAAGGATTGCAAAAGTTTAATTATTTTGAGATGAAAAGATTATATGATGCTGCTAGGGAGGATTATAAGAAAGATGTTGCAGGCATTAAAGACTTTAGAGAATAAGCTACTTGGACTGAAGCTGAAAGAAAGAAGAGTTTGAAAAGAAAAAGAAAAATTGAAGTTACAGATGTTCAGTTTTCAAAGAAAGAAAAAGTTGAATTAAGATCTGAGACTAGTGATGAATTAAAGAATTATCTCAGAGTGGTAGATTTTGATTATACAAAGGAAGATGATGACATGAAGATGAACAGATCAAAGATTAGTGTTTTTGAAGTTGTGAAATCCAAGGATGGAGATTACATGATTTTTCATAAAGAAGATGAAAGCTTCAAAGTTTTCAAAAGGCTATGGGATATACTGCACATTATAGATAGAATAGATCTATTCTACTTATATCATGTGGTGAAGGCTTACTTTGAAAATAATCCATTAGAAGGGATTGGTTTAGTTTTACATGGTGATCTTATAACTATATGGGAAACTGAAGAAGAGAGCACTGATGATATTTGGAAGAATCAAGAAAGCTGGGAAATTGTTTGCTGGAGATTCTTTGAAGAATCTGGAGTTCATGTTTTAGAGCTGGAAAATGGAACAATGATACACATGTTTGCAGAAAGAAGATATCCTCTCACAGTCGAGCTCATGAGAAGAATGCTAGAGCATGGATTGGAAGTAGAAGAGGATAATGAAACTACTTGCGTGGTTATCAATTTATTTATCAACTGGACTACTATTGCTGAAGATGATTAATAACTGGTATGAATTTTATTTGAATAAATACTTTTTGAATCAGTACTTTTATTCAAAGTACTGCTGATCAGACAGTACTTTCATCAAAGTACTGTTTGCAGAAATAAACCAGTTAAATGAATTTTAGAAGAAACCTTTTGTTATGTAATGAATATTTTGAAATAAAGGTTGAATAAATGGTTTTTGTGATGATAACATCAATAGGTTATCAATCCACCATGGTTACAAAAGGATTGACTAATCCATGAGCAAACGGCTCTGGTAAAGATATATCAAATCCGTTTTTAGTTGACAACTTGCTAATAAGTTGGATGGTAATCAACTCACCATATCAGTAATGTGAAGAGTTGGCTAGCCCACAAGAAAATGGCTTGTGGTAAAGGCTGTGGAAAAACCATTATTGGTAATTAGTTCACCATTAGATAGAAGAACTAACTAGTCCAGAAGGGTACAGCTTTTGGTAAAGACAAATCAAATCTGTTGATAGCTGGTGGTTTGCTAAAAATCATATGGTTATCAATGTACCATGGTCTTACACACCAAAACATTTGGCTACTCCAGAGATAATGGCTTTGGTAAAGAGATCTAAATCCATTAAATTTTCAATGATTCACTTGAAAGTGATGAGAATAGTATGCAACTTAAACTGAATTAATGTACAATTTGTCATATGTTGCTGTGTTGCTGAAAAGATGGAGCTTGCTGGATGCTGTTGTGAAGAGAACAATTCTAAGAGATACTTTGACAAGCACAGATGTTATAGAGATAAAATCTAAAGACTATGAAACAATCCGTTTTTAAAGATGAAACTGTTAAAGATATATTCACAAAGGAACTTGAAGTCAAGCAAGTAGAATTCAAGTTAGGGGAGGATTGTTGGGATATGAAAGTGCTGAAGATATGAAAGTACTGTAAAGCTGCAAAGTACTGGAAGAAGTCAAAGAGTCAAAGTACTGCTAAAGATAAAGTCAAAGTACTGCACTATGAAGTCAAAGTACTGCAAGAACAAAAGAACTGTTATATTCGTTTATGGAAAGAATTGTATTCTATGTTTAGATTACTTGTCGTACAAGGATACAATTGTAAACCGACTAGGGTTATCCTTGAACCTATAAAAGGACCCCTAGATTGGCATTAGAGGTACGATTTCACAAAAAGAGTTTTAGAGTTTATGAATTAGTGTTTTAGAGAAAAATTCGATTATCTTAGAGTTGTATTAAAGTATCTGCATAATAAGCAGATTTAGAGTTTATAATAAAAGTTATTCTTCTTAGCTTTGTTAAGTAAATTCCGCGTACTTAATAAAGATTGCTCAGTGTTTCTTTGTTAATAACTTAGGATTTATCCGAGGTTATTAAACCTTAACAAGCTAGTTAAAGTTAGTTTGATTAAAGTACATCGATCCAACAATTTACCACCCTTTACGTACAACAACATTAATTAAGAATACAAAATTTCTATCTCACTGCTTATTATCCATTCGATCGGTTACAAAAATAAAATGACAACTTATTAAACTTAAACAAAAAATAATCAAAGGAACAACTATGTTTCCTTACAAAGTGTTGGTGATTTCAATTGGTGTTAAGAACTGAACGAGTGTACCAAGTGCTCACAACTTTCTTGAACAAAACTCGATTACAAAAATCGATACACCCAATTTGAAGTCTACTACAATCGAATTTACAAAGCCCTATATCATTTTGAAAAACCCTTTGATTCTCTCAAACCCTAATTTTGTGATTGTGTGTGATGAGTGAGTGAAACCTGTGAGAAATCCTTAACTATTTATACATGAACAAATGGAAGGCTTAGACTCTACTTTCTTGGTCTTCGAATAGAGGGTAACCCCTCTTTCTAACAACCATCAATGTCCACAGTTACTTCCAAAGTCTTCTCGTGAGTGCTAGGGTGGAGTGAGGCCGAGAATGGGAAGTGATGGTGATGGTTTCATGGTTGAACAAAGATGAGATGGAGAAAGTTACCATTTGTATGTTTGTCTAGGAGTTGGGTTTCGAAGGGAGAGAGACGAAAAAGCAGATAAAAGAAAATGATGGGTCAGATGAGTTGGATCGGTGTTATCTACTTTGTTTTGTTTTATTATACCGTACAGTATAATCTGTACCTTGTGCGATAATGTATCTCTGCATAAATATACCATCCGGGTATCCGTAAAATATAAAGTTTATATTTTTAGAAACGTTTATGAAAACGTGATAATATAGTTCTGTTGTTACATAGAGATTAGTTCATATATGTTTTCCGTTATTTAATTGGTGTCGGTATGCATGCGGTGCCATGTTTTTCCGAAACCACAAGATAACCTTTCGTTTTCATTCGTAATTTGCCAGTGAGTAATAAAAAGTGATTATTACCCCGTTTTTTGATGTAAAACATTTATTTGTATCCTACTGTGTCGTAGTGTGCGGGATAACTTCCTAAATAATTGTTTAAGCTCACGTATGCTTGACAATATAAAATAGAGAATAATAAATTCATATTTATTATTAAAATAATCAGTGGAAATTTACCGTGTGTCACATCATCAAACACACTGATTTCATGATCAAAGATGGAATTTCACATGAAAATGAGTTAATTGTCAAAAAACTTTGATGCATCCAAACAGGTTCAAATTTGTGCGAGTACAAGTTATTGTCATAATTCAATTTCACAATTACAACACCTCATTTTTTTTGTCATGTGATAAACTTCTTAATTTGTTCTAACCACATTAATGATTAACCAACCCAACAATGTTAACTAAGAGAAGCGAATCATGTAGAAAGTAAAGGAAAATCCTATTATCTTAAAAAAATGTAGAAAATGTCTTTCTACCCAACACGTGTCATCTTCACTTTCATATACCTTTTTTTGAAAGAATAATGTGCACATATATATTTATTTATATATTTAATTATATATAAGTGAATCACGTCTAGTAATTAAGGCATAAAGGGTTACACCGGTGTATTACAAACAGAATAAAATATTTATTATTCAAATAATATATAAGAGGACGAAGATAATTAAATTAACGAGGGATAATTTAATGAGTTATAAAGATTATAACTAAAAGTGTAAAATAAACGGATTATAATAGGTAGAAATGAAAGAGTGAAGGAATTCTTGTTGAATAAGAAAGCATCCCCTATATAAACAAATATCTCCTTATTCATTCTACACAATTCAAACCAACAACAACATCCCTAACTCTCCCCTCTCTTCTCTTGTTTGGTCGACCAAAATCCCCAAAGGTATTTTATCCCTTTCATCGACCTAAAGTCGACTAAAAGTCGATTAAGGTTTAAACCTTAATCGATCGAATTTACTTGGTGATCTGGGATCACCTGCAGTGAAACAAGATACTACTTTCTAGCGGTTTCCGAACTTGACCAGTACCCGTGGATATCTGCAGCTTCCTTGTACAAGTAATCACGAGTTCAAACCGATCAAATTAAAGGTACACGCGCCCTAACTATTAATGTAGTTAATTTAAGACTGTAACATATGCATGGATCTGTAGCTATGGTTTGTAATTAAAGTGTTTCCGTATACTAAACTGTTAATATTATTTAGAGTAAATTACATGGATGGTCCCTGTGGTTTGTCAAAAGTAACAACTTTAGTCCCTCTCTTTTTTAGTAACACTTACAGTCCCTAAATTGAAAACAAATAACACCACTGGTCCAATATTTAACGTTCCGTTAGTGGGGTTAAAAACTGATACCACATGGCCAATATTGAAGGGTATTTTAGTCATTCCATATTCCAACGTCACTTTTTGTTTTCCTATTTAATAAATACGCACCCCCACCCACACACAAATACATCTTCTTCTTCTTCTTTTCTTATCTTCCATTTTAGAGTAAACATTTGTAGAAATCCGAACCATGGTGCATTGTTTTTGTGGTAGAAGAACAAACGTTATCACATCATGGACAAATGAAAACCCTGGAAGACGTTTTTATGGATGCCCAGATCATGTAAGTGTTATCTTGTTAATTAGGGTTACAATTTTCAATCATTAATATGTTACCTTTCTTGTTTATTAGGGTATAGTAGATTGGCTTGATCCCCCGATGTGCCATCGTGCTGTAAGAATTATTCCAGGTCTATTGAGAGCAAGAAACAGGCAAGAAGCTCAATTGTTAGAAGCACAAAGGGGAAAGCAAAGAATGAAGAAATTGTTGGTTTTGTCATGGTTATCATTTATAGCTTTTGAATTTTTCAAGTTGTTTGGTTAATTTAGTG
Source organism: Chrysanthemum seticuspe (assembly GCA_019973895.1). NCBI lineage: Eukaryota > Viridiplantae > Streptophyta > Magnoliopsida > Asterales > Asteraceae > Chrysanthemum > Chrysanthemum seticuspe. The sequence continues at coordinate 235,022,478 of BPTQ01000006.1, read as the reverse complement.
ATTGTATTTTTCAACAAAGAATGAAGAAGTTGTATATGTTAATTTTAATGTTTGTATTGTCAAGTTGTTTGGTTAATTTATGAACTTGTTTGTTGTTTGCTTAAAAACAGGTGGTTAAACCAACACAATTGAAAGGAAGACTCATAAAAGGTCAAAATGACCCATTTTCAAAACTAAAACAGTAAGTCTCAAAAATAGGTGGTTAAACCAACCATGCTGCTGGAAGGAAGACTCATAAAAGGTCAAAATGACCCATTTTCTAAAGTAGAAACAATAAGTATAAAAACACTTGATTAAACCAACCCAAGTAAAAAATGACTAAAAAAGTTGAAGTCACTCATTTCATAAACCACAAACCATACATAGCAAATGTTCCAAAAGATCACAGCAGATGTTCCAAAAGATCAAAGTGTTATTACATAATATCACATCTAAAGGTAGTTTCAAAAGATCACACAGGATCAACATAATTTTATTACATCAAGTGTTATTACACTAGATCATGCATTTTTCTTCTTACCCTTACCAGCAACACCTTCAGTTTTCTTCTTTCCCCTAACAGATTGTCTTGTAGTTGGTTGACTTGGACCAGCAGTTTTCTTTCTTGTAGTTCTTTTGGTATGCACTGGAATGGTCTGTCCCTTGCATGTTCTCTTGTTATGTCCTCTTTGTTTGCATAAGACACAAGTAACAGTTTTTAACTTCCTTGTGAGCTTCCCATTTTTGACCATATCAAGCAATTCAGTTGCAGACCTCTTCCTCTTCTTGTTTGGTCTTCCAGGCTGGGGATGATGCTTGGGTGGAATGATTGTTGTTCCTGTAAAGTTACACTTAGGCCACATAAAAGTTAGTTGTTAACCTACTGCCATCTGCTGTATTTTCTTGTTGTTTTCTCAACCCCTTCAACTTTCTCTTCCTAAGCTTCTCCAAATCATCATCTTCATCTGAACCACTAAAAAATTTATCATTATCCAAAGCCTCTACTTCTACATCAACATGTTCATCAGATACTACATTCCTCATCAAATTCCCATTCCCCATGAACTCTACATTAGGATCCACATTGGCATGAAAATCCTCTATATCAACTTCTACATCATGAATATCATTTAAATCATCAACTATCTAATCACTATCTTCCTCATCTTTAGTATCTTCACTACCACTATGTTCCTCCTCATCACTATGTTCACCCCCATTCTGTTCATCCTCCTCATTAACCACTATTGGTTTTTTACCCTTATCAACAACAGCTTCAGTCTGACTACCTTTTCCTAGTGTTTGCTCAACCTGATTTAACTGATCAACTAACTCATCATCATGTAAACCAAAGAAACAATCAAAGTCATCATTGCCCAGATTAGAGTAAAAGTCATTAGCAAATTCACTTGGCAAATTATTTGTACCCTTTTCAGTAGCCACACTACTTTCACCAATAGCATTTACACTACTTTCACCCACTGCCTTGTCATTATATTCTAACATCAATGTATTAGCAACTTTACTTCTAGGGGGAACTGGTGCATCATCTTCAAGTTCAACAATGGTACATTTCTTGACTGGAAAAACCTTATAAGTGTCCAACTTAGTTTGTTCATGTTCAATGTACACATTGATCAACCTATGACCTAACTGAACATATCTAATCATTTCTTGAACATCTTGATCACCACCTAAAGCTCTAAGTCCATTATCTAAATCAAGGTCAGGAATCATATATTGGTAGTACATTAACTTATCCGGGCTATACCCTATCAACATAACCATGTCATTTAACTCGATGACAGAAAACAAATCAGCATCAACATTATCAATAAAACTTTCGGTACCAGTAATGTATCTCCTTCGTGGTGTCTGACTAAACATCCCTCCATGATGGATCTTAATAGAAAACATGTTAGGATCAGAGGCTGGAAAAATCAACAAAAAACATAAATTTGGGTTTGTTAACAAAATTAATTATCACAAAACAAATTAATTATCAACTAATAGGTTTCTTACCATAAATAGAGTTGTAATCCACATTCATTTCATTTTTTTCTGGTGGACGCAAAATCCACAGTGATAACACCATCGCAAGTGCTTTAGATAATTAGGGTTTGTGTGTTTGAGAAGAACAGAGTGAGAGAGGGAAATGAAAAGCTTTGGGAATTAATTGCGCAACTAACCCAGTCAAAAAGTCAATTGGTATAGGTGGGTTAGGGAATGACTAAAATACCCTTCAATATTGGCCACGTGGTATCAGTTTTTAACCCCACTAACGGAACGTTAAATATTGGACCAGTGGTGTTATTTGTTTTCAATTTAGGGACTGTAAGTATTACTAAAAAAGAGAGGGACTAAAGTTGTTACTTTTGACAAACCACAGGGACCATCCATGTAATTTACTCTATTATTTAATTACATGTAACCTGATTAATCTAAGAAAACCCTACTTATATATTGTTACAGTCAATCTAGGTTTGCATGATTATTTTTTTGATCCATTAAAACTAGTTGTGTCTTTAATTTTTTTTTTGGTTATTATCTGTGTCGAACTAAAACCCTAGACAAATTAGGGTTTGTGAAATTTTGATTTATATCTTAAAAAACTAGATCTTGATTGTTCTTGCTGGACAAGAAAACCCTGGATCGATCCATAGGGCTTTTCAAATCCTTTAGGAGAAGATTTTAGGGTTTGAGATTTTACAAACCTCGTTTCTCCTAATAAAAATTGAGTCTTGAATTTCTTGTTGGGCAAGAAACCCTACTCGAATCACATAGGGATTTTTGAATCCATGTGGGTGTCAAATTAACGTTAGGGTTTCCTAAAAACCTTAGACTACATATTCCTTAAATTAAATATGCTTTATTTAATTAAACTTTCCTAATTTAACTATAACATGAAACTTGAAAAAACTTGTTGGGCAAGTAATTAAATTCGTGGAATTAGGGTTTCCTAAAACCTTAAGTAGGTGAATTGGTATTTAGGGTTTTCTAAACCCTATATTGCAAGTTTAGAATAATATGAATCAAATACTAATTAGGGGTAGACTTAATGTTTATTTATGTATTTTTTGTGTATGTAAGACCAAACCTTTTGGCCATATGATTGCTTAGGATTAGCTAGCAGGATTAGTTTCCATGTCTTTGCATGTTCCATGTAAACTAGGTACTTTAAAATCCAAGTTTATAAATATGGTAGTAACATGTGGGGTACATAGCCGCACCCAACCAGCTAAATAATGCATGTTGTGTTGTAATTCTTTTATGGTTGTTTAAATTCCTTTTATTGGTTTTGTGAAGGCTTGCATGCCAATTATTAATACCTGTTGAATGTAATAATTTAGATAGGTTAAAATAGGTTATTTTTCCTATAAATTGTAATTCAAATGAAGGCGCGGGAGCAAAAGACAGCAAGGAAAGGTGAACAAGTTACAAGGAAGCAATGAGAGCAATGAACTTCAGCAACTCCTAAATTGTGTCATGTTGTCCCATAGGATTGTCGTTTGTGATTGATTTGCCCAAAGAATACAAAGGGTTAATTTTGTATCCCTGGATCGTTTCCCAATAAAGGATGAATGGAGTTTTTAACTCGGGTCCCCTTTATGTGAATTTGAATAGTGAAAAAGGTGATAATTTGGGTTTTTATACTAAATTTGATAAACATAAGCTAAAAACAATTTAATAAACATCTAAAACAATAATACGAAGCAATTAGGGGCTAAAACGCAAAGAAATCCTAAAAACGCAAAATCCCGAGCTAATCCCGAGCTTTAAAAGTGAAATTAAGAAATAATGACCCTAGAAACGTAAAACTAATTTTAATACGTGCTAAATGACAAAATAAAATTTTAGGAAAAAGCCGGATATTTTTTTGACTTTTTATTTATTTATTATGAATTAAAAACTAATATTTCAAAAACTAATTATTAATAATAATAAACTTTTATGAAAATTTACCAAAAAATTCTGAAAAATACTTTTAACTATACTGAATAAAGGAAAAATGAAACATAAATATAGCTTAAACAAATAAGCTGTTAAAAAGGGAAAATTGCTTATAGACTTATTAGCTAAAAACGTATTTAAATGAATTAAAGAAGGAGATAAGGTACGCAACAACTAAGGAGAAGAAATGGTAAGGCATGTGATGTCAAGGGTTTTGGTTTTGGCATTTTTATTTTTGTTTTTATTTTTGAAAATTTCTTTTACAAACTTGAAAATAAGCTAGAACAATGAACTTTTTACAAAACCAAAATTTATAAAACACTAAATAAGCTGGAATAATACTGAAAAAAAGCAACAGAATCAAAACTTAAGCTAAATATTAAGGAAGGAATAACTGATGGCAACAAATAAGCTTAACTAAGCAGAAATGAAACTAAAAAGGGGAAATAAGCTACTTAGGGGCAAATTATGCTAGGAAAACTTGGACAAACATAAATAAGCTAGGGGATCTTATTAATAAGCTAAAACAGTTTAGGGGCAAACATGAAGAAGGGAAGCTAAAAACTGCAAAGAGAATAAGCTAAGGCATAATCAACTTAGCTAATGGAGTTCCTAAATGAGTAAATAAGCTATCCTAAATACTAATAAGCAGCAAGGAACTAAAAATATCTAATAAGCAGCTTAGTACTAAAAGTAAGCAGCTTAACAACTAAAAATCTAAACTGAACTGCAAGGGTGAGACTAAAGGGAGCTAAGGACCAACTTTAAGCAAATTTTAAGGAGTGATTAAGGCATCTAAATTCCAAAATAGCTTAAAACATATTTAATTCAACTATTAGGGATTGCTAAAAAGCAATTCAAAAGGTAAAATAAGCTCAACTAGGTGCTTAAAAATTGTTGGGTTCAGTGAATACCCAAACCCCTTGATTATAGGATTTGAATAGAAAATACCCTAAGTGTTTAGTCCCTTAAACACTAACAAGTCACTGAGCGCATAGCCACTCAATGAGCTGTCTTCAGGATACTCAGTAAGAGACAAAGAAGAAGTCTCTCCACTCAGTAAGGCGGAACTTAAGGGGTGAAGACTGAGTCAAGAAGAAGATGGTGGATTCAGTGAGTGATGACAATAACTCACTGAATCCCAAAAACTCCTCACCAACTACTACCACTGAAGATGAAGACTGAAGGCTATGAAGACTGAAGAATGAGCGGGACAAGGCGGGATAAGTTTGAACAGATGAGACGAAGTCCTTATCAACCCAAGTCAAACTTTCCCTGAATCGTTAACTATCAGGCTCAGTGTCATCACTGGCAAGAAGAAAAGCAGGCTTGTCACTTACTCTAAATAGCCAATGTAAACAGAGACAAAATACATCAGTATTTTGTCTTATGTAACCTGTTAGTTTGTCCTCTAGGATAGAGTTAAAAACATACTTGTATAAATAGCATGAGAGATTGAGTGAAAGATTTAAGTTTGTGCATTAATTGTAAATCACACACACAAGCAATCTTTCACTCCTCCAAATACAACTATGTCCCTGAGATAGCTCAGTGGTTCATGTGTAGTTGTGCTTAGACTTAGCCTAAGCTTAGTGAGGAGTCATACCAAACTTGTCATTTCAATCCCAAGTACTATTCCGCAAGTACTTGGGTAATGTATTATTTTTTATTCGTTTTAATAAAGAATATAAACGTTGAAAATTACTCAGTGTGTTTATCTTATTAAAACATATCTTTAATTGCATCATTTCAGTCATTGTTCACAATTAGTTGTTTTTATTGTTTTTTAAACGATTGTGAAATGGGAACAACAAGTGGTATTAGAGCGAGGCTGATTATAAAACCCTTTTAAGCCGCTCAAAAATGTTTTTAAATCAGGATCCTAATGGCTGAAAGTGATGTGCCCCAACTTGTCGACAAAAAGGGTGGGGCCTATGCTGCTGTTTGCCCTCGACTAGAAGTTGGCAAATTTAACAAATAGAAAAAGTGAATGCTTTCCTATTTGATTGGGATGGAACCTTACTACATTAAGTGTATTAATGAAGGTCCATTTATCCCAAAGACTGTTGAAGGTTTGCCAAAACCTGAAGCTCAGTGGACTCAAGACGAGAGAAGAGTGGTCAACCAGGACCAAAGGCTCAAAAGCATCATCATATCTTGTCTTCCTGATGATGTCATGGAGTCTGTCATTGGCTGTAGTACAGCTAAACAAACCTGGAATGACCTGGTCCACAGTTATGAAGGTCCCTCAGATACCAAGGAAAACATGATTATGGACCTGAAACTTGAGTATAACACCTTCAGGGCTAAAGACTCAGAAACTCTGTCTCAAACTTACACCCGATATAAAACTTTGTTAAATGAACTGTCAAATGATGGTGTAAAATTGTCCAAACATGAAATCAATGTTGGTTTTGTAAACAGTCTTCCCGAGAAGTGGCTGAATTTCTCTCAAGGACTAAGGAATGCTAATCACATTCAGAATCTTGAGCCTCCTAAAATCTATGAGAAATTTGTCTATGAGGATAACCTCATAAATTGACGATACCCTGACTTAAAAAAGTCTCGGGAAGTCAAGAAGTCCCTGACAACCACTTCAACACCAGTGTCAATTGCTTTTCATTCTAACAGTGTGGTTCAAGATTTTCAGGAAAATTCAGACAATGAGGCTGATGAGAGAACAAGCGAGGAGTACCTGAACGACTTAAATATTGAGTTTCAGAAAAGGGCACTCCTTGCTAACTCTAAAAGGTTTATACGAAGAAACAAAAGTTTTTCAAATGCTAAAGCTAATGAGGACACTGAATGTTTTAAGTGTCACAAAAGAGGTCATTTTGCTAAAGACTGTTTTTCAAAAACAATTTCTGAACCCTCTTACAAACCCTCAGGGTCAAACCAATCCTTGGGCTTTAGCAAATTTCAACCAAAAGTCTATCAGTCTCATCAAAATTTTCAAAACAAATCTGATCAAAATAAAGTTGTTGACTTTGAAGCCAAGTATAGGAAAGCCAAAGCTAAGCTAGCACTGCTTGAGGCCACTCCCTCAAAAACAACAAACAATGTTGAATCTGTGCAGGGTAAAAACAAGGGCCTAGTTGCTGATGTCTTTGACTGGGATGAAGAGCCAGTCTCCTCAGACGATGAAATGGTGCAAGTCAGTGCACTGATGGCTCTCTCAGAAGAGGACAAGCTATCTGTTCGGAAGAATCATGCCAGGAATGGAGAATAGGTCAATATTACAATGAAGAAGGTAAATATTTTACTTTCTATAGATGATGATTCAGATTGGCAGTCCTTTATGAACTATATCAATGTTGACCTTAAGTTTGTAGAGGAGCAACGATTAAATCTTTTTTATAAATACAACAAGTTAAGTTTTGAATTAAACAAGTGTAGGGATGAACTGCTTCTTTTAAAACAAGCCAAGCTTGAGGCTGTTACACTACAAATTCAAAACACTGAACTAGTTAAAAGAAATCAAGCTCTCCAGGAAGAACTTAAAAAGGAAAAAGATATCATTGAAAGTTGGACTTCTAAGAATCCTAGAGTCTTTGATACTGTTCAAGCCCCCAGTAGCAAAAAGAGAATCCTAGGTGAAGATCATCTCCCTGATTCTCACAGTAAAGACCAAGGTCCAAAACCATTTGTGTATGCTGGCATGCTCTCCAATAAGGAGTCAATGACCAAGTCCAGTGATTGGGTTGAAATGGTAAACCCTGAGAGTAAGCTTCCAAATTTTGATTCTGGAAGAATACTTGAGCCTGAAAGCCAAGCTCTTAAGAGCATGCTTGGACTTCCTGATGTGCCCAGTAGTACTGAACACATCTCTGAGTCTGAAGCCGAATCTCAAGCACCGCTTCCACCCCTGAAACCTCTTCAGGGTGTTGCACCTAGCTATGAGCTTACTCCCTTGCAATTCAACCCTCACTCACCAAAAGAAAGGTCTGGACTTGGTAGAACCATCCTAAAAAGACCAACAAAACCAACCCAAGAAGACTCTATTCCCACTGAGACTTCAACATCTTCAGTTCCTACTGAAGCAGACCAAATTCAGCAACTGACTGAACTTGTGAGGAAGTTGACTGACAAAATGAACTCTATTAAGAAAGCTCCTTATTCAACAATCAAGGAAATTAAGTCAGCATCCTCTAGTTCATCAAGGTCAAGATCTAACACCAAGCCCAAGCAGAAGTGTGATCTGTGCCATTATACCAGCCATACCACTGATAATTGCTACAGAATCCTTTTTTGCATGATCTGCAAAAAGGAATATCATAGAACTTCTGACCACTTACAGTATGTAAGTTCATTCAGTGAAGCAACTCATACCAATTCTGGTCATCAGTATGCTTCATCCTCAAAGCAGGTTCAAAGACCTAAAGCTATACCTTTTCCTCCTTGCCCACATTGTGACTATAATGATCATCTTCCTGATGACTGTCTCATGAACTCTTGCTGTGATATATGTGGAAATCCAGCTCATGAGACATCTCAGCATGATAGAGTCATCCAGGCAAGGAGAAGTTCAAAACAACCTCGCATCACTGAGTCCTCCTCAGTAAGAAAATGCAAAACCTGTGGTAGCACACTTCACTCAACCACTGACCATGAATCAATTGCTAAGTTTAAACAGACCATGAGACCCAAGCCCACTAGTAAGTGGGTCAGCAAGATAAACTAATTCAGTTTACTATTTATGCAGAGACACGCTAAGGAGCCTATTTGGCATCTAGATAGTGGATGTTCAAGAAGCATGATTGGTGTTAAGGAGTATCTGTACAAGTATGTAAAGGAACCAGGACCCAAGGTAGTATTTGGTGATAACTCATCATGTCTCACTGAAGGTTATGGTTCAGTAAACTGCAATGGAATAGTTTTCTCTAGAATGGCTTATGTCTATGGTCTGAAATACAATCTCATCAGTGTCAGTCAGTTATGTGATGCTAAGTACATAGTACAGTTCAATGATAAACAGCGTACTATTTTCAATGCCAACAAAGAAGTTGTTTTGATAGCTCCTAGGAGAGATGATGTATATGTGTTAGACATGTCAACACTCTCTCAGAATGGAACTTGTCTCTTTGCCAAAGCCACTGAAACTGTTAACTGGTTGTGGCATAAGAGACTCTCTCACTTGAACTTCAAAAACATCAACAACTTGGCAAAACAAAACAAAGTCCTTGGTTTACCATCACTGGTTTTTGAAAAAGACAAACCATGCTCAGCCTGTGAAAAAGGAAAACATCATAGAGCATCATTCAAAACAAAACAAAATTTCTCTATCAAAAGCTGCATGCACCTCCTGCACATGGATCTCTTTGGGCCAGTCAGTCCAAGATCAATCCAGCATGAGAAGTATACACTTGTCATTGTAGATGAGTTCTCAAGATATACTTGGGTATACTTTCTTTCCAAAAAGAGTCAGGCAGCTGATACAATAATGTCATTCATCAGGAAGATTGAAAACCATAATGAAATTACAGTTAAACAAATCAGAACTGACAATGGTACTGAGTTCAGAAATCAAGAGCTTGAGAGCTTCTGTGATGAAAAGGGAATTTCCCAAAACAAAATTCATCTCCATATACCCCTGAACAAAATGGGGTTGCTGAAAGGAAAAACAGAACTCTTATTGAGGCTGCCAAAACCATGTTAAATGGCTCAGCGCTCTCAAAGCACTTCCGGACTGAAGCTGTCAAAACAGCCTGTTACACTCAAAACAAGTCAATCATTGTCAAAAGGCATAACAAAACCCCATATGAGATCTTCAAAGGAAGACTTCCTGACATCAGCTACTTTCATGTGTTTGGGTTTCCTGTGTTCATTCACAATCACAAGGATCACTTAGGCAAGTTTGATGCAAATGCTGATGATGGGTATTTCCTAGGTTACTCACTGATCTTTAAAGCCTTCAGAGTGTTCAACACCAGAAGACAACAAGTTGAGGAAACCTTTCATGTCACCTTTGATGAAAGTTCAGAAAGCATCAGATTTACCAATACCTCAGTGGAGGAAATAGGAATTGATAACTCATCATGATACCCTCCTAATGAGTTCAACACTGAAATCAATTCCTCATATCAAGTTGATGCTGACTTCTCATACTATGTCTTACCCCACAACCTTCCACAATCAGTGAATTCATTGATAATCAATCAGTCCTTACTAGGATATGTAATACTGAACCAAATGTTCAGGAACTTGTAATTCATGAACCCCAACCTGAACAAAGCATCACAACGGATGATCTAAATGATTATGTGGCTCCAGCACCTGAACCCATTCCTGAGTTTCTAGTGACCTCATCAAGCTCAGATCCTAGACCACAAAGTAAGTGGACAAGATCTCAAGACATTGAGCTTGTGAAAGGCATGCTCACAATAAGTATGGCTGCTAAGTTAACACCAGCTTCAGCCAATGAATGTCTATATGCTGATTTTCTATCAGAAATAGAACCCAAAAGTGTCAGTGAAGCTCTAAAACATCCTAGTTGGGTTCAGGCTATGCAAGAAGAACTTCAACAGTTTGATAAAAACAAGGTCATGACCTTGATCAAATGTCCTCAGGATATCATTGTCATAGGAATGAAGTGGGGTTTCAGAAACAAAACTGATGAAAACAGCACTGTCATTAAAAACAAAGCCAGACTTGTGACTAAAGGTTACAGTCAACAAGAAGGCATTGACTATGATGAGACATTTGCTCATGTTGCAAGAATGGAAGCCATCAGGATCTTCCTTGCATTTTCAACCTACATGAACTTCAAAGTTTACCAAATGGATGTAAAAAGTGCTTTCCTGAATGGTGAACTCAAGGAAGATGTGTATGTTCAGCAACCTCCTGGCTTTGAGAGTAGTGAATACCCTGACTATGTCTGCAAGCTTGACAAAGCCCTATATGGACTTAAACAAGCTCCCAGAGCATGGTATGAAACTCTCTCAGCCTTCCTGATTCAAAACAAGTTTGTCAGAGGAAAGATAGACAACACACTGTTTATCTATAGAACAAAACAAGATGTGATACTAGTCCAAGTGTATGTTGATGACATCATCTTTGGCTCAACAAATTATACTCTTTGCAAACAGTTTGAAAAACTGATGACAAAGAAATTTGAAATGAGCATGATGGGTGAACTCGCTTACTTCCTTGGACGACAAATCAGGCAAACTGATAAAGGAATCACCATCAGTCAAGAGAAATATACTAGAAATCTCCTGAAGAAATATGAGATCTCTGACTGTGCTTCAATGAAAACACCAATGGTCCCTCCTAATAACCTTGGACCTGATCTCACCGAGAAATCAGTCAATCAAACTCATTTTAGGGGGATTGTAGGATCGCTGATGTATCTAACTGCTTCCAGACCTGACATACAATTCTCAGTATGTCTAATAGCAAGATATCAGTCCAATCCTAAAGAATCCCATCTCACTGTAGCCAAAAGAATCCTCATATACCTGAAGGGAACTCCATGCCTTGGACTTTACAATCCAAAATGGACAAAAAGACTACCTCAGGGTCCTGTCAATTTCTTGGAGGAAAGCTGGTTTGTTGGAGTGCTAAAAAGAAACAATCAGTGGCTATGTCTTCAGCTGAAGCTGAATATGTAGCAGCTGCAGGGTGCTGTGCAAATGTGCTATGGATGAAAAGTCAACTCAGTGACTATGACATCCACTACAAAATGGTACCCATCTTTTGTGATAACACCAGTGCTATAGCAATCTCCAACAACCCTGTCCTTCACCAAAGAACCAAACACATTGATATCAGATATCATTTTATCAGGGACCACATCATGAAAGGAGACACAGAACTCCATTTCATCCCTACTGAATATCAGCTTGCTGATATCTTCACCAAACCCTTGGATGAACCTACCTTCAGGAGACTAAAAGCTGAATTAGGAATGCTTGACATTGAAAGTCAGCAACCTGATAATCAATCCTAACCTCAGCAATTTTTCTCTGAAATGGTCCCTGATCCCTGAACAAAGCCCAAATTATCTTCTCATTAAATGAGTAAGACTCATTCAGGGTCCCTGACATTGGATATTGAGCATTGAATGAGTAACTAAATGCTCTAAGCATTTCAGTTACTTAATGTCCTAGGTTGGTAAACATACCAATTTAATATAGGAATATATGTCTCTATATCCTTCTGTCATCCATGTCATGGGTCCCTCACAACCTTACCTTATCCCACTTGGCATTTAATGCCTCCTCTCACAACAAATATCCTTAGGATATTTTAACCCTGCAAGATGCACTTTTACTGTGCACTGCAACTATTCCCTTAAAAACCGTGAGAAAACTGCGGGTAGTGGAGTGGTCGCATTAAATGAGGAAAATAAAACATTTTCAATAAAAACTTTACAAATCCTCACATGTGAAAAATCTACCCTCTCACCACTCTATAAATACCCCTCTCAAAACACATTAAAACACACAAAAATTGTTTTCTGCATCAAAACTCTGTCAAAATCTTTTCTCAACCCATAAACATTGTGTGTTCTTTAATCATCAACCAGTTTTAAGCAAAATCTTCTCTGTAAACAATTTACAAAAGGTTTTTCATCACCAAACTCAAGATTTTCACCTCTTTGATTGTTCTTGTCAAAAAAATTTATCAAAAACCCTAAAAACTTTCAATCGAAATGGCAAGAACACAAAGTCTTCATTTTGCACCTCAGTGGGTAGGTAGTCTTGAAAATGTTGATTTTAAAACTAATAATGTTATAGGCAATTTTGAATACCCACATGATGTCCCAACCTATAAGGGAATCATGAAATTTCTACTTAAATGCCCACTGAAACAGGACTTTGTTCATTCCCCTTCAATACCATACCAAAACCTCCTCAGGGAGTTTTAGGCAACTGCAGTGGCCTATGACCCGACACCCACAACTGATGAGACGGACCTTAGACCACTCAGGGATTTTCTCATGAAATTCACTATTTTAAACGGGGGAAAATCAGTCACCCTGGACTATAAAACCTTTTGTACATCAACAGGGCTTGACTATAATCCGGAACAATATGTTGCTCACCCTGACCCAGCCACTGTTAAGGCTGAGTTGGGTAAAATTGTTTTAGATCCAAATATTTGGACAGAACCTCAGTCACAAAGAACTCTTTTCCCGTGGCTTGGAACCAAGCTACTGAGCAAAACTAGAGCAAAATATGTTTCATACCCTAGGTTTGTCTCATGTGCTTTGCAAGTGTTACCAGGTTGCAATTATCCTCAGGAATACAAATATTGCGCTTTACCTGCAATCCTGAGCCCCTCAAATTTTCAAAAAGACCCATCCATTATCACTGAAATTGAATTGACGGCCCATATGGTTGCTGTAAACAACCAGAGGGACTCAGTGTCTCCAAACCCTGCTCCCAAAAAGAGAAAGGGGAAGTCTCAGACTGGGACTAAAACCAAACCCAAGTCTCAGGGCCCTAAGGCTTCTGGAGCACAGCCTAAAAGGCAAAGAAAGCCCCAGACTAACCAGCCACCCAAGGGAGACCAAGCAACATCCAACCCGGTGACAACGAAGGACACTGATACATCACAGTCAGTGCCCTTGGTCCCAACAACTACTCCCCAAGATGCAGAGGGAAACAAACAACCCGCTGGTAGGGGAGCGCCTTCCACAAAGCCTGATGAGGACATTCGCAAATCAAAGATTTTGTCCGAGGGCACATCTATTGATCCCAAAGACTCAGAGGGAAACGAACAACCCATTGATAGGGATATCACTGCCACTGCTTCTAAGTATGGCACTGGGAAACACCCACCAGTGCTTGAAGGACAACAGAGGGACAAATACTCGGAGGGAAAGGAACAACCAGCCGATACGGAACTCACAACCAATCTTGACTCCGGCGAAGGTACTGGGAAAAACCCATCAGTGTCTGAGGGGTCACAGGGGAACAAAGACTCAGAGGGACAAAAACCACCCGCTGATACGGAACCCATCACCACCACTGGTTTGCTTACAGTTGTTGAGGTTAATGAAATACTCTTTTCTGATGAGGAGCTTGCTGACAGTGAAGATGAAATCCTTTCTGTTGGAGAAGAAATGGACGCTGACATTCAAAAACAAGAACAAGAACCTCAGCCTAATCCTAAGAAGCCTGAGGAGTCACCCTTTCATGATGATGATAACTCCTCTGCTTCCTCAGACTCTTCAACCTCTGATGAATGGAAGCAATATGACAACACTCTTCCACTCACCGAAAGGCAGCTTGTCATGTGGCTAAAAAGGGCTACAAGGAGACTATACTCTGGGGTTACTGACACTCTCTTGGATCAGCATACTGAAGCAGCTGCAAGTTATGCTGATCTGAAAGCTGAAGTACTTGCTACCAATGCCAAAAATGATGAACACAGGGACTTCATGTATGATCACCTACACAGACTGGATGAAAATCTGTAGAAGTTTCTCAAATTCTTTCAGGATACTCACAGCAAGCTGGATGAAATCAGGGAATCTGTCAAAGAAGACCCAGCACTTAACTCCAAGGTGCTTGAGGCTACTGAGGTCGACATGATAAATTCCTCCAGTCTCATTGAACTGATCAACATGCTCAACAATGCTAATATTCAGGGTCTTAGCTCCTTATTACAGTCTCTTCAATCCACCCTGGGTTCACTTGACACAAAGGTTTCTGATCTGGCTAAATTAGCTTCTTCTATGGCCTGGAATCTTGGGCCTAGAATGACAGCACTCGAATTATCTCAGACCAATCTTTCTGAAAAAGTATCCGATCTTCAACAGGATACATCTGACATTAAGTCCATGGTCTCGGAGATCTACCTAGCCTTCAAAGGTCAAGCTACTCCTTCTCCCTCAGTGTCACAAACAACTCTTGCCCTCACTGACGCTACGACAACAGTTGAGGGGGAGAGAGCAGCTGAAGAGAATCCCTCTCACACTGAGGGGGAGCCAACTCCACCTGCATCATCAATCCCAATCTCATCAGTCCCAACATCAGGAGCAACAACCTCAGTAACAATTACAACAGCAACAACAACACCAATAACAACAACCACACCCCCACTAGTAGCATCCTCTTCATTGGCTGAGGATAAAGACAAAGCCATCATGACTACAAAAGAGCCTAAAAAGATTCCCTATGAAATTGGTGGCATCAGGTACCTGCTTACTCCTAAACAGCTAAGTGCTTACCTCGAGAAGGAAGACAAACGTAAGAAACAGGACCCCTGGTCCAGGTAGTATCTGAGGAAGCTGAGAAGCTGGGAATCAATCCCAAAATTCTTGAAAAAGGACAGGCAGGCCAGAAGTTCAAAGCAGCTCAGGATGCTGAGTTGGTTGCTTTTAAAAAGAAAGGGGAAGAAAAGAACAAGAAGAATGTTGCAATCAGGCAAGAAAGAATTGACCACTACAATTGGACCATGACAAGCAGGAGGTCACCAGAAAAAATCACTAATGTAAAAATCATCCCCAGATCCAAACCACTGGCAATGAATGTCTAAAGGGGGGATGATAAAATAGATTTTGAAGTTCATGATCCGTTCAAATTCACTGACTTTGGGATCACTGAACTTGATGTACTTGGTCCCATCATTGGAAAGAAGCAACATGTGGTGTTCAAAGAGTTGATGAAATCCCTAAGCAAACATTATGAAAGACTGAGGGAAGCACAAGCTCAGCTTGGGATACAGTCAGCTCTTCTTGAGGCTCAAGGATCACACCCTCAATCACCCCAAGGAAAAAGAAAAATGGTTGAATATGATCCTGAAGCCAAGGTTCCTGGTTTTGACTGCAACAGGGAACTGCCTGAAGGAGTTAAGTTTGTTAACTGCCTTGTCATTGAAGAGCCTGAAAGAGGACTCTTCTTCATTGATGTATACGGGAACCCAGCATTTCAAAGGTGGAGTGATATAGATCAGGCATGTGTAGCTACAATGCTGAGTTACATAACATTGGTCTCTCAAATTCAGTATCGTGCAAACATCAGGTTCTGTGCTGACTTAAATGCCAAAGTGAGAGAACACCTTGACAAAGCAACTCTACTCCAAGAAGCCAAAGCTTGAAGCACTGGGAATCCGCCTTGAATGACATCTTTGAATTATCTATCATTTCATCTTTTGTACTAGTGTTAGGAACTTTGTAATCTGATGAATAAACGATGTATGTTTTGTTAAAATATTCAGTGTTCCTTATTATGTTCATTAGTACATTCAGTGTAAGAAGAAGCTATTTGCTCACTTACACTGATCAAACACTTAGGCTATTTGTATATCCAAATAGGGGGAGACTGTTGGGTTCAGTGAATACCCAAACCCCTTAATTCTAGGATTTGAATAGAAAATACCCTAAGTGTTTAGTCCCTTAAACACTAACAAGTCACTGAGCACATAGCCACTCAATGAGCTGTCTTCGGGATACTCAGTAAGAGACAAAGAATAAGTCTCTCCACTCAGTAAGGCGGAACTTAAGGGGTGAAGACTAAGTCAAGAAGAAGATGGTGGATTCAGTGAGTGATGACAATAACTCACTGAATCCCAAAAACTCCTCACCAACTACTACCACTGAAGACGAAGACTGAAGGCTTTGAAGACTGAAGAATGAGCGGGACAAGGTGGGATAAGTTTGAACAGATGAGACGAAGTCCTTATCAACCAAAGTCAAACTTTCCCTGAATCGTTAACTATCAGGCTGAGTGTCATCATTGACAAGAAGAAAAGCAGCCTTGTCACTTACTCTAAATAGCCAATGTAAACAGAGACAAAATACATCAGTATTTTGTCTTCTGTAACCTATCATTTTGTCCTCTAGGATAGAGTTAAAAACATACTTGTATAAATATCATAAAAGATAGAGTGAAAGATTTAAGCTTGTGCATTAACTGTAAATCACACACACAAGCAATCTTTCACTCCTCCAAATACAACTATGTCCCTGAGATAGCTCAGTGGTTCCTGTGTAGTTGTGCTTAGACTTATCCTAAGCTTAGTGAGGTGTCATACCAAACTTGTCATTTCAATCCCAAGTACTATTCCACAAGTACTTGGGTAATGTATTCTTTTTTATTCGTTTTAATAAAGAATATAAACGTTGAAAATTACTCAATGTGTTTATCTTATTAAAACGTATCTTTAATTGCATCGTTTCAGTCATTGTTCACAATTAGTTGTTTTTATTATTTTTTAAACGATTGTGAAACGGGAACAACAAAAATAACTGTGAATAAGTGGTGTAGATGCACATTTGGAACTTTTTCTGAGATAAAAGATGCTGGTTGACAGATTTCAAGACCAAAAATAAGCTAGAAGAAGCTTATGAAAAGCTTAAGAAGCTAAAAACAGATGACAAATGACTAATAAGGAACTTAGAAAACAACTTTTTATTCATTTTGGAACAGATTTAAACTATAAAATTTAAATGAGAAAGAGGGCACCTTGGGATAGTTTTTAAGATACACTGCAGATCAACAGGAAATGACTAAATTGGTTTAAAACTTGAATCTAAATGACTGAAGAGACCTCAAAACTTCAAGTTATACTCTTATAAATCTGATTCAGCAGCAAATAAGTGACCAAAATGCTAGAACCTTGTTCCAAACACCCTTTGTAGGACTGTTTTGGTTGCAGAAAACATATTAACCCTATAAACTTGATTAATTCTAACCCAAAATGATTTAACAAGACCAAATGATTATTTAAAAACAACTTTTACCAAATTAAAAGCTGAAGTTAAGCCAAAGCTGATTTTGACTTTTATTTTGACTTTTTCTTAGAACAAGTTTAGACAATACCAAACTCACAATAAGCTATTGTAAGCTTATATGAGCTTAGATAAACAGATAATAAAGCTTATGGAACAGTAACTACTAGTAAATGGAAAATTAAAGTGAAATTGAGACAAGGTAAACTTAAAACTGAAATTCCAATTAACAAAGTTAAAATTACAGAACTTAAATTGAAGTTACAAGTAAATTTAACAACTGTTAAAACAGTAAATGGCAATAAGAAATTGGTAACAATTCTTCTAAAAGCATGAAAAATTGGACAGTTGAAAATATGTGAGAAGGGGTCTTTTTATAGCTGAGGACGGAATCATCTAGGGTTTCACTGAGAAGCTTCTAGCATCTCTAATCTGCACCCTTCATTCAATCTTGCATCATCAAGCTGCCTCATAGCCCTTGGATCACTATTGTGATGTGTTCAAGCCAATGGGGTTGCTGGAAATTGCCATCCTGGCATTCCTTGTCCATGTCAGACTCCCAAGAAGATGCTAGTACAAAGTTGCACAGGGGTACAGTGGGTATTTTTGGTCTGAGAAGAAGATAAACAGTGCTTTTCATCTTGGCGGGCAACGTTATTTTTGGGTTTTTTATTATGTTTGACCATCTTGACTTGGGTATAGGTTATAAGGAAAACGGGTTAAAAGGGATCGTGAACCGGGTATGATTATTATTTCAAGTGTTGGGCTTAGGTTGGGCTGTGGTTCTGGTGATAGATGGGCTAGGATTATTTTGGGTATGTTATTTTGTATCTAGATAGTCTAGCAAAAGTATCATAAGGATTTATTTTGTCATTTGTGAAACTTAAAGGATCAAAGGTGTAGATGTGATAATGTTAGGGTGACTTTGGTAATTTGGGTAAAGTGAGGGTATTTTGTGTATTTTGGTTAATGTGAGTGGTGAATATTGTAATTTGGGAAAGTGGAGGGTATTTTGTGTAAATATGACAAAGATGAGGGTGTGTTGTGAAAATATGGGCAAACATGAGGGTTTGGTGTGTAAACTTTCCAATCATGACCCAAGGTCCGTGAAATGTAGGTTTGAGCAATCAGAATCAAAAACCCGTAAAATTGAATCCCCGGCTTCGGCTTTTGCTCTCTTTTCATTCCCGTGCTCGGTTTTCTTCTGTTTTGTCTTTTCTTTGTCCGTTTTGTGATATCTGTACCTGCACATGCATAAACTCAAGAAACACACAGATATTAAGCATTAACGGTTGATTTCCAGTTTATTTGGGTCGGTTTTGATAAAAAAAAAAAGGTATATGTTTTCACATATTCAGTGCTTGTGTTGGCTCACAAGAAAAATAGTAGAATAGTTTCCTATGTTACCGATGTTATGTTTAATGCATGTATTTGTGTGATTATATGTGTGGGGTAAGTATATAAACATAACCATTGTTTTTTATTCGGTAATTAAAAACATAAATAGACAAATGTTTTAATATTCCCTTGTGTGGATCGTTTACATTCCATACAAAAGATGAAAATTTTGACATAGTTAATAATTAAAATATTGCGAAATTACTATAATGCATTCGGGGAATGAATGCGAGAAACCCTGAAAATCTTAGACTTGAATGCACCACCAATAATTGTTTCACTCTTCTAGCTCAGCTATTACAGGCACGTAACGGCACACTATTGTGTCTGTGGGTACATGGCTGACGCGAGATGAGGTGAACCTAGAATTCATTGGTCATATGCCACAACAAAAGCTAATGACTTAGCAAGACAACTGGCTTTATGGTGTAGTCTATTGATATTCAGCCACAACGGACCCAAGGTGCATGAAGAAACTAGACATGCTTAGCTTTGCCAGAGTCTCAAAGCCAGGAATTGTCTGGATCACAATTGGCTGGTGTCGCCTACCTAAAAGCTATTTGCTTATACTAACGCCACAACGAAGTTTGTGTAATAGTGTAATATGGATCTCTGACTAATAAATCAGGTTTAAGGTTTTATGATTTATTAGAGTTTAATCAATAACAAATAAAGTCTGTTTTAATTTTATGTATGTAGATGTCTATTAACAACACACTAGAAATATCTATTGTAACGAAAATTACATGCCCATTTGTGATTTAACAGTCAAAATAGAGGAGAGGTGACGCTTACCCTACGGACTCAAGGGTAAATTGTTTCATTCAACTTTTGCCAATTACTATTGTAACTTTGTGATCGTCTCTCATGCATCAAGTATTTATAATTAATCAGAAAGTGTACTCATAGTTGGAAATAAAAGTATTTGCAACTTACAGAGAAATGACTTGCCATTTCAAACATCCATCTTTGACAATGAGGTTTTCTTACCAACTTTCAAAGCCTCGGCAAAAATTTTCCACCCTCCATAACTCGATAAGTTCCTTGGCTTCTTAGTGTGTCTCGTCCTTCATGATTGTCAGCATAATTATCTGTCGTTTCATACGAAAAATATAAGGAAAATCAAAACAAAACAACATTTATATATTGAGACTTCTCAAAGGCCACCAAAACATTTGAATTACGTATACATAGTTTACATACATATGCTTATTTGTAAATTTGTAAATATGTATGTTTTAAAGTAAATATGTGATATTGTATAATCACAATCAAGTCACCACCTGCAATAAGACTTGCTGTAGAAAATAGAGCCGTTGGAATTTATAAACTAGTTATCATATAATATAACATATAATCATCATGAGTACGCAGCGGATAAAAGATCACATAGTGTACATAATTAACCTAAAAGATAACGTACCTTGTTAGCTTCCTTACGATTTAAGAACAAGATCAAGAACACAATAAACCCTAGGTTTAGGGTTTGCTAAAATCGTCTCTTGTGTTTAACGAGACACAAGAACCACCAAAAAACCAAATAGGTTTCCTATACGATCTCACACACACGTATTGTTTAGCGATTCAATTAGAATGCTAGTTCTTGAATCACGATAACTAACTAATCACTTGGATTTCGTTCAAAATCAAACACACACACTTTGTGGGTTGTGTAATTCGTTCGACAAAGACAGAAGAGGAGAGAAGAAGAGAAGATTAGCTAGTTAGGGTTTTTCAAGAGATGCAAACAATGAATACAAGGTTTGTATTTATAATGTGATATCTTGGAGTCCAACTTACACTTGGTTTTCCCTTAGGAATACCCTCACCGGTCTAATACATCAGGGAGGGGGTTCTAGAACTTTTTCCTTATTTAGTTACACTCTAGTCCTCAAACTTAACATGTAACGTCCGTTAATTAACTCCCGTTAAGTAACATTTATTTAACGACTGTTAGTTAGTAATTATCGTGATTTAATAATTAATATATTACTATAATATATAAATTATATACATTGAATCTCACATGTAACGTGTGCGATCCCGTAAGCTCTAGTACGTTCCGGACATACGCGTATTAAATATATCCATAATCCAACAAGAGCTAGGATATTTTTTTGTTTAGAGTCATAATCAGATAATCAAATGTCTTAAAAGACAAATTTTGATTAGTAAAGAATTAAAAGATAAAGTGATAGAAAAAAGGAAAATGTAAGAAACGGAGAGACGTTTAACGGAATGGGATTGATGATCTCAAATTAGGTTTAAAGGGGGTAAAATCATGGCATTATAGTTTACCTTCTAATAGTCAATTTTGCTGCGATTGGTTAAGTGTTATATGTAACGCGTCATATGCGTGTTTATAATTTTAGCTAAAAGAAAATGGTCAAATGGGTCGAAAGTTGGCCATAGTGTGTTTACAATGCAGTATTATTTTGTAATCTTATACTTACGAATCAAACCTGGCAAAAAGTTGATTTCAGCGAAGCCAAACCAATCAGCATATTTTTTCACCTGTTATGCTAATTAAAGAACTCCCAATGGCGTACAACATTGCACGAAGTGTACAAGGTGGTGACTTTGATGAATAACACCATGTAAGCCGAAGATACATATAACACCATAGAAGATGTTATGTTCACTGAAGTTTAGTACATCTATGTTTTTATCATATTTGACAATTCAGTTTTATATAGAAGCAGAAACTAAAACCGACCCAAATTTAAATGCAACTGGTCATGTTAAAGCTTTGCATGTGTAAACTTTTCTGATATAAATTGCTTCTGATTTATAACAAGATTGCAGCAATAAATATCTCTGAGTAGCAGTTCAAAACAGATGGTAATAATACTGAACAAAAAGACTACTAGAGAAACAAAAGGAAATAGATACCAAACAAAATGGCTATTAGAGAAACAACGGGAACGATGCCTATTCAACGTGTGTTCATATAGGAGCCTCCTAATCTTCCTTGTCACGAGCTTCTCTGTTATCAGCACCAGAAGTGGAACCGCTTGCAGCATAGTCAGAAGTATCCCGAGTACCAACCCTCAATGGTTCTTCTTTTCCAACAGTTGCAATAAGAAACATCACAGCTATCAAAAAGATGACGATGTAGACGGTTCTCATGCCAAGAAGTGAAGTAACATAGCCAACAAATGATGGTCCGAGTGCCTTCTCTATTACTTTTCCCTCTCTATATCTTTCAAGGAATAGTGTGATTTGGGATCCTTGATCTTCACTGTGAATGTTCTCTGAATCAATAACCTGACAGCAATCAAAACATTAAATACTTCAGTACCTGATCATACTCTCGATATTCAATGGACGGTTTGGCTAATCGATTCAAATTGAAAATTTTTTTTTGAGGATCAACTTGGCCTGGATACATTATTTTCTAAACATTCAATTTTTGTTATATAAATAACTAGTGTTTCAGATATAATCACAAAAACTGAACTTTGTAAACAGTAGTCTATGGTAGAAAAATATAATTTGGGAGCTTTTATGTATTAAATGTACAGGTAATTAGTTGACTTTGACTGACTTGATCAGGTTTTTTTACTTGGTTTTCTGATTTTAACCATGTCCTTTGAAATAAAATGTAACCCAAAAAGGGCGTACTCATTAGTAAAGGCGTTGAAATTGCGAAATCTACACTAAATCAACGGTTCTAACAAAAAGAAGAGAATCGCGTGATATCTCCAACAAGCGGAAACAATAACTTGAGTTCCTTCTACGAAAGACTTAGCTGGAAAAAGGATGCTCCTGTACAAGGAATATCTCCCTCAACTGATTGGGGTTCTATCACCTAATGACATGTGGCAGATATATCCCCAGTTAGACTTTTTCTAGGTCGCTAACCTGGATATAGCAATTTTGACAGAAAACTAACAAATGGATCAATTGGCTAATGGTTTTATCTCTAATGGGTCAACTGAGAATATGAAAAGAAGCCATAATGAATATGGGTGAAATGCGGAAAATGGGTCAAAAGTTTATACAACCTGCTAATCGTTTAATTCAGAAGTTCAGATTATTATTATTGTAACTTTGTAATCACCTCTAACACATCCAGTATGTATAAAGATATATCAATAAAAAAGTTAACTAATAGTTGAAACTAAAGGCATTTGCAACTTACCGTGAAAAACACTTCATTTCCATCCCAAACAACCATCTTTGGCAATGGAGTTTTCTTACCAACTTCAAAAGCCTCGGCAAAATCCTTCCATTGGTTATAACCGACATAAGCAAAAACAAATTCACGGTTTGCAGATGCAGCAGCCCTCAATAACTTGATAAGTGCCTTGGATTCATAATGTGTCTCGTCCTCCACAATTGTCAGCACAATTTTTCTCTCATCATCTTTCAATAGCTTCAGACTTTCTCCAGTAATCGGTAAAGTCAATGGCAACAGACTCTGTTGAATAAACTCTTCCACAAAATTACCTGTTTGTTCATAGAAGAAATATAAAGAAAATCAAAACACTGCAACATTCCAAAATTGATAAGTCTCAAAGGCAACTAATACAATTAAGTTACGTTTGCATATAAGTATTTAGATGTACATATGTGATATTTGTATAATCACAATCAGATTATCAGTTGATATTGCTGACTTGTTTTGTTGGCTAAAGTCATAATCAGATAATCAAATGTGTGAAGAAATTTGACATTTTATGGTAAAAGGAGAGACTTTTTCTAAAAAGAGAGTTAAGGTCTAACACTAGGTTTAAAAAGGGGTAAACAATTAACTTAGTTTACCTTTCAATAATGAATTTACTGCAGCTTGTTTTATCCAAAATTTAATTAAATGTAAACAAGTAATCAGGTAAATCTGTTTATCCGATGATTGAAAAATGATTATGTGAACATGAAGTGACGGAAATCAAATAAACAATTTGACAATGCAAATTCAAACACCCGATAATTTGTTTAAATCAATAAATTTTACATAAAGTATTGGACTATTGGGGTTGGGTTCCATGTGTAAATAGGTCATATGGGTTCTATTATAATTATAGCTAAATAAGGCGGGTCAAATGGGTCGAAAGTTGCACGTAGTGTGTTTTTAAAACATTATTATGTTTTTAATATCATACAAGTAGATTTGAAATCAAATTTGGTAAAAAAGCAATTCGGGTCAGCCCAAACCAACCAGCCACTTTTTCCACCTGTTTGCTTATTATAGAACTCCAGAACGCATACAAAAAGGCACAAAGTATAAGACGGTGACTTTAATAAGAAAGATGTACTCTGAAGATTCGTCTAACCTTCAAACGGACCATAGAAGATGTTCTGTTCATTGAAGTTTGGATGAAGAGCTAGCAAGGCGGGCGCCTTATCAAAGTCATACATTTCCATAGTCTTTTCTGAGAAATCTTTGGCCACGGAAAACCAAGCCTTTTTTTTTAATCTAATAGCCACTTCTGATATTGCGGACTCATCCAAACCAAACCCAATAAATATTGGAAAAGATTTCCCAGCTGATTCAACAAATTCAGTAATACCAGAATCTGATTCAATAACGGTAACATCAGGAGCGACAAACTTCCGCAGGTACCGAACAAGCAAGTCTGCTTTTCTTGGACCATTATAATCAGTGGGAACTCCATTCATGAACATCTTTAAGGTGGGAAACCCACTGTATCACAAATATGTGCCTTGTCAGTAAAAAGGAAATATCTTCTACTAATTCTTAAAACCATATGGTAGAACTTCATGTGCAAGGAATTTATATTTATTTGGACTGATTTAAAGCGACAGTCCAGTTAAAGTGAAAAAATAAACTTCAAAACACTTTTTTTCGGAGGTGGCAATTCGGACACATTTACTTATCAAATTAATGGATCCGTACATGTTGAAATTTATCTCTAACGGGTCAAACAGGTAATATAAAAAAGATTTAAAATAAATAAATAAATAAATAAGAAGAAGGTATGTTAACAGGAAAACTAGTCAAATAGGATAAACGAGATCACCAAAGTGTATTTTAAATGCATAAATCCTCCTAATCATTCTATTCAGAAATTTGTGTTATTAATAAAAATAAAAAAAAATAAAAAAAATGCTGTAATCACATTGAAAAAATATTTATCAATAATACGTAATAACTTATACAGATTTGGAGAAAGGTGTTACCGGTTAACCTTTTTTTTGGTAACCATGATTTCCGACCTTTTGGCCGACTAATCCATGGGGTTTGAACCCACCGCCACACATACTCAAACCAGGTAAAGCCCTCCCTTTTCAGGAGGTTGGCGTGGCCACTTAAGGTTGTTTGCACCTAGCAGGAATTGTTAAGACCTCACACATTTTAGAGTGATAGTCACAAGCCCTTTTGCCACTAGGCCACCCTTAAGTGGTTTCCCGGTTAACCCGTTCGATCATTACCAAAAAGCTTTAACACGACCTGCCTACGCAGCCCTTTTTGCAACCACTAGTTTTTGTATATGTTGTTCTAAAATGACATGGAAATGAAATGAAGGCATGGAACATACTCAATATCATATTTGTTACCAATACGACGATACTTATCGGCGTCTATTTTTGCAATCACAACAGGCTTCTTTAATCCAGAAAGCATCGGAGCAGCTTTATCTAACTGAACCAAACAAAAATATTTTGTCAGCTTTTATCGCATGGTATATGGAGCACTAACTACAAAAGTATCAGATGTTCACTTGGCAAAAACTTGAGGATGGGTCATTTATAAAAATTCTAAGCCTGATCATACACGTATTCCTTGGATAAAAGGCTATGAAATTATGGATACCTACCAGCAATATCAGACAATCTCAAAGTCTTCAGAAATCCCAATTAGCTTGTTTCACATCATTAAGTAACATCCTCGATTTTCAAGTACATTTTTCTTTATCTTGAATACTTTTTCTCCTATACAGCTAGTACTGTTGTTAGGTTGACGTGGCAAAACAGGCCATCTTAGGTAACAGGTAAAAGAATGTCGTTTTTTGGTGTGGGTGGAAACGGGTCAGGTCAGGTTCACCAAGAATACTTTTTGTCCAATTCTTACATAATTAATGCATTATTATATACTTACAAAAACTCTATCTTCACAGTTTTAACAATAATATTTTCAAAAAGCAAATTAGGTGTTCCTATGCATTAGAATTACACATTGAGCGACTTTCAGCACATTTCATTTCTAGCTATTTGCCTTTAGTCCTACCCAAGTGACCTGCTAGTGATTACATGGTAACCAAATCAACCCTCTCAAAAGTAAATTAGTCAGAAATATCACCTTAAGTGAGCCTAAAAAGGGTCTATTATGCCATAAAATCTTGTAGCAGGCTTTCAAGATTGAGCATTTAGTCATCATAACCGATTCTCCTATTGTATTGAAATTCTTTGGCTTCCATAAACTATGTTGAAGTTCTCATTCCCAACTATTTATAATTATATAGAAATGCCTACGTATGTATTTATGATATTTTCATCAGCAATTTGTATATACATTTGTTTTGTTCCGATCATGTTCATAACCTTTAGGCGTTTATTTTGTTCATCCCCGAACGTGTGTTTATTTTGTGTTCACTTGAAAAAACAGAAGATTCCTCTTTAATTCAAGTGATACATTTCAAGGGTTAGCTTCAAGAGCGATAAATTATTGTGTTCTTTTACTGCATATGGTTTCTATGTTCTCGAGCACCTGATGTCTATAATAGCTTACAAATCTTTGATCTTCAAGTTACAGTAATGACTCTAAACCAGCATCATCAAATTATTGTAGAGGATGATTCTAGGATTAACTATTTCTTGTTCTTCTAATTGACCATTTTCTCATTGAAGCCCATAAGTATTTTATTAGACCCTCTTTCCCCTAATTGTATTATGTTCCCCTCAATACGCTCATGTCACAAATATATTAACCTGTACAATTCTCTCCTCAGAACTGTATTTCTACCTCAATAATAAAAACTACTTTCATTTTAAGGTTGACTGTTAAGCCAACATTGTTTTCGTAATCATTACCATAGTCCATGGAATTTGGTTCAAACTAATAACTATGAAGTATGTTAGCATGTTGTAATGTCAACTTTCTGTTTGAGTTATTTGTAGTGACATTAAAGTGTGACAAGATTGCACCACCATTAACAAAGTGTTTAGCATAGTTCAGTGTACATATTCTAGTAGTTGGGTTCATCTCGGATAAATATCATCACCTTTGATTTTCAACGTAGTGTCATAAGAATCAATAACAATACCCAATCCCATATGAGCAAGCCTAAGGTAAACCCGAAGGGTAGGGGGACTGCTTCCATGAAGACCTTCGGCAAAGTTAACATGTGAGGGTGAATGTGTTCAAATATATGTGGCTGTGTGATTGCGTACAGTAGCATGAATAGAGAAACTAGGAAAATATTTAAGCATATAACGCATAGCAAACATACATGCCGAACGACAAATACCATTATAAAAACTTAGAAATATATATGCATATAAACAATACACACACTTCTTTCAAATATAAATTACTTCATTCCTCCTTAATGTGATTCTAGTGGATGAAAGAAGGACATAGTCCTTTAGCCTAACCACTGAATATTGTTTTGCAATAAAGATAACAGTTAAAAATACAGTTTCCTTTTAGCACTATCAAAAATTATCGCCTCTGCCAAATATAAAAATGCCAACTAAATGAACAGTATAAGTGAAATATGCTATATTGCTACCATCACCAACATCACATACCACACTCTAGGGCCTCCACCAATTGCTGATAATAAGGTGAATAACACATTACCTATTTTATCAACTCATCAAAGGAATCAAAGAACAAACTTACTGAAAATTAAAGAACTGGTTGTTATATAACAGAGTCTAACTTCTAATCTTAAAGTATGAAAAAGAATAAAGGTAGTCACTCCTCATATAAAGATATAACTGAAACAACTTAACTGGAAGCACAGACTGATGTTGATAGTACGGTTTAACGAACCTAGGAGGTCACTAAAATCATATAAAGTAGATTACTTCCCATGGCCTAAACCACATACTAGAATATATTATCTCAAGGGAACATCTACTAACCATTTGCAATTCACTAAATACCTTCCGTATGTCAAAGAACATGGCACATGGATTTCTTTTATGCCATGTATCTCTACATACGTCTGATCAATAACACGCATAAATAGCTTCCTTGAATCGCTCATAGACTTCATGCTCCCATAAAAAATATTGCCACTGGATATTCGCTAGTTCTTATAATATAATTTAAAGCTTTATCCATTTCTGCCCCTTTTAAGGATGATACAAAAACCTCATATAGCCATACACAAGGTGTCTCAAGCATGAACATGCCATCCTAATGCATTCATTATTTTCATCTTTATCCGCCTCTGATATGTAAAATATTTCATTTCTATAAGCAATATGATGAAGACCAATATGTGACCCTAAGTCACTGAATTTTCACAAAATTTCTCTTTTATGTAATCTAGATGTAAAATAATCTTCATTTAAAAGATGTTTTTCGGCCATACAATTACAAAAAACTTTCCTTCGAGTTCGATCAGCATACTGTTTGTTTTGAAGAAGTTTTTGGTATATAGCCAGTCATAAATATAAAGTGTAAAAAAGATGAAAAGAGAGCTTTTTAACAAAACGCTTCTTCACTAGCTTTTTAAAAAGTAGTTTTTTTTACAAAACATTAAATGCTAGTTGCTAGCAAACGCTGCAACAAACATTTTTACAAAAACTAAACGTAAAAAGCTCATAAACACTCCCTTCCAAACATATATGTCCGTCATGGTATATCAGTATATGCTACTTCAAACTTTCAAATTTTGACTCAATATCACACTTTTTTTTTACGGGTCGGCACGCTAAAAAGTACCAAAATACTCCTCAACCTAGTAAGAAAACATATGGATAAAGTGATAACATTACTTAGCAACTAACCCTATAATCGTCAATCCTAAATATCCAAAATCAAGAAACAAATACAAAAAAACAAATTCATTAACCAAAACTAAAAGGGTACCTCAGGAGAAAGACGTTTACAATGACCACACCACGGGGCATAAAAATCAACAAAGATATAATCAAATGTCGAAATCGCGGCATCGAAATTCGACTCCGTAAGTTCCAACACTTTCCCATCATCAACCTTAAATTCATGGCCATAAATCAAAGGCGACCACACTATACAAAGTGTCAGTACTGTTAACGTAACAGAAAAACAAGAACATGAACAAGACATGTTTTTTTAATACGAGGATGAAATGAAATGAAGCAATCGAATCTAAGAACTAGTTTCTTTCTTTCATAAGATGGATCGAAACTAAACCATTGTGTCAACTGAATAAAGCTTTTTATATGGGGGGTTGACTAAATCCTTTCTAGTGTTTTTGAGTGAAGTACAAATAAGTCCCTCAAATACTTGTTAAAATAGGTAACATAACGCTCAGTTGAGAAAAGTAAGAAAATGAAAAGTTTTTTTTTTTTTTTTTTTTTTTTTTTTTTGTTATTGAGTCTTTTTTAAAGGAGGAAAGGGAAATGGAAAGTAAATAGAGAGGAAGATTTGTTAAGTAAATCTTCCTCCCACTTTTGGGAGGAAAGGAAAAGGAAACGGAACCGTATGTTGTATAAAGACTAATATACTCTTTTTAAAACATTTGACATTAACAATTAAAGGGCATATATGTAATTTGACTAAGTTATTTTCCTTTTCCTCTCACTCAAGAACATGATTATGATTATTTTCATTTTTCTTTCCTCTATCTCAAGAACATAACAACTAACATTTACTTTTCTTTTCCCTTTCTTTTCCCTTTCCTATTGTTTTCCATTTCCCTTCCTTAAAAACCCGAGAACTGAGCGTTAATGTTATGGAAATTTGCAAAAGTGACTTATTAGTTATTTTCAACTTAGCGCTAAATGAGTATCCGTGCATAACAACGACATTTTATACTGGCAGATAGTTTTAGTAATAAAAAAATATAGGTTATAAACGAAAAATAATAAAAGGTTGAGGATTTAAATATCAAACATAATATTTTGAAACCCGGTTCGACCTGGGTGGTTCAACCGGTTGAACCATTTCGGTCGAAAAACGGGTCAATTTAAACCGGGTCAACAAGACGGGATGGGTCAAAAACCGGTTAAATTAACATGGTCAGCCCGCCGGGTTTGAAGCGTCCCGGTCAACCCGGTTTCGATGTTTATTAATAGTTTCCTTTTGAAACATATATGTATTAATAGTTGAAATTGCTCATAATTAATTGTTTCAACATTTCCTTTTTAACTTTTTCAACATTTCACTTTGGCCATTTTTTATTTATAGATAGTACAGATACTGTTAAAACTAATACCAGTATGTATTTATGTAAACTACCTATATTGTCTTTTCGTAATGTATTTTGCGTCTAGGATGCCAGTTTTTCTTGACACTTTACACTGTTAACAATTAGTCATTCCTCTCTCGTCTTTTTTTGACAGATTTCTTCTTCCATTTTTAACCAAAAGTTCTTCAAAGTAGTTCAAACAATTGCTTGTTAAATTCTCTACATTTCGAAATCTATTTCGTTGAATTCTGAAGGTTTCCGGCAAGTCCGATATTAGCATTCTCAACTCGACAGCAAGACCATATAATATTAAAATAGTTTACAATTTCTATGGTTGGATGTTAAGGAAAAGTTGGTTACACAAGATAAATTGCTTAAATGGTACCCGCAAAGGAATGTATGTTGTCCTTTTTGCAAAAGTATACTTGATTCTCTTGAACATTTGTTCTTTCAATGCCCTTTTGTTGTTGATGCTTGGACTGAAATGAAGATCAAAGAAAGACTTAAATCTAATGATGTGAACTGGAAGGATGTTGTGATAGATTTGGCCAAACAAAATAATCATAAGAGTATATGGTGTATTATTGGGAAGTTATGCTTTGTTGCAACTGTCTACTTTATTTGGAAAGAGAGAAATGGCAGGATTTTTAATAATGAGGAAAGGGATAAACAAGTGTTGTGCAGGAGTATATGTGATGATATTAGATCAATGTTAATGTCTCTAAGAACTAAAAAGTCATTAGTTGTTAGTTTAGCAGCTAAAGAATGGGAAGTACAATTCAGTTGAACCTGTGACAATGGACTTAAAGGGGTGTTTGGATTTGGCTTTTGTTTTGAATGTGTGAAAATGTGCTTCACTTGGCTTCTTCTGTATTGAAGTCAAACTTATTTGCATACCAATACAATAGATGGTACCTTGTATCTTGGAGTTTTATCTGGTGTGACTGTACTTACGTAAACCACACATGTTTTTCCAATTTTTCCTTGAGAGGAAACTGGTAGGCTGTGATTGCTCAATAAGAGGTCTAATTCAGTAAAAATGTACCATAAAGTAGGGTTGTCCATTGGGAAGGGTAAATGGTCTGGGTGGGCAGTGCATGTTGAGTGGAATAGAGATGAGTGAGAGATAAACCTTCTTAGTCTACCTATGCATTGCTACAGGATGTAAGGATGTATCTAATTGAGGGTGTGTGTTCCCTGTATAGTGATACGTAACTGTTTGTTTTAGATCAGTCAAGTGAGGGGCAACTTGTAAGCTTCCGGAAAATTTCATTTGTCATTAACATCCTAATCATGAATAAAGCATGGATTATTGCACCATGAAATTTTCTTGACATCGTTATTGCATATCATTTGGCATGTGCATTATAACACGCAAATTACAAGCTCAAATTTGTACCGTTGTGACCGGATCAAAGTTCCCTCGATCCCGGTATTAATAATTATTTAAAATATATAAATAAACTATATAAATAAATATATAATATATTTTTTTTTCTTTGAACCGGGCCAAGCCCAATTCCCTCCACCTATTTTCCTTGGGCCCTAGTAACATTATTTTTGTTGTACCATTTTGTGAGCGGTCGAGACTCAAGAGACAAAACAAAATACATCTCCCTTGGTCATATGTGTTTGCGTGTGTGTGTGTAAAGAAGAGACACGAAGACTCATTTAGCCACCCTAATCCTATTTTAGAATACCCTAAGCCCATTGACCACCCATTTGACTTTGTAACCCAATGGTTAATGTGTTCCCCATGCCCACTTTGATTCGACAACACCATATCATCCTTTATACTTGGCTGCCAAATTCGTTGCATGCAAAAACAAAACAAAAACCTCTTCTACTTTATTGAAACCATGGAAGAAACATGCTTATAATAATCAAAATCCCATGCTTGTCTTTCCTATAAAACACTACCCTCAAAACATTTAGCATCTCACAAGTTCACAACTCTCTCAAGTCATCTCACAAACTAACTCACAAACTTACATCTCAAACTCATACAAGAATCGTCCACTGTGGAAGCATCGAGCAAAGGAAAGAAAACATTTAAGGGTTTTATTGATCGTTTGGGTTATAAGGAGAACAAGGGTTCTTTCTTTGTCCCCCGTTGACCCCTCGGACACTGGTGGGCGTTTCCCAGTGTCTTCACTGGAGTCAGGATTGGTTGTGGGTTCCGTATCGGCGGGTTGTTTCTTTCCCTCCGAGTCTTTGTCCCCCAGTGACCCCTGAGACACTGGTGGGCCTTTCCCAGTGCCTTTAGCAGAGTCAGTGATAGTTGTATCCCTATCAGCGGGTTGTTTGATTCCCTCTGAGTCTTTGGGATAGATCAGTGTGCCCTCAGACAAAGGCTTGGATTTGCTAATGTCATCACTGGGCGTAGTGGAAGGCGCTCCCCTACCAGCGGGTTGTTTGTTTCCCTCTGGATCTTGGGGAGTAGTAGGTGTGACCAAGGGCACTGACTGTGATTTATCAGTGTCCTTCGTTGTCACTGGGGTGGTTGTTGCCTGGTCAGTGGGTGTCTTTTTGGTCTCGGGCTTTTTGTGCCTCTTGGGCTGTGCTCCTGAAGCCTCAGGGCCCTGAGACTTTGGTTTAGTCTTAGTCCCAGTCTGAGACTTCCCCTTTTTCTTTTTAGAAGCAGGGTTTGGAGACACTGACCCACTTTGATTGTTTACAGCAATCATGTGGGCTGTCAATTGAATGGGAGTGACAAGGGATGGGTCCTTTTGAAAATTTGATGGGCTCAGGATGCCAGGTAAATTTCCAAATTTTTCATCCTGAGTATAGTTTGAACCCAGTAACGATTGCAAAGCACGTGAGACAACCCTAGGATACGAAACGTACTTCGTCCTAGTTTTGCTCTGTAGCTTCGTTATGAGATCACTGTAAATGATCTCTCCTATGTCGACAGTGACCCCATTCATCAAGCAGTATGCCATCATCAACTGAATAGAGTTAACTTGTTCAGTGGATGAGTGGTTCCCGCCGAGGACCTGAATCACAAAAGTGAAGAGGATCCTCCAAGCCACGGGGAATGAGCTTTTAGTGACTGGGGTCTTGTCCAAAAAAGTAGGATCTAAAACGATTTGTTTTAACCCATCCTTCACTGTGGAGGGTTCAGGATGGGCGACATAAGCACCTTTGTTATAATCTAACCCTGTTGATGTGCAAAACGTTTTGTAATCCAGGGTGTGTTGTTTTCCCCCATTTAGACTGAACCTGATGAGATACTCCCTGAGAGGTCTAAGGTTATTCTCATCAGTAGAAGGTGTCGGGTCAAAGGCTCTAGCTGTAGCCCAAAACTCCCTGAGGTAGTTTGGGTACACTACTGAGGGACATTTTACAAAGGCCGTTTTGAGTGGGCAGTTGAATAAAAAATTTATAATGTCTTTATAGGTTGGGACATTTTCAGGATATTCAAAATTTCCTATGACTATTTGTTTTAAATTCAACGTTAGTAAGATCCCCTACCCACTGAGAAGCAAACTGGAGAGATTGTGTTCTAGCCATTTCCATATGAAATATTTTAGGGTTTTGAAAATTTTTTGACTAGAATAATCAAAGTTGTTTTTTGATCTCTCAAGTTTGTGATGAAAAACTTTTTGTAAATGTTTACAAGAAGGGTTTTCCAAAAGAGGTTTTCAGAGTTTTGTTGCAGAAAAGATTTGTGTGTGTTTGTTTGTGTTGGAAGAGGGTATTTATAGAGTGATAAGAGGGGTGTTTTGTGCACAAATGGGAATATTAAGAGTCGGTTTTTGAAAGACGTTTGAATTTCCACATTTAATGCTACCACTTCATTAACCGCAGTAAAATCCCGTTTTTCAAGGGAACAGTTGCAGTGCACAGTAAAAGTGCATTTTTGCAGAGATAAAATATCAATTTGATATTTTTTGTGAGAGGCATTAAATGCCAAGTGGGATGACAGTAAGACAAAGAGACATATATTCCTTTATTAAATTGGCATAGTTACCAACCTAGGACATTTAAGTAACTGATACTTATATCATTTAGTTACTCATTCAATGCTCTTTGTCAAGTGTCAGGGACCCTGAATGAGTCTTACTTATTCAGTGAGAGGTTGGTTTTGGATGTTCAGGGAGGATGGACCATTTCAGAGAACTTACTGAGATTGATTTTCAGATACTTGACTTTCAATGTCAAGCATTCCCAATTCAGCTTTCAGTCTCCTGAAGGTAGGTTCATCCAAAGGTTTGGTGAAGATATCAGCCAGTTGATATTCAGTAGGGATGAAATGAAGTTCTATGTCTCCTTTCATTATGTGATCCCTGATGAAGTGATATCTGATATCAATGTGTTTGGTTCTTTGGTGGAGGACAAGGTTGTTGGAGATTGCAATAGCACTAGTGTTATCACAGAAGATGGGCACCATTTTGTAATGGATGTCATAGTCACTGAGTTGACTTTTCATCCATAATACATTGGCACAGCATCATGCTGCAGCTACATATTCAGCTTCAGCTGAGGACATAGCCACTGATTGTTGCTTCTTTGCACTCCAACAAACAAGTTTTCCTCCAAGAAATTGACAGGACCCTGAGGTAATTTTTCTGTCCATGTTTGCAGCCAGCATAATCAGAATCAGAGTAACCCTTGAGATCAAACCCTGAGCATTTTGGATAATAGAGTCCAAGGTTTGGGGTTCCTTTCAGGTACCTGAGTATTCTTTTGGCTGCCGTGAGGTGAGATTCTTTGGGATTGGACTGATATCTTGCTATTAAACAGACTGAAAATTGTATGTCTGGTCTAGTAGCGGTTAGATACATCAGTGAGCCAACAATCCCTCTGAAATGAGTTTGATTGACTGATTTGCCAGTGAGATCAGGTCCAAGGTTGTTAGGTGGGACCATTGGTGTCTTCACTGAGGCACAGTCAGATATCTCATATTTCTTCAAGAGATTTCTGGTGTATTTCTCTTGACTGATGGATATTCCTTTATCAGTTTGCCTGATTTGTAGTCCAAGAAAGTATGTAAGTTCTCCCATCATGCTCATCTCAAACTTCTTTGTCATCAGTTTTTCAAACTGTTTGCAAAGTTTGTAGTTTGTTGAGCCAAAGATGATATCATCAACATACACTTGGACTAGAATCACATCCTGTTGAGTTCTATAGACAAACAGTGTGTTGTCTATCTTTCCTCTGACAAACTTGTTTTGTATCAGGAAGGCTGAGAGAGTCTCATACCATGCTCTGGGAGCTTGTTTAAGTCCATAAATGGCTTTGTCAAGCTTGCAGACATAGTCAGGGAATTCACTACTCTCAAAGCAGGAGGTTGCTGAACATACACATCTTCCTTGAGATCACCATTTAAGAATGCACTTTTAACATCCATTTGGTAGACCCTGAAGTTCATGTATGTTGCATATGCAAGGAAGATCCTGATGGCTTCCATTCTTGCAACAGGAGCAAATGTCTCATCATAGTCAATGCCTTCTTGTTGACTGTAACCTTTGGCTACAAGTATGGCTTTGTTTTTAATGACAGTGCCGTTTTCATCAGTTTTGTTTCTGAAAACCCACTTCATTCCTATGATTACTACATCCTGAGGACATTTGATCAAGGTCATGACCTTGTTTTTATCAAACTGTTGTCTTGCATAGCCTGAACCCAACTTGGGTATTTTAGAGCCTCAGTAACACTTTTGGGTTCTATTTCTGATAGGTAATCAGCATATAGACATTCATTGGCTGAGGCTGCAGTTAGACTAGCAGCCATGCTTCTAGTGAGCATGCCCTCAGTGGGTTCACCAATGATGTTTACAAGCTCAATATCTTGAGTTTTTGTCTACTTACTTTGTGGTCTGGGATCTGAGCTTGATGATGTCACTGGGTGATCAGATGTGAGTTCAGGTGCAAGAGTCACAGAATCATTTAGAACATCTGTAGAGATGTCTTGTTCAGGGTGAGATTCATGAGATACAGGTTCCTGATCATTTGAATCAGTGTTTCCTATCCCAGCAGGGACTGACTAATTATCAATGAGCTCACTGATGGTTGGTTGGGGTAGGTTGTGAGGTAAGACATAATATGAGATGTCAGCATCAGCTTGATATGAGGAATTGAATTCAGTGTTGTACTCATCAGAAGGATATCTTGATGAGTTATCAATTCCTATTTCCTCCACTGAGGTGTTGGTGAACCTGATGCTTTCAGCACTTTCATCAAAGGTGACATGAAAGGTTTCCTCGACTTGTTGTCTCCTTGTATTAAAAACCCTGAAGGCTTTGGAGATCAGTGAGTAGCCTAAGAAGTATCCATCATCAGCTTTTGCATCAAACTTGCCTAGATGATCCTTGTGGTTATGAATGAACACAGGACATCCAATTACATGAAAATAGCTGATGTTAGGAAGTCTACCTTTGAAGATCTCATATGGGGTTTTATTATGTCTTTTGACAATGATTGACCTATTTTGAGTGTAACAGGCAGTTTTGACTGCTTCAGTCCAGAAATGCTTTGAGAGGGTTGAGCCATTTAACATAGTTCTAGCAGCCTCAATGAGAGTTCTGTTTTTCCTTTCAGCAACCCCATTTTGTTCAGGGGTGTATGGAGATGAGAAATTTTGAGAAATTCCTTTTTCATCACAGAAACTCTCAAGCTCTTGATTTCTGAACTCAGTACCATTGTCAGTTCTGAATTGTTTAACAATAATGTCATTCTGGTTTTCTATCTTCCTGATGAATGACATTATTGTATCAGCTGCCTGACTCTTCTTGGAAAGAAAGTATACCCAAGTGTATCTTGAGAACTCATCAAGAATGACAAGTGTATACTTCTCATGCTGGATTGATCTGGGACTGACAGGTCCAAAGAGATCCATGTGCGGGAGGTGAAGGCAGCTTTTGATGGAGAAATTTTGTTTGGTTTTGAATGATGCTCTGTGGTGTTTACCTTTTTCATAGGCAGAGCATGGTTTATCTTTTGCAAAAACCAGTGATGGTAAGCCAAGGACCTTGTTTTGTTTGGCAAGTTGTTGAGGTTTTTGAAGTTTAAGTGTGAGAGTCTCTTATGCCACAGCCAATTGATAGTTTCAGTGGCTTTAGCAAAGAGACACGTTCCATCTTGGGAGAGTGTTGACATGTCTAGCACATAAACATCATCTCTCCTAGGAGCTATCAACACAACTTCCTTGTTGGCATTGAAAATGGTACCTTGTTTATCATTGAATTGTACAATGTATTTAGCATCACATAGTTGACTGACACTGATGAGATTGTATTTGAGACCATTGACATAGGCTATTCTAGAGAAAACTATTCCATTGCAGTTTACTAAACCATAACCTTCAGTGGGACATGATGAGTTATCACCAAATACTACCTTGGGCCCTGGTTCCTTTACATACTTATGCAGATATTCCTTCACACCAATCATGCTTCTTGAGCATCCACTGTCTAGATGCCAAATAGGCTCCCTGGCATGTCTCTGCACAAGTAGTAAACTGAATTAGTTTCTCTTCGTGACCCACTTACTAGTGGGCTTGGATCTCAAGGTCTCTTTGAAATTTGCAATCGACTCATGGTCAGTAGTTGTGTGCATGGTGCTACCACATGTTTTGCATTTAGAGGCGGAGGATGACTCAGTGACTCTGGGTTGTTTGGAATTTCTCCTTGCATGAATGATACTGTCATGTTAGGATGTCTCATGAGCTGGATTACTGCATATATCACAGCATGTATTCACGAGACAATCATCCTGATGATGATCGTTAAACCCACAGTGAGGGCACAGAGGAAAAGGTTTTGCTCTATTCTTTGGAGCATCTTTGGAGGATGAAGCATATTGATGACCAACTTTGGTATAGTTTGCTTGACTGACATACTGTAGATGATCTGCAGTCCTGTGATCATCCTTTTTGCAGATCATGCAAAAAAGGATTCTATAGCAGTTGTCAGTGGTATGGTTGGTGTAATGACACAGCTCACACTTTTGTTTGTTTTTGGAGGTTGACTTAGACTTTGAGGAACTGGAGGAAGCTGACTTTGTCTCCTTGATTGGTTCAGGGACCTTTTCAATGGATTCCATTTTTTCAGTAAGCTTCCTCACAAGTTCAGTCAGTTGCTGGATTTGGTCAGCTTTAGTGGGGACAGAGGATGTTGAAGTCTCAGTAGGAGTAGACTCTTGTTGGATTAGTTTTGCTTGTCTTTGTAGGATGGTTCTACCAAGTCCAGACCTTTCTTTTGGTGAATGAGGATTGAATTGTAGTAGAGTAAGCTCAAAGCTTGGAGCAGCACCCTGAAGAGGTTTCAGTGGTGGAAGCGGTGCTTGAGATTCGATTCGGTAAACACAGACCACCGTACTAATGTTTATATAACCGACTAGGTTTAAGGTCACTAACCTAACTTGCTCAATTAGGACTCTCATTCGAAGGTTTAAAGCTAAGACCTTCCTAAGATCTCGGACTTTCAGTTCGAGATTTCTCGTACGAACCTGAAGGACTACACGGATCATCATGACTTGTATAGATACTCAGACTTCGTCTTAGAGTTCGTGGCGAAGGTGGTGACTTTGGAGAAGT